>CAWUFW010005358.1:455000-772500 GCA_963921515.1 Calotriton arnoldi | reverse complement strand
GTAGTTTTCACGTCGTAGCACTGCAGAGAAACCGGACACAGGGAAAGGGGCACGTTTCAGCCATAGCGGAGCCAGTTCTTCATGCGAGGGTGGTGGGCACGGAACTCGTTTTGGGCGACCAGTGCTTGTTTTTCATAATCAGATTTCGACCCAATGCAGGCGAGAGAGAGAGAGAAAGTTAGACAAGAAGGGCTGAGCGAGAAGGGAGGGGGGAATGCCAGCAGCAGAGGCAGGCGAGAGAGAGAGAAAGTTTGACAAGAAGGGCTGGGTGAGAAGGGAGGGGGGAATGCCAGCAGCAGAGGAGCTTGATCAAAGCTCACGAAAAGGGAGGGGAGAAGGGAGGAGGGAGTGCGAGCAGCAGCTGTGCACGTGCAAGCAGGCTGGCGAGTGGTGTGCGATGTGCGCGCACCGTGACGAGAGAGGAAAGCCATATGGCGCCTCTGCTCGTCATTGTGCGCGTACCCGCACGCTCTAGGCAAGCCCAAAAAAATGTGGTCGCATTTCTGAAAGCCCACTTACAAAATGTCTCGCCCAGACCAGCGCAAGCGCTCGCTTCAGGGCGAGACCTAAAAAAGGGAGGGGGGGGGAGAAAAAAAAATGCACGGATTAGTTTACAGTGGTGAAACACACCTGAAAACAAGTGAGGCCTCTTCTGCTCAGGCCCCCTGCCCCCGCTCAATATGCATATATTAATGGGCCGGCCCAGCGAGAGAAAGGGAGTGACACCTCTGCCCGTTGATAAAAGGGAGGTAATGGATGCCCATCTGCCTCCAGAAAGGCCAGTCAGGCACCCACTGGGCCGCTGGCGGCATCCGAACAACACAGACACCGTCCAAATCGGCCCACGGAGGGTGTGTACTCACTGTGTAGACGCAAGCACCGTCCTCTGAAGGGATGTGGCACAAACCGGGCTGCCTGAGTCCGTGTGCCTTCATAGTATACTGAATACCCTCAAAAGCGTGCACAGAGAGCACAATTGTAAGTGCATTTATATAGTGCTTACTACCCCTGATGAGGCATTGACAGCCTCGCCACCTTCTCCTGTTCAGCCCACGTGTCTCAGCATAAGGGCAGCTTCACAAACTGTTGTGCTGACTGCCAGATACCGTTGTGGAAGAAGAGGTGGGGGTCGAAACCTACAACGGAAAGTGTGTGTGTCGCACCGAGCCGACACCCCACCTCCCCCACCCACTCCCCTGTCAACCACAAATACACAAATCCCCTTTGTGAATTTGGGGTCCCGCAAATCATGTATGAATGTTTGCAAATATCCTTGTTACGGACTAGAGCTGGGCGAGCCCGTGAAGCCTGGCTCTGTCTCAGCTCGAGGTCCCGTTGGAACCTCGAGCCCACGATGAGCCGAGCTTTCACGTGGCTCCTGCCAGCCACCCTTGCTCTTCCATCCACATGCACAAAGAGGCACAAACGAAGCATTAACATTTGAGGTAAGAAAGAGAGACATAGATGCACATTTAGTGGCTGAGTTGTACAAAGTGAAGCCGGAAAACCTGCATTAATCCCGGCTTCCCCGCTTACCCAAATTATGTGATTTTAGGCAAAGATTAGGGGGCATATTAGCAAGAAGAGGCGATAATCATCGCTAACCCTGCTTAGCGTGATTTTTTTTATCGCCGGCTATCGCTGGAATATATCGCCACGCTAACGCTGTATTAGCAACGATTAGCGCTATGGCGATGAATATTCCAGCGATAGCGAGGAAATGGGCCAACATCGCTGAAAAAACAGCGATGTTGCATGGAGAAGGAGAACACCTTGCTGATACGACCCTGTGGTCGTATCAGCATAATCCACCCCCATGTTAGGTATGGCTAACACCTGCTAATTGCAAGTGTTAAATAAATGGCGATGACCCCGGTTAGCGCGACTTTTCACGTCGCTAACTGGGGCCATGGCCACCTTGCTAATAGGCGATAGGCCTGTTAGCGAGTGTTTCCCAGGTTTGTTCGTCGGGAACGCCCATTTTGCATGTCATTAGCGATAAATATCGCTGACATGCAAAGCGGTAAAAAAACGGGCGCTAATGCCCGCAAACTGTCGCTAACTGCTGTTAGAGACAGTTTGCTGATAGGGCGATATAAATATCGCCGCTTTAGCGGCAAAAAGTGCCGCTAAAGCGGCGATAGTGCCCTTGCTAATATGCCCCTTTGTTTTACCGATCCTCCTTTTTCTTCACTATCGCAAATGAAAGCGCCTTGAAATACTCGAGTTCCGAATACTATTCATATTGTGTTTGGTTTAATAGACTACATCGGGGCTCTATTTACAAGAATCTGGGCCACATACATCGGGCTCTATTTACAAGAATCTGGGCCACATACATCGGGGCTCTATTTACAAGAATCTGGGCCACATACAGGGTTCACGTGACAACTGTCTTGCCTCCCAGTTCACTAGTGGCACCTTTGCAAGACTGGGGGTGGGGCAAAATGGTTCTAAGTTCATGTTTATAAACTATCACTTTTAATAAGTACTTCTCAGTGCAGTGCTACAATGGACGTATTAATGTCAAAGGTTCCACGTGTGAAAAAAATATGCTTTTTTTAATTGTGATTTGACTTCATCATATTTTATCTGTTGAATTGTTGTATGATTGAAATGGAAAACATTTTCAGAGCTCGGCTCGTGCTCAGGCTCTAAGAGCCAAGTTAAACCTGAGCTGTTCCCTGGCTCGGCTCGCCCTGTTAATTTGTTGACTCGTCCACCTCTATTACCAACTTCTCACAGATCTTTTTTCAGCCTCTAGCAGGCGTTAGCAGCCGAATGGAAATGCACGGAAATCAGTGCACAGTTCTGGTGTAGTTTTGCCACATATGATATCACATGTGATCTCTAGTGAGTCCCAGTAACCCTCATGTGGGGGGCTCTTGAGCGATGGGAACTCCTGCAATGAAAGGTTTTCCTCTTTCGCCACATATTGGAGGATTTTTTTACCATCTGAATCTACCCCTGGACCACATCTTCCAATAAGAGACCAATAAGAGGTGAACGCAGGGGGTAAAGTAAGTTGTGGGGAAGAGGTAAATATTAGAATCTGTGGTGGACGTTCAAAACAAGGGTAATGTTTATGACCCAGTTTGTGTCACTCTTGCACCACGCAACGTGGTGCAAGAGTGACACAAACTTCAGTCAGATTTTTGAAGCCATGCAAAGCCACGCAAAGCCACGCAAAGCCACTTTGGCTTTGCGTGCAGTGGCGGCTCGCTGAGGAGTGCTGCTGGGCGGTGGAGCGGGGAGGGGCAGGGTGGGGGGTAGTGGACTCGGACATACGACGGACAGAACTCAGAGGGAGTTCTGTCCGTCCTAAGTCCGAGTCCACTACCCCCACCCTGCCCCTCCCCGCCCGCCCACCACCCCGCAGCACTCCCTTTGCGTGGCTCCAAAAATCTGGAGTAACCAAGTGCAGCTTAAATCACTGTGCCGTGTTACTCTGCCCTGGAAAGGCTTTCCATGGGCGTTGCGTGGGTGTTCCTACGCAACTCCCATGTTTTTATGACGCATCCCCAGATTTACAAGAGCTTATAAACCTGGGAATGCGCCAAAAAGATATGTCTCCCCAGGAAAGGCGTAATGAGAAGAAAAAAAATTTCCTCCTTGTTACTCCCTCTTTTAGCACAAATAGATAGAGCAATATGTCTCTCAGGAATATTTTAGTGCAGGAAGGTGCCCCTCCGTGCGCAAAAACAATCCTGCATGCAATGCAGGCATCCTTGCACCATGGTGTAAGGGTGCCTTTGTTGGCGCCGGGCTGCCTATTGTGCAAAAGCGCTGAGGGGAAAGACAAGAACGTGCCATGTGCCTTAAATACAGAGCATTACTGCCTTTTCCCAGTGGTGCAGTACAGCACTGCAAGGTGACTTGCTGCGCTGCACTGCACTGCAACACTATTTCATAAATATGTCCTCAAGTGTCACTGTCAGGCATCTTACGTCTGCTGACACTCGTCCAACTTAAACCAATGAGATCGCTGTGCAGCAACCATTAAAAACAGTTTATTTAGTTTGGAACCCACTGCCCCAGGGTCATTCTGTAATAAATAAACACTTTTAATGCACAGATAAAAGGAGTGATGACAACTCAACCCTCTTTCTTTTAGTATCTTTGGAACAGGGCAAGTTTAGCAGTCCTGTCAGGACTGGAACCTGTGATTTTCAAAAGTGTAATTCGTGCCTGCAGTGAGTGCCTTGAGTGATGTCATTTAAGATGTCATCTGTGATTTTATGTGCCTGGCCAGGAGCAGTGCAAAAAAGTGTGAATTATGGTTACATAAGTGACCATAGTTGGCAAGTTTCAGTGTTTTTTTAACCAAAAATAAAATCCATACCTTCCCTTTTACTGCGTTTTGTGAAACTATCTCTCTCTCAAATTCTCTACCTCTCTCTCCCTCTGTGTTTGTATACATTTGATGAGATTCACATATAACATCAATTTCTTAAACAGCTCTAAAAGGGCAGTCCTACCACAATAAAATATAGAATAAGACGTACGCAACGCCTCCCTCTAGATGAGGTGTGTGTATTCTTGATCGAAGTTGGCCCTGATACATCAGAGAATGATTGGCTAAGAACCAGTGGTTGCTTCTCTGTACGAGACACAGAGGTTTCTCACAAGGCCAACAAGCGCCCCGTTAATGGCGCGCACGCACTTCACGCTCAACGACAACCGCCGCCCACTCACTCTTCCATGCCCCGCAGCCAATTCAAATGCTCTCTGCTTCGACCCAACCCATGTTTTCTCTGCTCACTCACTGAGAATAAAGGAGCGAACATGAAGCACAAATGGACACTTGAAAATGTCAGCTTTGCATTCATGACGCGCGCTGGAGCCACTCTGCTTGCTAGCGTAGCGCGGTCAATGCATCGCTGATGGACGAGGTCAACGCATCCTTCACCTGCGTCAATTTCCAACTCTGTGAATCACCCATGGGCATAGTGGATGGAAAACCTATCTTCTGCTCCTTCCATATAGGGTTTTACAGCAAAAATCTTTAAATAAGTGGGAAAAACCTACACCAATAAAGCAGGAAATAAACTTCATTAGTCAGCAGACAGCCCAAAAGCCCCCTCATCCCCTCAGGAAACAGAACAAATACATTTTCAAGACCCCTCGAATGAGTGTGACTCTATAGAGAGTGGTAGATCTCAACCAGAGGCGTGGGCTAGAGGTTTGTCACGTCACTGCGCTAACACATATACATATATAAATATAATTATAGAAGTGCGAGCCAGGGCAGCTAAGCAGATGGAATGGTTTTTCAAACACTAATTATGAAATTGCAGTACCGAGTTGAGATATACAATCTATGTCTTTAAATACAACACTTTTAAATAAAACACTACAACATGCAAATACAGAAAAAAACATGCAAATACCAAGGAATAGCAGCTCAATAAAATGTGTGGCACAAAATCTCATTTCACGTGCATTGAAAGGACGGCCTTCATACATGTGAGCAGTGGCGAGGACACAAAACATTGGAATCATGGAAACCAGTACACCATCCCAGATTCCAAGGCTTAAAATATCTGTTTATTCCATAAAATTGCTTCAAGAAAAGTTCAAAAAGTACAAGTGCAAATACAAGTGCATAGCTTGAAGTGCTTTGACTGTAATTAGTCATTCATAATTGCATACACCTCTGCCACTCTCATCCAGGTACAAGTAAAAACCCGGCATAGATCCAGAATTATTTGCACATAATACTTACAGAATCTATATGCATCCTTAAGGTAAATCCAATGCACTCATAAGAGTCATAGGAATTACTCATGCACTAATGGGCAAACCTACTGAGCCGATGCCTACATAATCAACAGGTAACACCCACTACAATTCATCAAGTCACAGACTTTTTACTGTCAACATGCCAGACTCAAAAGATATACGTAAGACTATCCATGGCATGCATCATTGTTTTCAATCTAGAAGCACACGTAACTCCTCTTCTGTATTAAGACCACTTGGTAAAATGGTCCGCAGGCGCATTTTATTGAGGGAGTCCAGATACCTAGGCTTGACGTCTCTCTCACCTTTTGATTCATGTTTATGGACCTGTGATGGAAGTCTGTGCCACCACCGGACTGCGTCAGAAATTCTGCATACAGGACATTTGTAGTTTTCAAGCAAGACACATTGAAGGTACGTACGCCGGTGGATACAAAACACATGCAAAACTGACAAAACTACAAGGTAACCAGGTGATCTTAGGAGGGTAGCAGGAAGGGGCGGGAGTTCCTAGAAGTGTAATTATGTATAAAGCAAAGCTTACGTGCAGAGGTCAAGTTTATGCAATGTAAACTTTGTGAGGTGCCACGTAGCAGTGGACTGTAGGATATTCACATACATTCCATTTTGTAAGTTATGTTTTGATTGGGTGTTTTGTAACATCTACCACAAGTTTGTAAACGCTTTGTGGTAAGTTTGCAGTGCTGTGTCAATGAGTGTGGTAGTAGACTGTCACAAGACGCAGATCTTCCATCGAGGATCGGCGTCTGCTCCAGGTACGTGTGGACTGACAGCAGACACCGCCATGCTGTGGAGTAACAGGGTGTGATCCTTCTTTAACTCCTGAGGTGTGGCCCAAGAGATACCGGAAAGGCCTCTTTTAAGAGGAATGACTTCAAGCTCTTCCTGAGGCCCTGATATGAGACACTGGACTCAGGACTTGGTAAGCATTGGCGAAACTTGAATACTTTCCTTTGCGGAAATTGGGCAAAATGCCCCAAAATTACATGACGGACCTAATGGTGTATTCTCAGGTATTTCACATATTAATCATAATATAAATTGTTAAAAATCAAGATTGTACCACCATAAATTAAATTTCACCAGGCCTTAGTGCTAGTTTGAGGAAAGGTTTTATTCTGGATCAGATGGGGTTCCTCACACAGTGTGGGGGAGAACCTTTATGAGTAGTATCTGCATGTTGGTGCCGTGAAAAACAAGGAACTGAGTCTACAGGGAAGGAGTGGTCAGTCGCAAAGCAAGTGCCTACATTCCTTACTTTTGTTAACGCATTGAGGTTCTCCTGCAATCGTCTCTGGAACTTTAAAAGACTGCTTTATCACATGTAAAGAGTTGTTTCATCTCTACTGTCACATTTGTGCACTCTCAGAGCCATGGCGCCTTCGGGTGGTAGAGCACTTTATAAATATTAAATACTAATTCTATAGTGCCCTATGTCTACACTATCTAAATACATGTTTGTCTTTAGAATCCCGATCCCATGGGCGAAGATGGATTTGTGTAAGATTTTACACAAATCGTAAATCGAAGGTGTAATGCTTCATGTACTGCTGCCCTGAAAGACATTACCTGTGCTGAAGAAGATGTGGGTAAATGCAAAATGACATTTGAAAACAGAAACGAATGGATAAATTAAATGAACTCGGACCAGGCACACTTCCGCTGACCTATTTTCGACTCAAGTGTAATACGGAAGTATGTTGATGCAACAGTAACAATTTGATAAAACCAACTTAGCATTAAGTGAATTTGCAAAAGGAAACTGATGCAATAGTGTTTAACTGTGATTCATATATAGCGCTCTGGAGAGCAGTGACCGCAGGAGGCACATTAAAGATAAGTAAAGGACCCCCCATGTTTCAATAATAGAGCAGACCCACGACAGGAGCACCAAGGGGTATTCGGCTGACGAGGAGTGACCAGTGACCATAGGACGTGTCAGTCCCTTACAGCCATCGGCGCATGGCTTCGAAGCACCCAATGCATGGGTGTGAGTGGCAGCAGCATTGTGCGCAGGGCCTCAGCTGGGCATTATCTCTCCTCCTGGCAGCTCTGGCCTGCCCTGGCAGCCCCGGCAGAAGATTAACAGGCAGCACAAGTACAAGTGAACTGGAACAATTTGAGTGAATTACTCTGCAGAATGATCGGCTTAATTACCACAGAACTCCTTCCCAAAAGAGAAGCTGCCTGAAGATGAGCTCAGTGCAGCTGGGGAGAGCTGCAAACTGAAACCTGCCGTTTGTTAATCAGCTGCAGGGGCGCCTAGAAGTGTGTAGAAGCGCCACGAAGCATGAGATGGGAGCTACTGCTCTGCCTCTGATGTGGACTACAGGCTGAGGTCACACAAGGTCAGAGAGAGGGAGTAGTGGAGGCTGCTGCACAACCATCTTCTCTCAGTCACACCCTTCACTCCTCATCCATCATTCCCTAGGCTTCAGCTCTCATTCCTCAAAGCTTCTCGCACTTTCCCCCTCACTCTGCCCCCTCTCAGTCCTCATTCATCATCTTCTACTCTTCATCCCTCACTTTTCATGCTCATTCATTGTCCCTTACTTGTCTTCTCTCACTCATTTTCCCTTCCTCTGCATCCCCAGCCTCTAAGTCCTCACTGTCACTCCTCATTCATCATCTTCTACTTTTCAACCCTCACTTATCATACTCACTCCTGAGTGTTCACTCATTATCCCTCATTCCACCTCTCTTCCTCATTCCTCCTTCCTCTGGATCCCCCAACCTCTAAGTCCTTATCTGTCAGTCCTCATTCATCATCTTCTACTTTTCATCCCTCACTTATCATACTCACTCCTGAGTGTTCACTCATTATCCCTCATTTCTCCTCTCTCCCTCAGCATCCCCAGCCTCTAAGTCCTCACTGTCACTCCTCATTTATAGGTCTTCCTGCTCTCACCCCCAGTTCCTCGCTTTTCATACTCACTCCTCAGTGCTCCTTCTTTCATCACACTTCCTGCTCTCGCCACCAGTTCCTCACTTATCATACTCTCTCCTGAGTGTTCACTCATTTTCCCTCACTCCTCCTCTCTCCCTTATTCCTCCTTCCTCTGGATCCCCAACCTCTAAGTCCTTATCTGTCAGTCCTCATTCATGGGTCTTCCTGCTCTAGCCCCTCACTTATCATACTCACTCCTCAGTGTTCCCTCATTCATCACACTTCCTGCTCTCGCCACCAGTTCCTCACTTATCATACTCTCTCCTGAGTGTTCACTCATTATCCCTCATACATCCTCTCTCCCTTATTCCTCCTTCCTCTGCGTCCCCAGCCTCTAAGTCCTTATCTGTCAGTCCTCATTCATCATCTTCTACTTTTCATCCCTCACTTATCATACTCACTCCTGAGTGTTCACTCATTATCCCTCATTTCTCCTCTCTCCCTCAGCATCCCCAGCCTCTAAGTCCTCACTGTCACTCCTCATTTATAGGTCTTCCTGCTCTCACCCCCAGTTCCTCGCTTTTCATACTCACTCCTCAGTGCTCCTTCTTTCATCACACTTCCTGCTCTCGCCACCAGTTCCTCACTTATCATACTCACTCCTGAGTGTTCCCTCATTATCCCTCATTTCTCCTCTCTCCCTCAGCATCCCCAGCCTCTAATTCCTTATCTGTCACTCCTCATTCATCTTCTTTTACTTTTCATCCCTCACTTATCATACTCACTCCTGAGTGTTCCCTCATTATCCCTCATTTCTCCTCTCTCCCTCAGCATCCCCAGCCTCTAAGTCCTTATCTGTCAGTCCTCATTCATGGGTCTTCCTGCTCTAGCCCCTAGCGCCTTACTTATCATACTCACCCCTCAGTGTTCCCTCATTCATCACACTTCCTGCTCTCGCCCCCAGTCCCTCACTTATCACACTCACCCCTCAGTGTTCACTCAATATCCCTCATTCCTCCTCTATCCTCATTTCCTCTGGATCCCCAACCTCTAAGTCCTTATCTGTCAGTCCTCATTCATGGGTCTTCCTGCTCTAGCCCCTAGCTCCTCACTTATCATACTCACTCCTCAGTCCTCCTTCTTTCATCACACTTCCTGCTCTCGCCCCCAGTTCCTCACTTTTCATACTCACTCCTCATTATTCCCTCAATATCCCTCATTCCTCCTCTATCCTCATTTCCTCTTCCTCTGGATCCCCAACCTCTAAGTCCTTATCTGTCAGTCCTCATTCATGGGTCTTCCTGCTCTAGCCCCTAGCTCCTCACTTATCATACTCACTCCTCAGTCCTCCTTCTTTCATCACACTTCCTGCTCTCGCCCCCAGTTCCTCACTTTTCATACTCACTCCTCATTATTCCCTCAATATCCCTCATTCCTCCTCTATCCTCATTTCCTCTTCCTCTGGATCCCCAACCTCTAAGTCCTTATCTGTCAGTCCTCATTCATGGGTCTTCCTGCTCTAGCCCCTAGCTCCTCACTTATCATACTCACTCCTCAGTGCTCCTTCATTCATCACACTTCCTGCTCTCGCCACCAGTTCCTCACTTATCATACTCTCTCCTGAGTGTTCACTCATTATCCCTCATACCTCCTCTCTCCCTTATTCCTCCTTCCTCTGGATCCCCAACCTCTAAGTCCTTATCCGTCAGTCCTCATTCATGGGTCTTCCTGCTCTAGCCCCTAGCTCCTCACTTATCATACTCACTCCTCAGTGTTCCCTCATTCATCACACTTCCTGCTCTCGCCCCCAGTTCCTCACTTTTCATACTCACTCCTCATTATTCCCTCAATATCCCTCATTCCTCCTCTCTCCTCATTTCCCCTTCCTCTGCGTCCTCAGCCTCTAAGTCCTCACTGTCAGTCCTCATTCATCATCTTCTACTTTTCATACCTCACTTATCATACTCACTCCTGAGTGTTCCCTCATTATCCCTCATTTCTCCTCTCTCCCTCAGCATCCCCAGCCTCTAAGTCCTCACTGTCACTCCTCATGTATAGGTCTTCCTGCTCTCGCCCCCAGTTCCTCGCTTTTCATGCTCACTCCTCAGTGTTCCCTCATTCATCACAGTTCCTGCTCTCGCCCCCAGCCCCTCGTGCCTCATTTCTCCCTCTTCATAGTTCACTCACGCTCTGAGTATTCTGCTGAAATTGGTAAACATGCAATTTCACGTTTCTTTTTATTTTTCAAAGCATGTGTGGCATTTCTCTTCACTTCTACATACCACGTCCTTTCATTTTCCATCTCAAAGTAGATTCTCTGTCACATGTTATACCACAATGTGGTAAGGTGCACAGCAGAACCAAGCCTTAGATTCCCACAATATATCAAGGAATAACCCACCCCTCCCCCTCTCCGCCCCAAAAACAAGCACATGCTGTTCGCAAGTGATGGACCACCTGGATATATTCTTGCTGTCACTCAAAGAGCCGGGGGCTGCCGGGGGTCACCTCGACAGGGTGATGATTCACAACTTCGGACTCTCGAAGGGCAGGAAATAGTTCTAGGCAGACCTCACCCAAGTGGCCTCGTGGGGGATCACTGGTGGTGACGCAATTACTCACACCTGACATGGGACACACTGAGAAACAAGCGCTTTTTGAAGAAACCTTTTCAGAGTGGTCCCTTCAGCGATGGAATACATGTTTTTGTATGTGATTAAGAAGAACTATGAACAAAAACCTGATCAGGGACTAGTTTATTTGTTTGTTCAAAATGCACCTTCAAAATGCTTGCGTTGTAACATGTCCTATTCTTCAGCAGCGCCTTGTGTGAAACTGGACATATTAAGAGCAGTGGACACTTTATTTTGGGACCAAATGAGGGAAACTGTAGCCTGGAGTAGCTGATAATTCGTTGTAATGGATTTTGCGTTGTAAAAACTGCGTTGTAGTGGCACGCGTTGTAAATGCTTGCGTTGTAACATGTCCTATTCGCATTGCACCTTCCATTTGATTTCTGCTTAATCAAAAGTGCCTGAACCCTTCCTTCCAGACAGAGAGCTCGCACCGCCTCTTATCAGCTACTCCAGGCTTGGTTTCCCTCATTTGGTCCCAAAATAAAGTGCCCACCGCTCTTAATATGCCCAAGCATTTACAACGCGTGCCACTACAACGCATTTTTTACAACGCAAAATCCATTACAACGAATGTCATTACAACGCCAGCCATTACAACGTATAATCCATTTCAACGCAAATTACTATTCTAACTCTGCCGGAGCGTTACTTTGGGGAATGCGTTGTAATGGCATGCGTTGTAATGACATGCATTGTAATTTATTTTGCGTTGTAAAAATTGCATTGTAATGGCACGCGTTGTAACGCGTGCACTGTAAAACGATGTCACCCGCTGCGGAAATGTCACCTCGCATCCCGCCTGGACTGAAGTACCCACTGAACTTTATCGGTCTGGGGGATATTTCGATGTGTGCGCCAGGAAACCGGTGACGTTTTTAATCACAAGAGTAAATGAGGGTCTGGCCAACGAGGGTCACTTGCGGACCAGGAGTCTCGGTTAAGGCCGAGGGTGACCTGCCAGCTGTGCTTTAAATCTTCCATTTCCCGCTATATCTCGTCCATGGTGATACACTTACCACCCTCGCCCCCTCCCCCTGTAGAACCTCGGGGCAGGTGCTGGGTATAAATATATTTCTGCCTGTGCCCACCCCCTATCGTTCGCAGAACGGCTGTAAAAGTCCGGTGAGTGGCACCATGGTCTGTGGAGAACCCTGCTGGTGGCACCACAAGGCGGGCAGTGAAGGTCCGCTGAGTGACACCCTGGTCTGTGGAGAACCCTGCTGGTGGCACCACAAGGCGGGCAGTGAAGGTCCGGTGAGTGACACCCTGGTCTGTGGAGAACCCTGCTGGTGGCACTCCAAGGCAGGCAGTGAAGGTCCGGTGAGTGACACCCTGGTCTGTGGAGAACCCTGCTGGTGGCACCACAAGGCGGGCAGTGAAGGTCCGGTGAGTGACACCCTGGTCTGTGGAGAACCCTGCTGGTGGCACCACAAGGCGGGCAGTGAAGGTCCGGTGAGTGACACCCTGGTCTGTGGAGAGAGCCCTGCTGGGGGCACCACAAGGCGGGCAGTGAAGGTCCGGTGAGTGACACCCTGGTCTGTGGAGAACCCTGCTTGTGGCACCACAAGGCGGGCTGTGAAGGTCCGGTGAGTGACGCCATGGTCTGTGGAGAGAGCCCTGCTGGTGGCACCACAAGGCGGGCTGTGAAGGTCTGCTGAGTGACACCATGGTCGGAGGAGAGAGCCCTGCTGGTGGCACCCCAAGGCAGGCAGTGAAGGTCCGGTGAGTGACACCCTGGTCTGTGGAGAACCCTGCTGGTGGCACCACAAGGCAGGCTGTGAAGGTCCGCTGAGTGACACCATGGTCTGTGGAGAGCCCTGCTGGTGGCACCACAAGGCGGGCTGTGAAGGTCGAGTGAGTGACACCATGGTCTTTGGAGAGAGCCCTGCTGGGGGCACCACAAGGCAGGCAGTGATGGTCCGGTGAGTGACACCATGGTCTGTGGAGAGCCCTGCTGGTGGCACCACAAGGCGGGCAGTGAAGGTCCGGTGAGTGACACCATGGTCTGTGGAGAGCCCTGCTGGTGGCACCACAAGGCGGGCAGTGATGGTCCGGTGAGCGCCACCCTGGTCTGTGGAGAACCCTGTTTGTGGCACCAAAAGGCGGGCTGTGAAGGTCCGATGAGTGACACCATGGTCTGTGGAGGGAGCCCTGCTGGTGGCACCCCAAGGAAGGTTGTGAAGGTCCAGTGGGTGCCGGCATGGTCTGTGCAGAGCCCTGCTGGTGGCACCACAAGGCGTGCTGTGAAGGTCCGGTGACTGACACCATGGTCTGTGGAGAGCCCTGCTGGTGGCACCACAAGGCGGGCAGTGAAGGTCCGGTGAGTGACACTATGGTCTAAGGAGAGCCCTGCTGGTGGCACCACAAGGAAGGTTGTGAAGGTCCAGTGGGTGCCGGCATGGTCTGTGGAGAGCCCTGCTAGTGGCACCACAAGGCAGACAATGATGGTCCAGTGAGTTAACCCATGGTCTGTGGAGAACCCTGTTTGTGGCACCTAAAGACGGGCTGTAAAGGTCCGGTGAGTGACACCATGGTCTGTGCAGAGCCCTGCTGGTGGCACCACAAGGTGGGCTGTGAAGGTCCGGTGAGTGACACCATGGTCTGTGGAGAGAGCCCTGCTGGTGGCACCACAAGAAAGGTTGTGAA
This sequence comes from Calotriton arnoldi, assembly GCA_963921515.1. Classification (NCBI taxonomy): domain Eukaryota; kingdom Metazoa; phylum Chordata; class Amphibia; order Caudata; family Salamandridae; genus Calotriton; species Calotriton arnoldi. The sequence continues at coordinate 758,568 of CAWUFW010005358.1, read as the reverse complement.
GGTCCGGTGAATGACACCATGGTCTGTGGAGAGCCCTGCTGGTGGCACCACAAGGCGGACTGTAAAGGTCCGGTGAGTGACACCATGGTCTGTGGAGAGCCCTGCTGGTGGCACCACAAGGCGGACTGTAAAGGTCCAGTGGGTGCCACCATGGTCTGTGGAGAGCCCTGCTGGTGGCACCACAAGGTGGGCTGTGAAGGTCCGGTGAGTGACACCATGGTCTGTGGAGAGAGCCCTGCTAGTGGCACCACAAGGTGGGCTGTGAAGGTCCGGTGAGTGACACCATGGTCTGTGGAGAGCTGCAGTATCCTGACGTAGGCACACAGCAGCCTTTTTTAGATTCTAACAAGTTTCATCTAAATTTTCTGGGCCAATGTGCTTTAAAATGAACCATTTACAGGCAAATATCCCAGGAACTCCTTACACAATGTGTGCGCTGTGGAAGGCATTTCAACCAGTGTGTGCAAGAGGGGCCTCCATTGGAGGCCAGGTTAGTGCAAAAACTGTCCTCACCATGCGCTTGAGGACGCACCTGCGCATGGAGACTCTGCAGTGATGATAAGGCTGCAGTGATGATGAGAGTGCAGTGATGATGAGGCTGCAGTGACGATGAGGGTGCAGTGATGATGAGGCTGCAGTGGTGTATTGGGAGGCTGCAGTGGTGATAGAGAGGCTGCAGTGGTGCATGGAGAGGCTGCAGTGGCGCATGGAAAGTCTGCAGTGGAGCTTGGAGAGGCTGCAGTGGAGATGAGGACGCTGCACTGGAGATGAGGAGGGTAAAGTGGTGCGTGGAGCATGGAGAGGCTGCAGTGGAGCATGGAGAGCCTGCAGTGGTGCATAGAGTGACTGCCGTGGTGCATGGAGAGGCTGCAGTGGCGCATGGAAAGGCTTCTGTGGAGCATGGAGAGGCTGCAGTGGTGCATGGAGAGGCTGTAGTGGAGCATGGAGAGGCTGCAGTGGAGCATGGAGAGGCTGCAGTGGAGCATGGAGAGCCTGCAGTGGTGCATAGAGTGACTGCCGTGGTGCATGGAGAGGCTGCAGTGGCGCATGGAAAGGCTTCTGTGGAGCATGGAGAGGCTGCAGTGGTGCATGGAGAGGCTGTAGTGGAGCATGGAGAGGCTGCAGTGGTGCATGGAGAGGCTGTAGTGGAGCATGGAGAGGCTGCAGTTGTGCATAGAGTGACTGCAGTGGTGCATGGAGAGCCTGCAGTGGCGCATGGAGAGGCTTCAGTGGAGCATGGAGAGACTGCAGTGAAGCATGGAGAGGCTGCAGTGGAGCATAGAGAGGCTGCAGTAGTGATGAGGCTGCAGTGGTGTATTGGGAGGATGCAGTGGAGATGAGGAGGCTGCAGTGGAGATGAGGACACTGCAGTGGTGATAGGCTGCAGTGGCGCATGGAGAGGCTGCAGTGTTGCATGGAAAGGATGCAGTGGTGACGAGACAGCAGTGGTGTATCGGGAGGCTGCAGTGGAGATGAGGAGGCTGCAGTGGTAATGGAGAGGCTGCAGTGGTGATGAGGCTACAGTGGTGCATGGAAAGGCTGCAGTGGTGTATGGAGAGGCTGCAGTGGAGATAAGAAGGCGGCAATGCTAATAGAGAGGCTGCAGTTGTGATAGAGAAGCTGCAGTGGTGTTAGAGAGCCTGCAGTGGTGTATTGGGAGGGTGCAGTGGAGATGAGGCTGCAGTGGTAATGGAGAGTCTGCAGTGAAGATGATTAGGCTGTAGTGGTGATGGAGAGGCTGTAGTGGTGATGGGGAGGCTGCAGTGGTGATGGGGAGGCTGCAGTGGTGATGGGGAGGCTGCAGTGGTGACAGAGAGACTGCAGGAATGAGGGAAAGGCTGCAGTGGTGGTTAAGTGGAGGCTGCAGTGGGGATGAGGCTGCAATGGTGGTTAAGTGGAGGCTGCAGTTGTGATGGGGAGGCTGCAGTGGAGATGAGGTGGTTGCAGTGGTGATAGAGAGGCTGCAGTGGTGCATTGAGGTTTACTGACAGAATATTGACCTCCAAAATATCACAATACAAAAATATTGTAACCAAAATATCGATGAGAAAAATATCATCATATTTTTATAACGGTAAGTACAAAAATATTGAACAAAAAAATATTGATGTAATTAATATTGTTGTACTAAATATCGTTTTTTAAATATCTAAAATAAATTAATAAATATTTAATAAATTAAATAATAACATTAATTTTAAAAACAATTGAATATATTTTAAGAAATATAACAAGTATACTCAATTTAAAAAAAGTTAAACTCACATACATAATAATTAATATATCTATATTTACATATATCTACTTTAAAAATATATTAAATTTAATTTAAATCATAATTTAAAAATTTCTAAATTATGTAATCGTATAAAAAATAAATATACATATACTAATAAATACTCAAAATTTAGTGGAAAATATTTCACACATGAAAAACATCAATAATTAAAGATAATATAATTTTAAATAAACTTATAAAATAATGTAAATTTTAAAAATAACATTTAATACATATACTATTCCCACTACAATTTAATAAAAACTACACAACTGTTATAATAACTATATTAAAAAATGTACAATTGCCACTTCACACAACACAAAAATTAAAAAACTTGCTCAAATTTACATATCTCCCTCCAATAAATACAATAGCAGTACATTTATTAAATTACAGATAGGTTTTATTTACTATAACCATTTGAGCTACTACAACAGAAGGAAAACTGTTGCAGTACAAAAGGATAAAATTTACTACTCCCACTCCCATCAAAACAACAGTTGGAAAAGTGTAGGATTGCGGAGGAGTACAATTTACTATTTCCACTCCACTAAGTACAATAGTAGGGAAAGTATTGGATTACAGAGGGGTTAAATGTACTATTCCCACTCCAGTCAGTACAACAGTAGGGAAAGTGTTGGATAGCGGAGTGGTTAAATGTACTATTCCCACTCCAGTCAGTACAACAGTAGGGAAAGTGTTCGATAGCTGAGGGGTAAAATTTACTATTCCAACTCCAGCAAGTACAACAGTAGGGAAAGTGTTGGATTGCGGAGGAGTAACATTTACTATTTCCACTCCAATTAGTACAACAATAACAAGTAACAAAATATTTTAAACAAAATAAAATTACTTCAAAAAAAAATTACATTAAAAAAATATAAATATATTGAAAAAACATAAAAATGTATTTAATTTAAAACATCTAAAGAAATAAAAACGTATAACAATGTTCACTATATAACACAAATAACTACAAATATTATTAAAAATAAAATTCAAAAATAATTTTCATACAAAGAAACTTTTTTATTTTAAAAAATTGTTAACCATAAAACAATTATCACATACATTCAATTTACTTAATTACCACCATATAACCTCACAAAACTCTCAACCTGGACCATAAAAATATATTTTTATAAAAACAAATATTTATGCAATTAATATAAATATTTAACAACAAACCAATTATCATTAATTAAATATTAATCAATTATAATATTGTGCTTCCCACAATATACCCCCACAAAACACACAAAATACTCATACAATTCATCAAAAATGATTTATACAATTAACATAATTATCAAATGTTTAATTAATAATAATAATAATAATAAAATGATTATTAATTACTTACAATTAATTTACTTCCCACCCCACCCCTTCAAAACCTACAACCCACATATACAATCGAAAACAAATAATGTATTAACACAATTAACATAATAAATGATCAATTAAACAAATATTATTTATTAAAAATTGAATGTAAATTCATTAAAATTAATCACCCTTTACCCCTATAAACCCCATAACCCACACCTAAAATCAAACTAACAAAAATATTAATAATTACACAATTAAAGCAATTGTCAATTAAATAATGTATAGAATTTAAAAACGAATTATTCATTAATCAAAAGATTTTACTCCCCACCCTTTACCCCTATAAAGTCCACAACCTACACCTAAAAAAAATTAATTAAAGATTAAAACTTCATTAATTATTCATTTATTTATTTTAATTAGTAAATAATTGTTAATTAATTAAAAATGCATTACTTTCCACCCTTTACTTCTATAATCCCACAACCCCAAAAAATTAAACAATTAGCATAATTAATATTAATTAATTAATTAATAATTTGCTAAGCTATATTAATTAATGAAAAAATACATTACTTCCCACCTTTTACCCCATAACCCCACAACTGCACCCAAAAATAAATAAATTACACAATTAACATATTTCACTTTCAATTAATTAATTAATATTAATCAACAATTAATTAATAAAAAATAATAACGTCCCAAGCTTTACCCCTTTAAACACCACAACCCGCACATAAAATGTTCTTAAAAAATATATAATGATACAATTAACATAATTAAATATCAATAAAAATAATTATACATTTATTATAATTAAATACCTTCCCACCCTATAACCCTATAAAACCCACAACGCACTACAGAACTAAACACAAAATGTAATTAAATTAAATATAATAACTACTAAAGACTTAACAAATATATTAAAAAAATAAACAATACTTATACAAAAATTACATAATATACAATTAACATATAAACTAAAATGCAAAACAATGATTTAAAAAACTATTTTAAACAACTATATTTTTGCTAACGATATTAATGACTTTGATATTTTAAAAATCGATATTACTTACCTTCAAATCGATATTCTTGACATCGATATTCTTGCTGACGATATTTCCATGTCAAGATCTTTTAGACCCGATATTCTTGACATCGATATTTTCAACTCAATATTTTGTCTGAATATCGTGCATTGAAAGGCTGCAGTGGTGTATTGAGAGGCTGCAGTGGAGATTAAGAGGCTCCAGTGGTGATGGGAGGCTGCAGTGAAGATGAGGAGGCTCCAGGGGTGATGGGGAGGCTGCAGTGGTGATTAGGAGACTGCAGTGGTGATGAGGAGGCTGCAGTGATCATAGAGAGTCTGCAGTGGTGCATGGGGAGGCTGCAGTGGTGATGGAGGCTGCAGTGGTGACAGGGAGGCTGAAGTGGCGATGGAGAGGCGCAGGGCCGGACTGGCCATAGCGGGCACCGGGCGTTTCCCCGGTAGGCCGCTAGGGTGGGGGCCGGTTTTGGGCCCCTGGGGGGCCGTTTTTGTTACCAGGGGTCGGCAATATCGGCCCCCTGTAACAAAATCGGCCGAAACCGGCCCTCGCAAACTGCTCGGCTGCACTCCCCCTCACCCCAGGGGGGAGCCGGCTGAGCAGTTTGCCAGGGCCGGTTTCTGTTCCCAGTCCGGCCCTGGAGAGGCGGCAGTGATCATAGAGAGTCTGCAGTGGTGCATGGGGAGGCTGCAGTGGTGACGGAGGCTGCAGTGATCATAGAGAGTCTGCAGTGGTGCATGGGGAGGCTGCAGTGGTGACGGAGGCTGCAGTGGTGACGGAGGCTGCAGTGGTGACAGGGAGGCTGAATTGGTGATGGAGAGGCGGCAGTGGTGATGAGGAGGCTGCAGTGGCAATGAGGAGGCTGCAGTTGCGATGAGGAGGCTGCAGTGATCATAGAGAGTCTGCAGTGCTGCATGGGGAGGCTGCAGTGGTGATGAGGAGGCTGCAGTGGTGATGAATGCTGCAGTGGTGATGGATGGTGATGGATGCTGCAGTGGTGATGAAGAGGCTGCAGTGGTGACAGGGAGGCTGCAGTGTTTTTTTAAATATTTATTTTTATTTGAATCCAGATATTGCAATGTCGTAGATATAACTTACAATAAACATTCTTCATAAATTATAGATAAGAGTCTTCAATACAGATGGAATTTCTTGTTATATAAGTACAATAAATATATACAATATAAATACAATAAATACACAGGGTATCACACCAATCTTACACATTTTATAAATGCAGTTGATTTAAAAACAGATAGAAAGAAACGGGGAGAGGGAATAATTCATATAGTGTCTGCAGTAGGCTAGGGGGAAAAGCTTAACTTATTTAATCATTCTCCTTAAACTGCTTCTGTATCTTCAAATTGAAAATATTGTCCCCAAAGTTTCTCAAATTTCCTGGTTCCCCTGGTTCGAATTGCATATAGCTGTTCACTTGTTCTAACGCGTCTCATCTTTTGTAGCCAATCCTTCAGGGAGGCTGCAGTGGGGCAGGGAGGCTGAAGTGGGGATGGAGAGGCCGCAGTGGTGCATGGAGAGCCTGTAGTGGTGATTCTGCAGTGGTTAATGTAAATAAAATAGAAAATTACTAGTTTTTATAACCATTGTGTTTTTTCACTAATCTTGCACTCATTGTTTTTTGTGTACTTTTTCTTGGGTGGTTGTGTAAACCCTCCAGTGTGTCCTGTGTCATCTATTGGTGAATTGTCTTTGGTGCAGATACCACAGGCAGAATTACCTGTGGTGCAGTACCACTGCGCGGCCAGATTCCAGCTGTGCATTCAGACGTCTGGAATACCACTTTAGGTGCTGTATATACACCCCTCACATCCTGTACAATCCGAAAGCTTCTGGAGGCATTTGAATTCAGCAGTGGTTCAGTTCATGTGTTAATTTGCATATTCATGGACTCTGCCTGTGCCTTCTGGGGTGATATCTGGGGTAAAGTGTCCCTGGCTAGCAGGAATGTGGCGGTGTGTGACTTCTGCACACCAAGGGGCCCATTACGATGGCGGGCGGACAAAGTCCGCCTGCCACCGTCACGGTAAACGGGACCGACCGCCAGAGGTGCGGTGGTCCCGCTGTGCCTATTAGGATGCGACTGCCACCGTGCGGTCGCATCCCGCATTGTTTACATTGCGGCGGGCGGTGCAGTCAGCACCACCCCCCGCAATGTATAAAATGCATGCAGTGCATTGGCATTCACAAGGTGTCAGGCACCGCGCGGTGCCTGCCACCTTGTGCATGCCAATGTAGGGGGGTACCATAGGTACCCCCCAAGTGCAGCCACCCACCCCTCCACCCCCCCAGGGGCCCGCAACGGGTCCCCAAAGCAATTCCCGCATGCCTTTCCATGGCGGCGATGCCGCCATGGAAAGGGCTTCACCGCCAGGCATCCTAATATGGATGGCAGTGTCTTCCAGACACCACCACCATATTAGGCCCGAGTTCCGCCCGGCAGGCAATCAGAACGATTGCCTGCCTGCGGAAATGCGGCGGACAGTCTTTCTTTCTGCCGCTGTCTCCCCCGCCAATGTAATATGGCGGGGGGTAAATGGAAGGCGGGCGGAGAAAGATGTCGGGCGGATCATCATAATGACCTCCCAGCTTCCTTTAGTTCTTTTCTTCTGTACCCCGTGCCCCCTGCTGTGCACGCTCGCCCTCCCTCGCCACTCCCGTTCCCGCCTCTGCATTCCCTGCAGCCCCGCCCCCTCAGTGCCCATTCGCTGCCCCTGCCACCCGCCTCCCAGCTGCTCCTCCCTCCCACCTCCCCATATATGGTGGCTGCACCGCTGGCGCGCCAAAGGCGCGCCTAAGGCAAGCCCGTCTGCGCCCATCCGCGCCTGTACCGCGCCCAGCGCCAGAACCCCTGGCCCCCGCACCAGCCACAAAGACCGCCTCCGATACGACGCCAGCACCCTCATCGCTCTCAACCCAGGACGGACACCAACCTGCTGCAAGGCCGCCCCGAAGCGCACCCACGGTCCCTTCACCTGCCGGAACTGCAGCTTCTCCTGCCTCGAAGACGCCAAGACACCCGCCAGGCAGGAACCCAACCAGCTCCGATGCATCCTGCTCAACACCCGCTTCGCACGCAAGCACGACATCGAGCTCTGGGACCTACTCGACAACACATCACCGGACGTCGCCTTCCTGACCGAGACCTGGATGAACGAGTCCTCCTCATCCGACATCGCCATAGCCATCCCCGACGGCTACAAGATCACCCGCAGAGACTGCACCAACGGAGTCGGAGGAGGAATCGCGATCGTCCACAAGAACACCATCAGGGTCTCGACCAGCGCCAATGACACCCTCAGCACCGCCGAACACATGCACTTCCAGATCCACACGGACCCCAAGACCACCGTAAGAGGCACCCTCGTCTACAGACCACCCGGACCCCGACTACAATTCTGCAACTCCATCACCGACCTCATCAGCACGCACGCGTTGACCTCCACCGACTACATCCTCCTCGGAGACCTGAACGACCACCTGGAGAACAACAATGACAGCAACTCCCCCGCCCTGATCGACAACCTCGCCAACCTCGGATTGAAACAGCTCGTCACGACGCCGACCCACATTGCCAGACACATGCTCGACGCCATCTTCTCCTCAAGCCCCCACGTCGCCTTCAGCCACGCCTCCGAACTCACCTGGACTGACCACCGCTGAATCCATTTCACCTTCCGGAAGCCCGCCGCACACCACCGCACCCTGCTGGAGCAAAATCAGCGAAGAACAGCTCCAGACAAACCTCGCTCTCAACCCACCGACCGACCCCACCAACCCCGACGATGCAGCACGCAACCTCAGACACTGGATGGGCGACTGCGCCAACACCTTAGCCCCGCTGAAAAAACCAACCCACAAAGACACCAGCAAGAGAGCCAGCTGGTTCACCCCGGAACTCCTAGCATCTAAACGCACCTGCCGGAAACTGGAGAACAAATGGCTCAGCGAGAAGACGCCGGACAGCCATGCAGCCCACAAAGACGCCATCCGCAACCACCATCACCTCATCAGGACCGCCAAGAGGACTTCCTTCAAAGACCGCCTCGACAACAACGCACACAACAGCAAGGAGCTCTTCAACATCGTGAAGGAACTCTCCAACCTCAGCGCCAACACCAACGACATCCCGCCGTCGCAAGCCCTGTGCGATTCCCTTGCCACCTTCTTCCACCGCAAGAGCGCCGACATCCACAACAGTTTCGACTCCCGGACGACCCAAACAGGCCCCGACACGCCGGACCCACCGCATCCCATCGACCACGACCCCCTGACAACCTGGGCCAACGTGAGCATCGAGGACACAATCAAGACCATGGGCTCAATCCACTCCGGCTCCCCGTCAGACCCTTTCCCGCACCACATCTTCAACAAAGCCGACAGCTCCATCGCACCCCACCTGCGCAATGTGATCAACCTCTCTTTCGAGACCGCGACCTTCCCTGAGAGCTGGAAACACGCCGAGATCAACGCCCTACTTAAGAAACCCAAGGCGGACCCGAGCGACCTCAAGAACTTCCGGCCCATCTCCCTGCTTCCATTCCCAGCAAAGGTCATCGAGAAGATCGTCAACTCCCAGCTCACCCGCTACCTCGAAGACAACAGCATCCTGGACCCATCCCAGTCAGGATTCCGCAGCAACCACAGCACCGAGACCGCCCTCATCGCCGCCACCGACGACATCAGGATCCTGCTGGACAACAGCGAGACGGCGGCCCTCATCCTCCTGGACCTCTCTGCCACTTTTGACACCGTCTGCCACCGCACACTACGCACCCGCCTCCTTGACGCAGGGATCCGAGACAAGGCCCTGGACTGGACCACCTCCTTCCTCTCCGACAGAACCCAGAGAGTGCGTCTCCCCCCGTTTCGATCCGAAGCCTCCAAGATGATCTGTGGTGTCCCCCAGGGATCCTCCCTCAGCCCGACGCTGTTCAACATCTACATGGCCCCACTCGCACGCATCGCCCGACAGCACGACCTCAACATCATCTCCTACGCCGACGACACGCAGCTGATCCTCTCCCTCACCAAGGACCCCATCACCGCCAAACCTAACCTCCACCATGGAATGAAGGCCGTCGCCGACTGGATGGAGAACAGCCGACTCAAGCTGAACACAGACAAGACGGAGACCCTAATCCTCGGCCCCAACCCATCAGCATGGGACGACTCATGGTGGCCCTCATCGCTGGGGACCCCCCCGACTCCAACCGACCACGCACGCAACCTGGGAGTCATCCTCGACTCGAAACTCTCCATGACCATACAAGTCAACGCAGTCTCCTCCACCTGCTTCAACACCCTCCGCATGCTTCGCAAGATCAACAGATGGATCCCGACAGACACGAGGAAAACTGTCACCCAGGCACTCGTTAGCAGCAGACTCGACTACGGAAACGCCCTCTACGCTGGAGCCCCGACCAAACTCATCAACAGACTGCAAAGAATCCAGAACGCCTCTGCACGCCTGATCCTCGACGTCCCACGCCACAACCACATCACCCCCCACCTGAGAAACCTACACTGGCTCCCCGTCGACAAGAGAATCTCCTTCAAGCTCCTGATTCACGCACACAAGGCACTGCACAAAACCGGCCCAGCCTACCTCAACAGTCGACTCTCCTTCTACGTTCCCAACAGGAGGCTCCGCTCCGCAGACCTCTCCCTGGCAACCGTTCCACGCATCCAGAGAACCACCACCGGAGGCAGATCCTTCTCCCATCGCGCCGCCAAGACCTGGAACACCCTCCCCCTCAACCTACGACAGACCGAAGACCTGCTGACCTTCAGGAGACGACTCAAGACCTGGTTATTCGACCAGTAACAGCAGCACCTCCCCCTCTTCCCCCAGCGCCTTGAGACCCTCGCGGGTAAGTTGTGCGCTTTACAAATCCTATGATTGATTGATTGATTGATTGATTGATTTAGTTGTAACTGAACAATACAGTGGCCTCACTTTTTTTTTAGTAGCCACAAAACTCAAATTGAATAGGTGTTTCCTCTGCCTGAGTTCCATTAATCTCACACCGACTATCTCCGTGAAGTGCGCATCCCTTAGCAGCGGCACCACGTTTCCACAGTATGGCAGACGCCCTTCTTAAGCTGCACTGTGTCCAGCTCCTAAGTTTGGGTACATTGTGTTCTTGGCACCCCGCAACGTCTCGTTAGCATCGCTTTTTGCTTGTAATTTTCATGCAATCATTCTCACCATGGTGGAGAAATACGGTTATTAATGTTCGTGCTCGAAAAGCGTGAAAGCATAAGCTTTCATTTACAGAGCCTGTCTTCAAGCCACACTCCACTGCACTTTGAATACATTAGCATACATTTATCCTTGGTTAGCAAGTTATTAACATTAATACAAACAAAAGGAGGCCATTTCTTCTCAAAGATTATCTTTTTAATCACTTAGTGGGTGCAGCATGCAGCTGATGCGAATTTCAGACTCTTTTTTTGATCAGATGCGCCTTCTCAGTTTTCATACACATGGCATTAAAGAAGCCGCTATGTGGCGTAGAGGCCTCTGCCATCTGTTGCAATGAGGCATCGTTTAATTGATGCCACCCTGGTTCCATCTCCTCTTAAAACAGATGTGCAGCATCCTTGTCGCTTCTCGATGATAATGATGTGCGAGTGGTGGCGTTATTCTCACACCCATGCTCGTCCCGTTGGATGGTTGTCAACTAGAAGATGACTTCCAGCTCAGCCAGGTAACCAGTTAGACCGCGTCGGCATCTCGTCTGGAACCAAGGGCCTTCTTTAGAGTTTGGTGGGCGGGATACTCCATCCAAACAGAGAGGGTATCCTACCCACCATTGCACAAACGCCATAGACTATAGTACTTGCAATAGTGCGAACAGGATATCCGCCATGTTTGTGACCAAATTCTGAATAAGGCCCATAGTCCTGTTCCCAAAGGTAAAGAAAATCCCATCCACCAAGTGCCATAGACATTGATGCACTCGTAATAAGTGCCATAGACATTGATGCACTCGTAATAAGTACCATAGACATTGATGCACTCGTAATAAGTGCCATAGACATTGATGCACTCGTAATAAGTGTTATAGACTGCAATGAACTTGTAATAAGTGCCATAGACTGTAATGCACTTGTAATAAGTGTTATAGACTGCAATGACTTGTAATAAGTGCCATAGACTGTAATGCACTTGTAATAAGTGTTATAGACTGCAATGACTTGTAATAAGTGCCATAGACTGTAATGCACTTGTAATAAGTGTTATAGACTGCAATGACTTGTAATAAGTGCCATAGACTGTAATGCACTTGTAATAAGTGTTATAGACTGCAATGACTTGTAATAAGTGCCATAGACTGCAATGAACTTGTAATAAGTGCCATAGACTGTAATGCACTTGTAATAAGTGCCATAGACTGCAATGAACTTGTAATAAGTGCCATAGACTGCAATGCACTTGTAATAAGTGCCATAGACTGCAATGCGCTTGTGATAAGTGCCATAAACTGCAATGCAATTGTAATAAGTGCCATAGACTGTAACACACTTGTAATAAATGCCATAGACTGCAATGAACTTGTAATAAGTGCCATAGACTGCAATGCACTTGTAATAGGTGCCATAGACTGCAATGAACTTGTAATAAGTGCCATAGACTGCAATGAACTTGTAATAAGTGCCATAGACTGTAATGCACTTGTAATAAGTATTATAGACTGCAATGACTTGTAATAAGTGACATAGACTGTAACACACTTGTAATAAGTGCCATAGACTGCAATGCACTTGTAATAAGTGCCATAGACTGCAATGAACTTGTAATAAGTGCCATAGACTGCAATGAACTTGTAATAAGTGTTATAGGCTGCAATGACTTGTAATAAGTGCCATAGACTGTAACACACTTGTAATAAGTGCCATAGACTGCAATGCACTTGTAATAAGTGCCATAGACTGCAATGCACTTGTGATAAGTGCCATAGACTGCAATGCACTTGTGATAAGTGCCATAGACTGCAATGCAATTGTAATAAGTGCCATAGACTGTAACACACTTGTAATAAATGCCATAGATTACAATGGACTTGTAATAAGTGCCATAGACTGCAATGAACTTGTAATAAGTGCCATAGACTGCAATGAACTTGTAATAAGTGTTATAGGCTGCAATGACTTGTAATAAGTGCCATAGACTGTAACACACTTGTAATAAGTGCCATAGACTGCAATGCACTTGTAATAAGTGCCATAGACTGCAATGCACTTGTGATAAGTGCCATAGACTGCAATGCACTTGTGATAAGTGCCATAGACTGCAATGCAATTGTAATAAGTGCCGTAGACTGTAACACACTTGTAATAAATGCCATAGATTGCAATGGACTTGTAATAAGTGCCATCAATTGTAACACACTTTTAATAAGTGCCATAGACTCAGGGGCAGCTCCTCCGCTAAGGCGGAGGCGCGTCGTCCCACTGCTCTTTGTGCTGGAAAAATAAAATTATAATAACACAGTTATTATCAATTTATTTTTCACAGGTTTGGGGCTGGGTTAGGGCGGGGTGGGGCTGGAGGCACAGGGGGAGGAGTGGTCTGCACACTCCAAGTGTGCATGACTTCTTAGCTAGCCGCCTCGGGCCGGCCAAACAGTCATGCGCACTTTGCATGTTCCCACCAGGCTGCATTACACAGCCTGGTTGGGATCATGCCCCGGTCCCCAGTCCCTATCTGAGCGCCGAGCCACGGTGCTCAGACCAATCACAACGATGCATTGCAGCATTGTCATTGGCTTAGGGGAGCCACCCACAACGCTGCATTGCAGCATTGTGATTGCCTCTGAGGAGCCTGGGTGCTTCCTTGTTCCAGTTCCGCGCTCACCGGAGAAGCGATGAGAGAAGCGCCCGGCGAACAGGTAAGTGGTATTTTTTTTTATTTTGCCCCCCTAGCCCTCCCCCTAAACCCCGCCCCTCCACCCTCATTCCCTGCCAGCCGCTACTGCATAGACTGCAATGCGCTTGTAATAAGTGCCATAGACTGTACCGCACTTGTAATAAGTGCCATAGACTGCAATGCACTTGTAATAAGTGCCATAGACTGCAATGCGCTGATAATATTACAAATGGACATCTGCCCCCTTCTGACAAACTATCTCATTGGCCAAACTCTACTTAAGGCCCATAGTCTTTTTAACAAACTGGCAAGGAAATTCCACCAGTGGCTTTTCTTCCAGACTCAGGACTTTCTCTAGAAATCAGAGGATTGTTCATTACCCAACGACTGTAATTCCGGTACTAAATAAAGTGATAATAGTGAAGGACACTTACAAAATTTGAAAATGATTTGTTGCGCCACCCACCTGTGTGAATCTAGATGTGAAAATTAGAAATTTACAGAACTCCTGGATGAGAACATAGATTTGTTTTCTTGCTACTCAGAAGATTACATTTATTTGTTTAAAAACACTGCCAAATCTACGCTCAAAGTATCTGATTCCCAAAGGTTTCTGAAAGTGCATGTGCTCAAAAAGTCATTTGTTCTTTGAAAAGCCATATACTAATTCACAGAATTAAGTATTAGAGAATTTTATGAATCATCATTTGCACATTCCATAGTCAGTGTGATGGACTTTACAGCTTCATAAGTTTAGGGCTATAGTTGAGAAAGAAGGCATTAAACAAACAGGCAGATCCTGAAAATCTAGTAACTAGCCGTAAACGTATGCACTGCGGGTGACCATGCACATTTGAAAACAGTTTCCCACTCTGGAAACACCAAAGCAGCTACTCCTGTTCAAGAGAGGAGTGTGAGCATTTTCTGTGCACAGAAAGTAAGTGATCATCTTATTCAAAAAAGGTGTCAGGAAAGGGGTTTCGTCAGGAAAATATATATTCATTGCAGAGAAAACAAAATATTTTAACACAAAAGCACACATTTCTGTATATTTTTTAAGGGGCCGATTACGATGTCGGTCGGAAAGGCTCTGAATGGCATTCGCTTCATCCGAATCCGATTCGGAACCCGCCTTTCCGACCGACTCAGACACTTTTCTGAACAACCGATTACGATGTTCGGAAAGCGTTCAGACTTTACGACTTGGTTTCGAATGGCATTCAGAGTAACTGAGTCGTTCGAAGCTGACTCGTACAGGTCTACGGACCGCATTACCGACCGAGCGATTACGATGTCAGATTCAGACAGCCTTTCCGAATCGATTGTTCCGACACGTATTGTCTGTCGGATTCTGACTTTGGGGACCCGTAGCAGGCCTCCTTTCACCCGGGGTCCTCCGAATGGGGCCTGTGGGGGTACCCATGGGTCCCCCCTGTACAACCATGCACAGTGTGGCAGGCACCATGGGGTGACCACCACAGGGTGCATGATTTTCCCCACCCACCCCTTTTTTCAATGGGAGCCTGTGTTGTTGTTCGGAACACACGCTCCCATTGAAGTCAATGCGAGTCCAACCGAACAATGTTCGGAAGCATCGTAATCGGTCGGTTGGACACGCAGAACCCGTTTCGTTCGGAAACGATTCCGAAACCAATTCGGTCGTAAGAGTTTCCGACTGAAATCATAATCGGCCCCTAAGTGGAAAATCTGCCTCAGTGAGTTCTGAGAAACAAGATCACACTCAGAAATCTGTAACTGTAATAGATTTCCGAAACTACTGCTCGGATTCTGTGAAACTTTAAAAAAAAGTCAGAAATCGGCTCCGCACTAAGGAGGGGCAGACAGGAGAAGAGTTCCCACTTTCTCAAGCTTGCCTTTGTGAGTTGGCCTAAAAAGAAATATTACGCAGTATTCATTCATCTAGCGCCAAGCAGTTGTGCACCTCAGAGACAGATATCCCTTTCCCTCTGACAATGCTGTTCACACAAAGTTTGTGTGCGCATGCGTGTAGATAAAAAGCAGTTGTGCACCTCAGAGACAGATATCCCTTTCCCTCTGACAATGCTGTTCATACAACGTTTGTGTGCGCATGCTTGTAGATAAACAGATGGCATTTGTAGTGCCAGCCTCGGTGCTTTAAATGGGCCGGTACTGTACGGTACGGAGTACCAGCACTTTTTTATTTTGAGAGGGAGAGTACCGGCACTTCTCGAGAGAATTGCAATTCTTTTAATTGGAGAGTACCGGCACATCTGAGAAACAAGCAGGTACTCCGGTACAGAGTACCTGCACTTCTATTTTTCCATTTCAAGCACTGGCCAGCCTGAGCTATATATTAGTGTAAAACTCACAGCCTTAACTTAGAAACTAAAGGAAGATAACGACTGGGTCGGAAAATGACTCAATGTGCTTAATTTCTCGTATTTCAAAAGAAATTCTATAAAACATCCCAGGCTCTTATGTCCTGCGCCCTCAAAGGTCTGTCAGAGAGGCATGCGTTTTATTTAGCCGGTTTTATTTAATCTGAATGAATTCTGAATTTGAAATAGTGCAACTGCCCGTGAACCGGTTTCTTAGCTCAGAGTTTCACATGTGACCTTTGTTCTAAGAACAAGGAACAAACGCCCTTGTACAGAACTCCTAAAACTTTGTTTTATCCCTTTATGGGTGCGACATTCGGGCCACAGAACAGGCCCTAAGAGTGACACCTTCGTGCGTGGAAGCTGTGATCAGTGTTGCATCCGTGCCAAAGAATGCTTCAGTGTTTTATTTGTAAAATATTAAGTGCCAGGGCTCTGACAAGGAGGCCACTGCAGCTTGCACCACCCATCGCCCCTGTCATTGGTGCCAAAACAACTACTAACCATCTCTCTCGCATGTAAATGCGACAGTTCAGATTATTCCAGGTCCCCAAAGCTAAAGGAATGGCTGGGGAGGCAGGTATTAGCAATTTTAATGTATATTGTATTCCTAAACAACCCTTGTTCTGCTCATCTCTAAATTAGATGAGCAGCGCCAAAACATGGTAGACTTTTCTAAGTATGGTGTTGACAATTAGGTGCCAGTGCCGAGCACCGGAAACCAATTAAGTGCCGGTGCTGAGCACCGGAAAGCACCGGCTCACATTAAGCACTGCTTCAGTCATGAGTTTCCATCAAATGAAGTACAAAAGGGGGGGTGCCCAAAGTCCCACTGGATTTACAAGTCTAGACCTCGATAAGTGAAACACCCCCATAAACAGGATGGTAGCACTTGAATCAGGGAAGTCACATTCGTTTACAAAACAGATGACCACGTTATCCAATCCAGAAACTTCTTCAGATTACAGAGAGAGGAAAAACATTTCATTTTGAGAATTAAGAGGCATAGAAAAGGGACTATAATACGCGAGTCATCAACTTGGCCAAAGGGTTAGAACAAATACTCATCGTCACGTGACAAGAATGCCAGCAAGCCTGGAGTTTCATACTGTTTCCACTTCCGGTAAAGATGGGGGTTATGTCTTGTTTCCAAAGATCATTGCAGGGTCATCTCTACAGTTGAGGAGCCTTTTGCATATTTTAAAATAGGTTATAGGAAGTTTTGGTTTTTGTGAAGTATTTCTGGCAGTAGAGTACATTTACCATGCCATATTTTGATAATGACACAGTAAGGACACTGTACTATATGAATCTGCACTCGTCTGTGGCACTTGTAAAATCCGCAATTTTACAAGTGTTGACAACTTTGTCAGCATTCTAACCAGAGAAATGCAGGGTCATTTATACCTTCCCTGAGTATAAATCCTGTATTTAAGAAACCATCAGCACGCTCTGTGCTGTACTCGAAACAACCAGGTGGGTTTGTATAGCGTTGAGCTGCCTCCAGTTCATGGGAGGGGTACATACATGGTATAGTACTGAATTGTGTCCAGTTCATTTCAAGGGTACATACATATTATAGCACTTATTTTTCTACAGTTTATGCCTTTAGTATATATACATACTATAGCACTGAATTGTCTTCAGCTCATGCCTCTAATATATGAGAGATAAAGTACCCTCTGCCATATATTATAAGAATATTGCAGGTCACTGAGGAGTTCCATAACCATATAGAGTACCTTTATAAGGTTATGAAACTCCGAGGTGACCTGCAATATCCTTATCATGTATGCCAGGGGGTACTTTGTCCCATATAATACATGGTAACACCATCACATTTCCACAAACCCCTTACAATCTTGGTGCATAGCTCTTTCATATGAAAGAGTGAGCATATTTGCAGGCATGAAGAATAAAAAAAAAAAAACTCTAGTGCAAAATTAAACAAATCAAAAACCTGTTAGGTGTTTATTACAAACAGAAATTAGAAACGGTTCAATACAAGTCGTTAAAAACAAAGCATCTGCAGTAGCTTGGAATTTATAGAAACATTCAAGAAGATGCCAGCTTTAAGGAGTGCAAAAAAAAATATTCCCTCTGCTTGCCATTACAAGCTATTAAAATAGAGCAGAAGAAAGAAACACTACATTCCGTTGCTTTAAACATCTGCTTCAATTATGCTCTGTGACCTGCCCTTCAGCTCGGCTGCTTGTAGCAGACCTTGTGAAAACAGAACTCCAATAATTGGCGGCTGAGTGCGTTGCCAATTGATGTGCATTTATACAAGGATTACAGAATTCTGTGTATTATATACATATTATAGTACGTAAGTGTTTCCAGGTTCATATCAAGAGTAAGTTAATGCCATTGGTATACACGTACTATCATACTGAATCAGGGGCGTAACACAGGCCTCTGAAGCCCCTGCAGTGCAGGGGCCCCCAACTCTTCAGGTGGCCCCTGAAGAGTTTCATCGCAAGGCTAATGAATATCTGTGAGATATGAGAGACTCATGGGCCCCTCATCACATTCTACAGGGGGCCCCATCATTTTGCATTACACCACTGTACTGAATTGTGATACGTTCATACCAAAGGTACGCACATAAATTAGTACTGAATTGTGTCCAGTTCCTGCCAAGGGCACATACATATTGTAGCACTGAACTGTGTCCACTTCATGCAATATTTCACCCAGGTTTTAAGAAATTCCAATAGTGAATGGTGTTGCACTCACCTTAGGATTCATTGACAGTGTCTCTAGCGATAACAAAAGCAGCAGAAATATCTGAGGTTACAAAGAAATTCACTTCTGCCTACATTTGAACAAGATTTTTGCACTTTTCAAAAGATAGCATATGAATACAAATGCACTAATCACTTCCTTTAACATCATGCAAATGCACTGTTTTCTTTCAGCATGTTTGCACCATATGCTAATGAATATGAATTGCTCCACAAAATAATAATAATTACTTTCACTAGCTCCATAAAATGTACTATTCATTTTTTGTAGCTTCATCAAATATTAAAAGTCACTTTTGCTAGCATTGCAAAATACACTAATCACTTCCTGTAGTTGCATTAAATGTTTGAATCACTTTCTACAAGCTTTGTGAAATGTCCTAATTTCTACCTGTAGAGCTGTGAAATGTACTAATCACTTTCTGTATCACTGTGAAATGTACTAATCACTTTCTGTATTGCTGCCAAAGGTATAATCAGTTTCTGTAGCACTGTGAAATGTACTAATCACTTTCTGTATCATTGTGAAATGTACTAATTACTTTCTGTATCATTGTGAAATGCCCTAATCACTTTCAGTAGTGCTGTGAAATATACTAATCACTTTCTGCAGCACTGTGCAATGTACTAATCACTTCCTATAGCACTGTGGAATGTCCTAATTACTTTCTGCAACACTGTGAAATGAAATAACCACTTTCTGTATTGCTGTGAAATTAACTTATCACTTTCAGTATCGCTGTGAAAAGTACTTATCACTTTCTCTATCGCTGTGAAATGTACTAATCACTTTCTGTAGCACTGTAAAATATACTAATCACTTTCTGTAGCACTCTGAAATGTACTAATCCCTTTCTGCAGCACTGTGAAACATACTATTCACTTTCTGTAGCACCGTGAAATGTACTAATCACTTTCTGTATCATTGTGAAACATACCAATCACTTTCTGTAGCATTATGAAATGTATAATAACTTTCTGTATCACTGTGAGACATACTAATCACTTTCTTTATCGCTGTAAAATTTACTAATCACTTTCTGAAGCATTCTAAAATGTACTAATCACTTCCTGTAGCATTGTGAAAATTACTAATCACTTTTTGTAGCATTGTGAAATGTACTAATCACTTTCTGCATCATTGTGAAATGTACTAATCACTTCCTGTAGTATCATGAAATGTACTTTTCAACTTATGTAGCACTGTGAAATGTACTTATCACTTTCTGTGTTATCAAGAAATGTACTATTCACTTTCTGTAGCACTGTGAAATGGACTATTGACTTTCTGCAGTACTGTGAAACGTACTAATCACTTTCTGTATTGCTGTGAAATTACTCATCGCTTTCTCTAGTACAGTGAAATGTACTAATCACTTTCTGTAGCATTGTGAAATGCCCTAATCACTTTCTGTAGCAGTGTGAAATGTACTAATCATTTTCTGTATCACTGTGAAATGTACTAATTACTTTCTGTATCATTGTGAAATGTCCTAATCACTTTCTGCTACACTGTGAAATGTACTAATCACTCTCTGTAGTGCTGTGAAATGTACTAATCACTTTCTGCAGCACTGTGAAACATATTAATCACTTCCTGTAGCACTAAGAAATGTGCTAATCACATTCTGCAGCACTGTGAAACATACTAATCACTTTCTGTAGCCCTGTGAAATATACTAATTACTTTCTGTATTGCTGTGAAATGTACTAATCACTTTCTGTCGCATTGTGAAACATACTAATCACTTATTGCAGCATTGTGAGACATACTAATCACTTTCTGTAACATTGTGAAATGTACTAATTGCTTTCTATGGTAACATGAAATGTACTATTCACTTTCTGTAGCCCTGTGAATTGTACTAACCCCTTTTCACTGTGAAATGTAATATTCACTTTATGTAGCATTGTGAAATGTACTAATCGCTTCCTAGCTCTTCCCAAAATGTCCTAATCTATTTAATCACCTTCATAAATTGAACTATTCCCTTTCTTTAGCTCCATTAAATGTACTGTTTACTTTCTGTAGCTTCATGTAATGTTCTATTCACTTACTGTAGCTTCATGAAATGTACTAATCACTTTCCTTTCTGTAGCCCCATTATATATACTAATCACTTTCTGTAGTTTATTGAAATTTACTATTCATTTTCTGTAGCTCCCTTACATGTACTAGCTACTTTCTGTAGCTCTATTAAATGTACTATGTACTTTCTGTAGCTTTTTGGTACTTACTAGTTACTTTCTTTAGCTCCATTAAATGCACTATTCACTTTCTGTAGTATCATGAAATGCACTATTCATTTTCTGTAGCACTTGAAATGTACTAATCACTTCCTGGAGCTATACAAAATGTACTAATCTTTTTAATCACCTTCATAAATTGAACTATTCACTTTCTGTAGCAGCTTGAAAAAATAGTCAGCACTTTCTAGACCATTGTGAAATGGACTAATCACTTTCTGTAGCTTCATTATATGTACTATTCACCTTCTGAAGCTTCATGAAATGTACTAGTTACTTTCTGTATCGTAATGAAATGTACTATTCACTTCTCGTAGCTCCATTACATTTATTGGTTACTTTCTGTAAAATCATGAAATGTACTAATGACCTTTTGCTGCTTCATGAAATGCACTACTTACTTTCTGTAGTATCATGAAATATACTATTCACTTTCTGTAGCTCCATTAAATGTACTATTTACCTTCTGTAGTATCACGAAATGTACTATTCACTCTCCATAGCTCTATTAAATGCACTAGTTACTTTCTGTAGCTCCATTAAATGTACTATTCCTTTTCTCTAGTATCAGGAAATGTAATACTCACTTTCTGTAACACCATTAACTGTACAAGTTACTTTCTGTAGTATCATGAAATGTGCTATTCATTTTCTGTAACTCGACTAAATGTACTATTTCCTTTTTGTGATGTCATGAAATGTACTCTTCTCTTTCTGTAGCTCTAGCAAATGTACTAGTTACTTTCTGTAGCTCCATTACATGTGCTATTCCCTTTCTGTAGTATCATGACCTGTACTATTCACTTTCTGGAGCTCCATTAGATGTACTAGTTACTTTCTTTAGCTCCATTAAATGTACTGTTTACTTTCTTTAGCTTCATGAAATGTTCTATTCACTTTCTGTAGCTTCATAAAATGCACTAATCATTTTCTGTAGCTCTATTAAATGTACTATGTACTTTCTGTAGCTTTTTAATAATTACTATTCACTTTCTGTAGTATCATGAAATGTACTATTCATTTTCTGTAGCACTATGAAATGTACTATTCACGTCCCTGAGCTACACAAAATGTACTAATCTCTGTATTCACCTTCATAAAATGAACTATTCACTTTCGGTAGCATCTTGAAGAAAAATATCCAGCACTTTCTCTACAATTGTGAAATGGACTAATCACATTCTGTAGCTTTATGAAATATACTATTCACCTTCTGTAGCTTCATGAAATGCACCAGTTACTTTCTGTGGTATTATGAAATGTACTATTCACTGTCCGTAGCTCCTTGAAATGTAGTGGTTCCTTTCTGTAGTATCATGAAACGTACTAATTACTTTCAGTAGCTTCATGAAATACTCTACTTATTTATTTTTTGTATCTTGAAATGTACTTTTCACTTTCTGTAGCACCATTAAATGCACTAATTACTTTCTGTAGCTCAATAAAATGTAGTGGTTAATTTCTGTAGTATCATGAAATGTACTAATTACTTTCAGTAGCTTCATGAAATGCTCCACTTATTTTTTTTTGTATCTTGAAATATACTTTTCACTTTCTGTAGCACCATTAAATGTACTAATTACTTTCTGTGGCTCCATTAAATGTACTATTCACTTTTCGTAGCTTAATCAAATGTACTATTCACTTTCTGTAGCTGAATTAAAAGCACTATTCACTTACTGTATTATCATGTAATGGACTATTCACTTTCTGTATCTACATGAAATGCACTATACATTTTCTGTAGCTTCTTGAAATGTACTATTCACTTTCTGTAGCTCCATTAAATGCACTATTCACTTTCTGTATCTTATTAAATGTACTATTCACTTTCTGTCAGTTCATTAAATGTACTAGTTACATTCTGTAGTATCATGAAATGTACCATTCAGTTTCTGTGGACGCATTAAATGCACTACTCACTTTCTGTAGTTTGATGAAATATACTATTCTCTTTCTGTAGCTCCATTTAATGTACTAGCTACTTTCTATAGCTCCATTAAATGTACTATTCACTTTCCGTAGCTTAATGAAATGCAGTATTCACGTTTCTTATCTGAATTAAATGCACTATTCACTTTCTGTAGCTTTATTGAATGTACTATTCACTTTCTGTAGTTCCATTAAATGCATATTCACTTTCTGTAGCTTAATGAAATGTACTATTCACTTTCTGTAGCTCCATTAAATGCACTATTCACTTTTTGTGGTTTGACTAAATGTACTAATCACTTTCTGTAACTCCATTAAATGTTCTAGTTGCTTTCTGTAGTGCCATGAAATGTACTGATCACTTTCTCTGGCTCTTTGAAATGTACTAATACCTTTGTAAAGTTTTATGAACTGTACTAATGATTTTCCATAGCTCTGCTGTTCGTAATTATCACTGTACGTGGCATCACAAAGTTTACAAATCACTTTCAGTCACATGACAAAGCACTGTAATGGCTTCTTCTCGCACTGACACTATACTTAATGCAGGATTTCCCTGCCAGACATCTCATAGACCTTCCTCGTCCAGGGATTTGATTTCTGCGCTCTGGGGTAAGTGCATGGAGATTTGCTCAATGGTATTTACCAGTGAAAGGAGCTGATTCTGCCCTGTGCTGCTTTAAGCTCATCATTTGCTCAGAAATGGGCTGATTTGATGCTGCTGGGATCTGGAGGGGGATTAAATAGGGATGAAATCAATTATAATGCAGTGTGTGCCGCACATGGTGTGGGCAGAGGGCACGAGCGCCAGGCTGCTTGGGGATTAGGAAGCAGCACCATACGGCGAGCCATTGAAAGAGGCATCTAGGTCACTGTAATGAGTCCCGGGGTGACCCCATGACATCACTGTATGGCTCCATGAGCTCAGATGCAAAAAGGCAAGATGTTCATAACAAGCTGGCACAGTATAGGGTTAATGGTATTGTTTTTTTCTTTAAAGTCAACTTTCCATTGGAAAACCCTCAAAGTGCCAGATTTGTGGTTGCATTTTTATTTTTGGAAGTGCAGCACTTTAGAACATTTCAGTATGAGGCGCTTCTGCTTTCCATTCCATTGATAAACATTCATTCTCATCCAATAGCGCTTAGAAACCTGGGATTTAAGCAGAAGTCAGATAACCATGCAGTGGTTGTCAACAAATTAAAAAGCTGCAGCACCGAGGTTAGGTTTTCTATGGTATTGTGCGAAGCTACCTCTGAAGGGTTGTTTTATGTATTACAAGATATATGTTATGCGTTATGTTATATGTGATATCTTATGTGGAAGTTTTTGTTAAGCTCGTTGACACCCAGAGGCTTCCTGGCTCTGACATAAGTTGCTTTATGAAAGTAAACTCACTTGCGCAGAGTTGGAGATATTTAGGAAGATTGTTCCAAAGTTGGGAGCACATCCGAGAAGCTTCAACCACCCAAACAAGCTTTACAAATTTTGGAGACGTGAGTGTATTGGTGGAAACTGTTTTAAGCTTCCCCAAATGAGCCATGTGAGAAGCTGCCTCAGGATGCAATATCCCGCGCGTGCACTGCTACATAGTGTAGAAAGCTGGCATGGAGGGCATTGTGTGAAGGTGGAGCTGTGAGAATGTGAGTAACTGGCAGAGGGTTGTGTGGGAAGCTACCACTGGCAGACAATATCAAGGCAGGGAATGGGAACTTTGAGAAGAAGCTGCTTATGAGGGCACCGTAAAAATCTGGCACTTCTAAGAAACGTGAGAAGCTGGCACTGCTATGGAACGTGAGAAGCTGGTACTACTATGGAACGTGAGAATCTGGTACTGCTATGGAATGCGAGAAGCGGGCACTGCTGTGGAATGAGAGAAGCTGACACTGCTATAGAACCTGGGAAGCTGGCACTGCTATGGAACGTGAGAAGCTGGTACTGCTATGGAACGTGAGAATCTGGTACTGCTATGGAATGCAAGAAGCGGGCAATGCTGTGGAACGTGAGAAGCTGATATTGCTATAGAACGTGAGAAGCTGGTACTGTTATGGAACGTGAGATGCTAATACTGCTATGGAGCGTGAGAAGCTGGTACTGTGATGGAACATGGGAAGCTGGTACTGCTATGGAACGTGAGAAGCTGGTACTGCAATGGAACACAAGAAGCTGGTACTGCTATGGAGCGTGAAAAGCTGGTACTGCTATGGAATGTGAGATGCTGGTACTGCTATGGAGTGTGAGAAGCTGGTACTGCTATGGAACATGGGAAGCTGGTACTGCTATGGAACGTGAGAAGCTGGTACTGCAATGGAACACAAGAAGCTGGTACTGCTATGGAGCGTGAAAAGCTGGTACTGCTATGGAATGTGAGATGCTGGTAATGCTATGGAGTGTGAGAAGCTGGTACTGCTATGGAACATGGGAAGCTGGTACTGCTATGGAATGTGAGATGCTGGTACTGCTATGGAACATGAGAAGCTGGTATTGCTATGGAACACGAGAAGCTGGTACTGCTATGGAACGTGAGAAGCTGGTATTGCTATAGAATGTGAGAAGCTTGTATTGTTATAGAACATGAGAAGCTGGTACTGCTGTGGAAAGTGAGAAGCTGATATTGCTATGAAACGTGAGAAGCTGGTACTGCTACAGAACGTATGAAGCTGGTACTGCAATGGAGCATGAGAAGCTGGTACTGCTATGGAATGTGATACGCTGGCACTGCTATGAAATGCGAGAAGCTGGCACTGCTATGGAATGTGAAAAGCTGGTGCTGCTATGGAAAGTGAGAAGCTGGTACTGCTATGGAATGTGAGAAGCTGGTACTGCTATGGAATGCGAGAAGCGGGCACTGCTGTGGAATGTGAAAAGCTGACACTGCTATGGAACATGAGAAGCTGGTACTGCTTTGGAACGTGAGAAGCTGGTACTGCTAAGGAACGTGAGAAGCTGGTACTGCTATGGAATGCAAGAAGCTGGCACTGCTATGGAATGTGAGAAGCTGGTACTGCTATGGAAAGTGAGAAGCTGGCCCTGCTAAGGAACATGAGAATCTGGCATTGCTATGGAACGTGAGAAGCTGGTACTGTTATGGAACGTGAGAATCTGGTACTGCTATGGAAGGCGAGGAGCGGGCACTGCTGTGGAATGTGAGAAGCTGACTCTGCTATGGAACGTGAGAGGCTGGTACTGCTATGGAACGGGAGAAGCTGTTACTGCTATGGGGCATGAGAAGCTTGTACTGCTATGGAACGTGAAAAGCTGGTACTGCTCTGGAACGTGAGAAGCTGATATTGCTATGGAACATGAGAAGCTAGTACGGCTACAGAACGTGAGATGCTGGTACTGCTATGGAGCATGAGAAGCTGGTACTGCTATGGAATGTGAGAAGCCGGTACTGCTATGGAATGTGAGAAGCCAGTATTGCTATAGAACGTGAGAAGCTGGTACTGCTATGGAACGTGAGAATCTGGCACTGCTATGGTATGTGAAAAGCTGGTACTGCTATGGAACGTGAGAATCTGGTACTGCTATGGAATGCAAGAAGCGGGCACTGCTGTGGAATGTGGGAAGCTGACACTGCTATGGAATGTGAGAGGCTGGTACTGCTATGGAACGTGAGAAGCTGGTACTGCTATGGGACGTGAGAAGCTTGTACTGCTATGGAACGTGGGAAGCTGGTACTGCTATGGAACGTGAGAAGCTGATATTGCTATGGAACATGAGAAGCTAGTACAGCTACAGAACGTGAGATGCTGGTACTGCTATGGAGCATGAGAAGCTGGTACTGCTATGGAATGTGAGAAGCCGGTACTGCTATGGAACGTGAGAAGCTAGTATTGCTATAGAAAGTGAGAAGCTGGTACTGCTATGGAACGTGAGAATCTGGCACTGCTATGGAATATGAAAAGCTGGTACTGCTATGGAACGTGAGAATCTGGTACTGCTATGGAATGCGAAAAGCGGGCACTGCTGTGGAATGTGGGAAGCTGACACTGCTATGGAATGTGAGAGGCTGGTACTGCTATGGGGCATGAGAAGCTTGTACTGCAATGGAACGTGGGAAGCTGGTACTGCTATGGAACATGAGAAGCTGATATTGCTATGGAACGTGAGAAGCTAGTACTGCTACAGAACGTGAGATGCTGGTACTGCTATGGAACGTGAGAAGCTGGTACTGCTATGGAACGTGAGAAGCCGGTATTGCTATAGAACGTGAGAAGCTGGTACTGCTATGGAACGTGAGAAGCTGGTACTGCTATGGAACGCGAGAAGCTGGTACTGCTATGGAAAGTGAGAAGCTGGCACTGCTATAAAATGTGAGAAGCTGGTACTGCTATGGAAAGTAGAAATCTGGCACTTCTATGGAACGTGAGAAGCTGGTACTGCTATGGAATGCAAGAAGCTGGCACTGCTATGGAATGTGAGAAGCTGGTACTGCTATGGAAATGGGAAGCTGGAACTGCTATGGAGCATGAGAAGCTGGTACTGCTATGGAATGTGAGAAGCCGGTACTGCTATGGAACGTGAGAAGCCGGTATTGCTATAGAACGTGAGAAGCTGGTACTGCTATGGAACATGAGAAGCTGGTACTGCTATGGAACGCGAGAAGCTGGTAGTACTATGGAAAATGAGAAGCTGGTACTGCTATGGAATGTGAGAAGCTGGTACTGCTATGGAAAGTGAGAAGCTAGAACTGCTATGGAATGTGGGAAGCTGGCACTGCTATGGAATGAGAGAAGCTGGCACTGCTATGGAATGTGAGAAGCTGGTACTGCAATGGAAAGTGAGAAGCTGGCACTGCTTTGGAATGTGAGAAGCTGGTACTGCTATGGAATGTGAGAAAGAAGCTGGTACTGCTATGGAAAGTGAGAATCTGGCACTGCTATGGAATGTGAGAAGCTGGTACTGCTATGGAAAGTGAGAAGCTAGGACTGCTATGGAATGTGAGAAGCTGGCACTGCTATGGAATGAGAGAAGCTGGCACTTCTTTGGAATGTGAGAAGCTGGTACTGCTATGGAATGTGAGAAGCTGGTACTGCTACAGAACGTGAGAAGCTGGTACTGCTATGGAACAGGAGAAGCTGGCACTACCATGGAACGTGAGAAGCTGGTATTGCTATGGAATGCGAGGAGCGGGCACTGCTGTGGAATGTGAGAAGCTGACACTGCTATAGAACGTGAGAAGCTGGTACTGCTATGGATCGTGCGAAGCTGGTACTGCTATGGAGCGTGAGAAGCTGGTACTGCTATGCAATGTGGGAAGCTGGTACTGCTATGGAATGTGAGATGCTGGTACTGCTATGGAACGTGAGAAGCTGACACTGCTATAGAACGTGAGAAGCTGGTACTGCTATGGATCGTGCGAAGCTGGTACTGCTATGGAGCGTGAGAAGCTGGTACTGCTATGGAACGTGGGAAGCTGGTACTGCTATGGAATGTGAGATGCTGGTACTGCTATGGAACGTGAGAAGCTGGTATTGCTATGGAACACGAGAACTGGTACTGCTATGGAACGTGAGAAGCTGGTATTCCTTTAGAATGTGAGAAGCTTGTATTGTTATAGAACATGAGAAGCTGGTACTGCTGTGGAACGTGAGAAGCTGATATTGCTATGAAACGTGAGAAGCTGCTACTGCTACAGAACGTATGAAGCTGGTACTGCAATGGAGCATGAGAAGCTGGTTCTGCTATGGAATGTGAGAAGCTGGCACTGCTATGGAATGTGAGAAGCTGGTACTGCTATGGAATGCAAGAAGCTGGCACTGCTATGGAACGTGAGAAGCCGGTACTGCTATGCAAAGTGAGAAGCTGGAACTGCAATGGAGCATGAGAAGCTGGTACTGCTATGGAACGTGAGAAGCTGGTACTGGTATGGAATGTGAGAAGTCGGTATTGCTATAGTACGTGAGAAGCTGGTACTGCTATGGAACGTGAGAAGCTGGTAGTCCTATGGAACGCGAGAAGCTGGTACTGCTATGGATAGTGAGAAGCTGGTACTTCTATGGAAAGTGAGAAGCTGCCACTGCTATGGAATGTGAGAGGCTGGCACTGCTATGGAATGTGAGAAAGAAGCTGGTACTGCTATGGAAAGTGAGAATCTGGCACTGCTATGGAATGTGAGAAGCTGGTACTGCTATGGAAAGTGAGAAGCTGGAACTGCTATGGAACGTGAGAAGCTGGCACTGCTAATGAAGGAGAGAAGCTGGCACTGCTATTGAACGTGGGAAGCTGGTACTGCTATGGGGCATGAGAAGCTTGTACTGCTATGTAATGTGCGAAGCTGGTACTGCTATGAAACGTGAAAATCTGATATTGCTATGGAACGTGAGAAGCTAGTACTGCTACAGAATGTGAGATGCTGGTACTGCTATGGAGCATGAGAAGCTGGTACTGCTATGGAACGTGAGAAGCTGGTACTGCTATGGAACATGAGAAGCTTGTATTGCTATAGAATGTGAGAAGCTGGTACTGCTATGGAAGGTGGGAATCAGGCACTGCTATGGAACATGAGAAGCTGGTACTGCTAAGGAACGTGAGAATCTGGTACTGCTATGGAATGAGAGAAGTGGGCACTGCTGTGGAATGTAAGAAGCTGACACTGCTATGGAACGTGAGAGGCTGGTACTGCTATCGAACATTAGAAGCTGGTACTGTTATGGGGCGTGAGAAGCTTGTACTGTTATGGAACGTGGGAAGCTGGTACTGCTATGGAACGTGAGAAGCTGAAATTGCTATGGAACGTGAGAAGCTAGTACTGCTACAGAACGTGAGATGCTGGTACTGCTATGGAGCATGAGATGCTGGTATTGCTATAGTATGTGAGAAGCTGGTACTGCTATGGAACGTGAGAAGCAGGTACTACTATGGAACGCGAGAAGCTGGTACTGCTATGGAACGTGAGAAGCTGATACTGCTATGGAACTCGAGAAGCTGGTACTGCTATGGAAAGTGATAAGCTGGTACTGCTTTGGAACGAGATGCTGGTACTGCTTTGCAAAGTGAGAAGCTGGTACTGCTATGCAAAGTGAGAAGCTGGAACTGCTATGGAGCATGAGAAGCTGGTACTGCTATGGAACGTGAAAAGCTGCCACTGCTATGGAATGTGAGAAGCTGGCACTGCTATGGAATGTGAGAAAGAAGCTGGTACTGCTATGGAAAGTGAGAAGCTGGTACTGCTATGGAAAGTGAGAAGCTGCCACTGCTATGGAATGTGAGAAGCTGGCACTGCTATGGAATGTGAGAAAGAAGCTGGTACTGCTATGGAAAGTGAGAATCTGGCACTGCTATGGAATGTGAGAAGCTGGTACTGCTATGGAAAGTGAGAAGCTGGAACTGCTATGGAACGTGAGAAGCTGGCACTGCTAATGAAGGAGAGAAGCTGGCACTGCTATGGAACGTGGGAAGCTGGTACTGCTATGGGGCGTGAGAAGCTTGTACTGCTATGGAATGTGCGAAGCTGGTACTGCTATGAAACGTGAAAATCTGATATTGCTATGGAACGTGAGAAGCTAGTACTGCTACAGAATGTGAGATGCTGGTACTGCTATGGAGCATGAGAAGCTGGTACTGCTATGGAACGTGAGAAACTGGTACTGCTATGGAACATGAGAAGCTTGTATTGCTATAGAACGTGAGAAGCTGGTACTGCTATGGAAGGTGGGAATCAGGCATTGCTATGGAACATGAGAAGCTGGTACTGCTATGGAACGTGAGAATCTGGTACTGCTATGGAATGAGAGAAGCGGGCACTGCTGAGGAATGTAAGAAGGTGACACTGCTATGGAACGTGAGAGGCTGGTACTGCTATTGAACATTAGAAGCTGGTACTGCTATGGGGCGTGAGAAGCTTGTACTGCTATGGAACGTGGGAAGCTGGTACTGCTATGGAACGTGAGAAGCTGAAATTGCTATGGAACGTGAGAAGCTAGTACTGCTACAGAACGTGAGATGCTGGTACTGCTATGGAGCATGAGAAGCTGGTATTGCTATAGTACGTGAGAAGCTGGTACTGTTATGGAATGTGAGAAGCAGGTACTACTATGGAACGCGAGAAGCTGGTACTGCTATGGAACGTGAGAAGCTGATACTGCTATGGAACTCGAGAAGATGGTACTGCTATGGAGTGTGAGAAGCTGGTACTGCTATGGAACGTGAGAAGCTGGTACTGCTATGGAACATGAGATGCTGGTACTGCTATGGAATGCAAGAAGCTGGCACTGCTATGGAGTGTGAGAATCTGGTACTGCTATGGAAAGTGAGAAGCTGGAACTGCTATGGAGCATGAGAAGCTGGTACTGCTATGGAACGTGAGAAGCTGGTACTGCTATGGAACGTGAGAAGCCGGTAGTGTTATAGAACTTGAGAAGCTGGTACTGCTATGGAACGTGAGAAGCTGGTACTGCTATGGAACGCGAGAAGCTGGTACTGCTATGGAAAGTGAGAAGCTGGTACTGCTATGAAATGTGTGAAGCTGGTACTGCTATGGAAAGTGAGAATCTGGCACTGCTATGGAATTTGAGAAGCTGGTACTGCTATGGAAAGTGAGAAGCTGGAACTGCTATGGAATGTGAGAAGCTGGCACTGCTATGGAATGAGAGAAGCTGGCACTGCTATGGAATGTGAGAAGCTGGTACTACTATGGAAAGTGAGAAGCTGGCACTGCTATGGAATGTGAGAAGCTGGTACTGCTATGGAATGTGAGAAGCTGGTACTGCTATGGAATGTGAGAATCTGGTACTGCTGTCTGTACGAGGACCTAGCATTGAGGTAGCATCAGAAACTCTTACTGACCGGCAGTGTGAGCTGCTGTCATTGATGAGGCATGGAAGAGGCTGGCATTGGTGGGCAGTGCTAGAAAAGACACTAGTAGGCAGTATGAGGAGCTGGCCCTGGTGGACAGTGGAAAGAGCAGTGCAATAAGCTGGCACTGGTGAGCAGTGTGGAGAGCTGATGCTGATGGGGAGTGTGATGAGATGATTCTAGTGGGCAGTGGTAGTGCCTGACACTGGTGGGCAGTGTGAGTATCTGATGCTAGCGGTCATGGTGAGGAGCTAATGCAGCAGGCAGGATGAGATGCTGACGGGCAGTGTGAGCTGCTGTCCTTGGTGCGGCATGGAAGAGGCTGGCATTGGTGGGCAGTTCTAGAAAAGACACTGTTAGGCAGTATGAGAAGTTGGCCCTGGTGGACAGTGAAAAGAGCAGGAACTGGTAGGCAGTGAGAGGAGTCCATGTTCACGATTAGTGCAATGAGCTAGCACTAGTGGGCAGAGACAAGCCACTCTTCACGATTAGTGCTATGAGCTGGTACTGGTGAGCTGTGTGAAGAGCTTGTGCTGGTGGGGAGTATGATAAGAGGATTCTAGTGGGCAGTGGTAGTGTCTGACACTGGTGGACAGTGTGAGTATTTGATAGTAGTGGGAGTGGTGAGGATCTAGAGCTGTGGGCAGATTGAGATGCTGACGTGCAGTGTGAGGAACTAATTCTAGTGTGTAGCGTGACGATCCAATGCTGATGAGTAGTGTGAGGATCTAGCGTTGGTGGGAAGAGAGGACCCACTCTCCATGATTAGTGCTCTGGGCTGGCAGTGGTGAGTGGTTTGAGGTGCTGGCGGTGGTGGTCAGTGTGATCAGCTGACACTGGTGGGCAGAGAGGAGCCTCTCTATATGATTAGTGCTATGAGCTGGCACTGCTGAGCAGTGTGAGGAGCTGGCAGTGGTGGTCAGTGCGAAGAGCTGGCACTTATGGGCAGAGAGGAGCCACTCTTCACGACTAGTGCTATGAGCTGGCACTGGTAAGCAGTGTGAAGACCTGGCGGTGGTGGTCACTGCGAAGAGCTGGCCCTGATGGGCAGAGAGGAGCCACTCTTCACGACTAGCGCTATGAGCTGGCACTGGTAAGCAGTGTGAAGACCTGGTGGTGGTGGTCACTGCGAAGAGCTGGCCCTGATGGGCAGAGAGGAGTCGCTCTTCAAGATTAGTGCTAGGAGCTGGCACTGGTGAGTGGTGTGAGGAGCTGGCAGTGGTGGTCAGTGCGAAGAGCTGGCACTTATGGGCAGAGAGGAGCCACTCTTCACGACTAGCGCTATGAGCTGGCACTGGTAAGCAGTGTGAAGACCTGGTGGTGGTGGTCACTGCGAAGAGCTGGCCCTGATGGGCAGAGAGGAGTCGCTCTTCAAGATTAGTGCTAGGAGCTGGCACTGGTGAGTGGTGTGAGGAGCTGGCAGTGGTGGTCAGTGCGAAGAGCTGGCACTTATGGGCAGAGAGGAGCCACTCTTCACGACTAGTGCTATGAGCTGGCACTGGTAAGCAGTGTGAAGACCTGGCGGTGGTGGTCACTGCGAAGAGCTGGCCCTGATGGGCAGAGAGGAGCCACTCTTCAAGATTAGTGCTAGGAGCTGGCACTGGTGAGTGGTGTGAGGATCATGCAACGGTGGGCAGAGAGGAGCCACTCTTCACCATTAGTTCTATGAGTTGATACAGGTGAGCAGTGTGTGGAACTGGCAGTGGTGGACAGAGTGAGCAGCTGGCATTGGTGACCTGTAATAGGAGCTGACACTGACGGACAGTGTGAGGAGCTGACACCAGTGTGACAAAAAGCACTACATTTACAATCTAATTCATACACGTGCCTAGAAACAATTCAGTTTGTCTATGATAATTTCATTGGTAGAAAGTAAATTGTGCAATGGTTGATAATAGCACTACATAATTCATTATTTGCCTTTTCTTTTGGTATTTGTTAAAATAAAGATTTGAGCATTTGTAACCACTAAGCAACGTCTCGGTGAAATATTGAGTTCCCATCAACAAACAGGACATTATCAAAGAGTGCAAAGCCTGACCTGAGAGTGCCAGGCCTGAACTGAGAGTGCCAGGCCTGAACTGAGAGTACCAGGCCTGACCTGAGAGTTCCAGGCCTGACCTGAGAGTACAAGGCCTGACCTGAGAATACAAGGCCTGACCTGAGAGTGCAAGGCCTGACCTGAGAGTGCCAGGCCTGAACTGAGAGTGCAAGGCCTGACCTGAGAGTGCAAGGCCTGACCTGAGAATACAAGGCCTGACCTGAGAGTGCAAGGCCTGACCTGAGAGTGCCAGGCCTGAACTGAGAGTGCCAGGCCTGACCTGAGAGTACAAGGTCTCACCTGAGAGTGCCAGGCCTGAACTGAGAGTACCAGGCCTGACCTGAGAGTTCCAGGCCTGACCTGAGAGTACAAGGCCTGACCTGAGAGTACAAGGCCTGACCTGAGAGTGCAAGGCCTGACCTGAGAGTGCAAGGCCTGACCTGAGAATACAAGGCCTGACCTGAGAGTGCAAGGCCTGACCTGAGAGTGCAAGGCCTGACCTGAGAATACAAGGCCTGACCTGAGAGTGCAAGGCCTGACCTGAGAGTGCCAGGCCTGAACTGAGAGTACCAGGCCTGACCTGAGAGTGCAAGGCCTGACCTGAGAGTGCAAGGCCTGAACTGAGAGTGCCAGGCCTGAACTGAGAGTACCAGGCCTGACCTGAGAGTGCAAGGCCTGACCTGAGAGTGCCAGGCCTGAACTGAGAGTGCCAGGCCTGAACTGAGAGTACCAGGCCTGACCTGAGAGTTCCAGGCCTGACCTGAGAGTACAAGGCCTGACCTGAGAGTACAAGGCCTGACCTGAGAGTGCAAGGCCTGAACTGAGAGTGCCAGGCCTGACCTGAGAGTGCCAGGCCTGAACTGAGAGTGCCAGGCCTGAACTGAGAGTACCAGGCCTGACCTGAGAGTTCCAGGCCTGACCTGAGAATACAAGGCCTGACCTGAGAGTGCAAGGCCTGACCTGAGAGTGCAAGGCCTGACCTGAGAATACAAGGCCTGACCTGAGAGTGCAAGGCCTGACCTGAGAGTGCAAAGCCTGACCTGAGAGTGCCAGGCCTGAACTGAGAGTACCAGGCCTGACCTGAGAGTGCAAGGCCTGACCTGAGAGTGCAAGGCCTGAACTGAGAGTGCCAGGCCTGAACTGAGAGTACCAGGCCTGACCTGAGAGTGCAAGGCCTGACCTGAGAGTGCCAGGCCTGAACTGAGAGTGCCAGGCCTGAACTGAGAGTACCAGGCCTGACCTGAGAGTTCCAGGCCTGACCTGAGAGTACAAGGCCTGACCTGAGAGTACAAGGCCTGACCTGAGAGTGCAAGGCCTGACCTGAGAATACAAGGCCTGACCTGAGAGTGCAAGGCCTGACCTGAGAGTGCAAAGCCTGACCTGAGAGTGCCAGGCCTGAACTGAGAGTACCAGGCCTGACCTGAGAGTGCAAGGCCTGACCTGAGAGTGCAAGGCCTTACCCGAGAGTGCCAGGCCTGACCTGAGAGTGCCAGGCCTGACCTGGAGAGTACAACGCCTGACCTGAGAGTGCAAGGCCTGACCTGAGAGTTCCAGGCCTGACCTGAGAGTGCAAGGCCTGACCTGAGAGTGCCAGGCCTGACCTGAGAGTACAAGGTCTCACCTGAGAGCGCCAGGCCTGACCTGAGAGTACAAGGCCTGACCTGAGAGTGCAAGGCCTGACCTGAGAGTGCCAGGCCTGAACTGAGAGTGCCAGGCCTGAACTGAGAGTACCAGGCCTGACCTGAGAGTTCCAGGCCTGACCTGAGAGTACAAGGCCTGACCTGAGAGTACAAGGCCTGACCTGAGAGTGCAAGGCCTGACCTGAGAGTACCAGGCCTGACCTGAGAGTGCAAGGCCTGACCTGAGAGTACCAGGCCTGACCTGAGAGTACAAGGCCTGACCTGAGAGTGCCAGGCCTGACCTGAGAGTACAAGGTCTCACCTGAGAGTGCCAGGCCTGACCTGAGAGTGCCAGGCCTGAACTGAGAGTGCCAGGCCTGAACTGAGAGTGCCAGGCCTGAACTGAGAGTACAAGGCCTGACCTGAGAGTACAAGGCCTGACCTGAGAGTGCAAGGCCTGACCTGAGAGTACAAGGTCTCACCTGAGAGTGCCAGGCCTGACCTGAGAGTGCCAGGCCTGAACTGAGAGTGCCAGGCCTGAACTGAGAGTACCAGGCCTGACCTGAGAGTTCCAGGCCTGACCTGAGAGTACAAGGCCTGACCTGAGAGTACAAGGTCTCACCTGAGAGCGCCAGGCCTGACCTGAGAGTGCAAAGCCTGACCTGAGAGTGCAAGGCCTTACCCGAGAGTGCCAGGCCTGACCTGAGAGTGCCAGGCCTGACCTGAGAGTACAACGCCTGACCTGAGAGTGCAAGGCCTGACCTGAGAGTTCCAGGCCTGACCTGAGAGTTCCAGGCCTGATCTGAGAGTACAAGGCCTGACCTGAGAGTGCAAGGCCTGACCTGAGAGTGCCAGGCCTGACCTGAGAGTGCCAGGCCTGACCTGAGAGTACAAGGTCTCACCTGAGAGCGCCAGGCCTGACCTGAGAGTGCAAAGCCTGACCTGAGAGTGCCAGGCCTGACCTGAGAGTACAAGGTCTCACCTGAGAGCGCCAGGCCTGACCTGAGAGTGCAAAGCCTGACCTGAGAGTGCCAGGCCTGAACTGAGAGTACCAGGCCTGACCTGAGAGTTCCAGGCCTGACCTGAGAGTGCCAGGCCTGAACTGAGAGTACCAGGCCTGACCTGAGAGTTCCAGGCCTGACCTGAGAGTACAAGGCCTGACCTGAGAGTACAAGGCCTGACCTGAGAGTGCAAGGCCTGACCTGAGAATACAAGGCCTGACCTGAGAGTGCAAGGCCTGACCTGAGAGTGCAAGGCCTGACCTGAGAATACAAGGCCTGACCTGAGAGTGCAAGGCCTGACCTGAGAGTGCAAAGCCTGACCTGAGAGTGCCAGGCCTGAACTGAGAGTACCAGGCCTGACCTGAGAGTGCAAGGCCTGACCTGAGAGTGCAAGGCCTGAACTGAGAGTGCCAGGCCTGAACTGAGAGTACCAGGCCTGACCTGAGAGTGCAAGGCCTGACCTGAGAGTGCCAGGCCTGAACTGAGAGTGCCAGGCCTGAACTGAGAGTACCAGGCCTGACCTGAGAGTTCCAGGCCTGACCTGAGAGTACAAGGCCTGACCTGAGAGTACAAGGCCTGACCTGAGAGTGCAAGGCCTGACCTGAGAATACAAGGCCTGACCTGAGAGTGCAAGGCCTGACCTGAGAGTGCAAAGCCTGACCTGAGAGTGCCAGGCCTGAACTGAGAGTACCAGGCCTGACCTGAGAGTGCAAGGCCTGACCTGAGAGTGCAAGGCCTTACCCGAGAGTGCCAGGCCTGACCTGAGAGTGCCAGGCCTGACCTGGAGAGTACAACGCCTGACCTGAGAGTGCAAGGCCTGACCTGAGAGTTCCAGGCCTGACCTGAGAGTGCAAGGCCTGACCTGAGAGTGCCAGGCCTGACCTGAGAGTACAAGGTCTCACCTGAGAGCGCCAGGCCTGACCTGAGAGTACAAGGCCTGACCTGAGAGTGCAAGGCCTGACCTGAGAATACAAGGCCTGACCTGAGAGTGCAAGGCCTGACCTGAGAGTGCAAAGCCTGACCTGAGAGTGCCAGGCCTGAACTGAGAGTACCAGGCCTGACCTGAGAGTGCAAGGCCTGACCTGAGAGTGCAAGGCCTGACCTGAGAGTGCAAGGCCTGACCTGAGAGTGCCAGGCCTGAACTGAGAGTACCAGGCCTGACCTGAGAGTTCCAGGCCTGACCTGAGAGTACAAGGCCTGACCTGAGAGTGCAAGGCCTGACCTGAGAGTGCCAGGCCTGACCTGAGAGTACAAGGTCTCACCTGAGAGCGCCAGGCCTGACCTGAGAGTGCAAAGCCTGACCTGAGAGTGCCAGGCCTGAACTGAGAGTACCAGGCCTGACCTGAGAGTTCCAGGCCTGACCTGAGAGTACAAGGCCTGACCTGAGAGTGCAAGGCCTGACCTGAGAGTGCCAGGCCTGACCTGAGAGTACAAGGTCTCACCTGAGAGCGCCAGGCCTGACCTGAGAGTGCAAAGCCTGACCTGAGAGTGCCAGGCCTGAACTGAGAGTACCAGGCCTGACCTGAGAGTTCCAGGCCTGACCTGAGAGTACAAGGCCTGACCTGAGAGTTCCAGGCCTGACCTGAGAGTGCCAGGCCTGATCTGAGAGTACAAGGCCTGACCTGAGAGTGCAAGGCCTGACCTGAGAGTGCCAGGCCTGACCTGAGAGTGCCAGGCCTGACCTGAGAGTACAAGGTCTCACCTGAGAGCGCCAGGCCTGACCTGAGAGTGCAAAGCCTGACCTGAGAGTGCAAGGCCTGACCCGAGAGTGCCAGGCCTGACCTGAGAGTGCCAGGCCTGACCTGGAGAGTACAACGCCTGACCTGAGAGTGCAAGGCCTGACCTGAGAGTTCCAGGCCTGACCTGAGAGTTCCAGGCCTGATCTGAGAGTACAAGGCCTGACCTGAGAGTGCAAGGCCTGACCTGAGAGTGCCAGGCCTGACCTGAGAGTGCCAGGCCTGACCTGAGAGTACAAGGTCTCACCTGAGAGCGCCAGGCCTGACCTGAGAGTGCAAAGCCTGACCTGAGAGTGCCAGGCCTGAACTGAGAGTACCAGTCCTAACCTGAGAGTTTCAGGCCTGACCTGAGAGTACAAGGCCTGACCTGAGAGTGCAAGGCCTGACCTGAGAGTGTCAGGCCTGACCTGAGAATACAAGGTCTCACCTGAGAGCGCCAGGCCTGACCTGAGAGTGCAAAGCCTGACCTGAGAGTGCCAGGCCTGAACTGAGAGTACCAGGCCTGACCTGAGAGTTCCAGGCCTGACCTGAGAGCACAAGGCCTGACCTGAGAGTGCAAGGCCTGACCTGAGAGTGCCAGGCCTGACCTGAGAGTACAAGGTCTCACCTGAGAGTGCCAGGCCTGACCTGAGAGTGCAAAGCCTGACCTGAGAGTGCAAGGCCTGACCCGAGAGTGCAAGGCCTGACCCGAGAGTGCCAGGCCTGACCTGAGAGTGCAAGGCCTGACCTGAGAGTACAACGCCTGATCTGAGAGTGCAAAGCCTGACCTGAGAGTGCAAGGCCTGACCCGAGAGTGCCAGGCCTGACCTGAGAGTGCAAGGCCTGACCTGAGAGTACAACGCCTGACCTGAGAGTGCAAGGCCTGACCTGAGAGTGCCAGGCCTGACCTGAGAGTACAACGCCTGACCTGAGAGTGCAAGGCCTGACCTGAGAGTGCAAGGCCTGACCTGAGAGTACAACGCCTGACCTGAGAGTGCAAGGCCTGACCTGAGAGTGCCAGGCCTGACCTGAGAGTGCAAGGCCTGACTCGAGAGTGCAAGGCCTGACCTGAGAGTGCCAGGCCTG
This sequence comes from Calotriton arnoldi, assembly GCA_963921515.1. Classification (NCBI taxonomy): domain Eukaryota; kingdom Metazoa; phylum Chordata; class Amphibia; order Caudata; family Salamandridae; genus Calotriton; species Calotriton arnoldi. Next base: position 719,460 of record CAWUFW010005358.1, on the reverse strand, counting down.
ACCTGAGAGTGCAAGGCCTGACCCGAGTGCAGCTGCACGAAGATCATGATTCAAAGTTCAGTGGCAACAGAAACTCCTCTTTGCGGGAGGGAGTGGTGACTTCAGAGCTATATACAGTGGCACATTTTCACCACCATACTGTTGCAGTGGTGATGGAAACCCCACTGTGGTATTCTCTACTGAATGCAGCACTTTCTCCAGAAATTGGTGTTTCTTCACCAACAACTCTAAATCCGGCCCTAAGATGGCTTCTTTCGGTGCATGAGAAAACGAGCACACTGCAGTTCTTGTGGTACTTTGAATATATAAATTCAGTTACAATCACAATTTCAAATAAATTATAAATGGCCAGGTTAACTTGTGGTTTATTCCACTAGAAATAACTGCTGTGAAATCTATATATCTGGATTTTTAAGGTATGCATTGCTTTTCTCTGCATTCTTTTCTCCCACAGGACATCCCACCAGTGCTTAATTTGAGCCAGTGGTTTCCGGTGCTCAGCACCACCACTTAATTGTCAAAACCAGCACTTATGACAGCCTGCCATATGGTGGCGCTGGTTGTCTAATTTAGAAATGAGCTTACAACCGTTGTTTATTAATTCAATATGCATTAAAAATGAATAATACCTGTGCCCCAGCCATTCTTATAGCTTCGGGGGCCTTGAATATTCTGAATTGTCAAACTTACAGGAGTGTGATGGTCTGTAGATGTGTTGGTACTGGCATTGACTGTGCTAGCAGGAGTAATGTGTGGTGCAAGTTGCATTGGCCTCTTGACGAGGGTCCTGGCACTTATTTTGTTTGCAAATTAAGCACTGCACCCCAACAACCAAAAGAACACAACAAATATCTTAAGCTTACACACAAAGGTGCACTGACATGCTGAACCAAATGCAATAACACCAGTCTCTCTGCTAAAACCTACCTTGCAACAACCAGAAAGATGGTACCTTCTCCCTGCACCAACAGCACATATTAGACACAACCCCTGGCAGCTTTATCTGCACAAATGGCACCAAAGCCATGCCCATGGCTGTGTGCTGCCACCTGGGCATCCTCTCTTCAACATTCAGATCAAATTATATTTAGTATATCACACACACATGTTCGCATCCACTAATGATGCCTCACAACTGGACAAACGTGCCAAGTCTGGACCATTGTGCATCCCATCACGACGAAAGAAATGCAAAGACTTTGGATGCCTAAATCTAGGGCTTCTGGCTATCAATCCAACCAATGAACCCCAATAAACCAAAGGGAATATTTCCTTTCCAGTAGAAACTGGAAAATGCTGGATTGCGGTGCACTTTAGTTGCTTCAGCACCCTCTGGATTCGAAACAGGGCAGCCTCTGTCGCCGACACAATTCCAACGATGGAGGCTGCCACTATGAACCCTTCTGGCGATGGGAAGCCGCATAATTAACAGGCCCTTTCAGCCATCCACAAAGTCCTACTTGGGAGCATCACTCAGCTCACATCTGCAGCTCACTGTTCAGTGCATGTTGCTGTGTAGAGGTCAGGAGGTTCACACCCAGTGCTTAATTTGTGCCGGTGCTTTCCGGTGCTCAGCACAGGCACTTAATTGCCAGCACCGGGGCTTATGACTGTCTGCCACATGGTAGCAGTGTCTGCCATTTTAGGTACGAGCACAACAACTTCTGTTTATTATTTCCATTTCAATTTCCAATTATTAGTATTTGCCTCGAAAGCCATTCTTATAGCTTTGGGGGCCTGTAATAGTAGGAATGGTCACACTTTTAAGAGTGTGATGATTAGTAGTGTGTTGGTGCTGTCATTGGCAGTGCTGCCAGGGGCAACGGATGGTGCAAGCTCTAGTGTCCTCCTGTCGAGAGCCCCAGCACTATGTTTTTTACAAATTAAGCACTGTTCACACCTGCATTCTGAGCAGGGTCCCAGTAAAGACAAGCAGAGCCCCCCACCCCTCCCCCCCTCTCCTTTGCTGATAGCCGTACTAAACTCTGCTTTCTGAAGCTCAGGTATGAAGATTGTGGCTACAAAGATCCCTCTGGATACGGGAGCCTCTCGAATCAACATCCGGTACCCAGTGGTCGAAGTGGGTGGGATCGGTAGGGCACGGCGTGCCCCTACTTCTTTAATTCCACAGATTCCGTTCCCCTACTTTTTTATTTTGAAAATGCGTCCCAGGACACAAGAAATCGCCATGGCCTATATAGATAAAGCTCAGCGTTCCTGGCGTTCGAGGTGGGCGGGGCGGCAGAGAAGTAACAGGACTCTGTCTTTTATTCTTGCCCAGAGAAGACAAGGACAGTGTCCACTTCTGCTCTGCCGCTTCAGCTGCCCCCCCCCCACTCTTTCCTTCTTCCCTCTCTTTCTGTCTAGCAGTTTATCTCTTATTGAAAACAGTGATTTCAAGAAGCGGTTCTCACTTTCTTTCCTCTCCTTTTGTTTATTTGCTCCCCTGTGAAATGATTCCTAAAAAGAAAAACACTTTTGCTGGAAATGCCGGATTTGTCTGACATTTTAATTCCAAAGTGCAGCATCAGGAATAAAAGGTTAAAAATATAAAAATAAATAAATAACGAAATAAACTAAGACAGAGTAGTAGCACAGTGGCCAGATTGATTTTATTCACACCCAAACACATTAGTGCCGCTTTTGCAGAGTTTGCCAGTGAAGCGCTACTTTTGTTTTCTTGTCTTTGTTTTCCCCGGGCTTGGAACTAGTGCACCAATCCAGGAGGTACTGCAATGCGTGGATTGGAAAACAAAATGTGTACTGCGGCTCTGTGTTCAGGGATGTGGTCTTTTTAAACCATACTGCTTACGTTTTGTAAGGATATAAGCAATGGGCATTGAAACAGGTCCATTCTGGGCCCTGTAGTCCTGTCCTTAACTTTTCAGGCAAAAGCACTCACGGATTTCTGAATAGTGAGTGTAAAAGCGTTAAGGTAACCAAGTTGTTCTGCTTACATTTCACATGGTTTGCTAAATTTTGCATTCCCTATGAGGGTTTGCTTTTCCCAGGATGTTGTTACTTTTTTTTTGTAGGGAGCATATTGCTCTTGTCTACTGCGTAATTTGAATTGAGCCGCATCCAGGTGTTTATAGCGGGGCACAATTGGGTTGTAGCTGAAGACAGTGCGTGTTTCTCTCAGTGTGGCAGTATGGTGTTCAGTGGGGGAGAGGATGTGGCACTATGGCCAGAGCTGCCGACTTGGGGACTGGGGAACCAGGTTCAGCCTTCATGACTAGTCCAACAGACCACTCTCCTGAGGGAGCACAATCCCAAGCTAGACCTTAGAAGGCCCTGCAAGACCTTAGAAGCCCAGGGGGCATATTATCAAGAAACGGCGTTAAAATTATCGCCGCTTTAGCGGCAGAAAACTGCCGCTAAAGCGGCGATAATGGGCTTGATAATATGCCCTTGAGAATTCCAATAGAAGCCCATGTTCTGGTGTCAACATGGGCTTCTATTGGAATTCTCAAGGGCATATTATCAAGCCTATTATCGCCGCTCTAGCGGCAGTTTTCTGCCACTAAAGCGGCGATAATTTTAACGCCGTTCTTGATAATATGCCCCCTGGTGTCTTAGCACCAGTAGGTGGACCCTAGCGGTGGCAAGTGTGGGTTAACCTTCAAGGCCTGTCCGCCACAATCCATACTGAAGTTCACCTCCAGTTTTGCGGGCAGGCCTACGAAGCAGCACACCCTAAAGCGACAGTGACTCTGTCACTGAGGTCACAGGTGAGAAGAGTCAGCGCTAGTGTGACTGGTGTGCCCGCACCGGGTGCTGACTTTGGGTGGAGGCATCATGTTTGCAAGTATATTATGGTTTTAAAAGCACTTGCTGCCTCCTTCCTGGCCTCCAGCAATTTTTGGCAACAATAAAAATGTCATGATGACTCTGGTGATTAATGTTCTTCCTAGAGAGAGATCAGAGTTTTGTCTAGTGGAAGTTTTGACTCATGGAAAGGTAGCACAGAGGGTTAATGTGCCTGCTGCAAAGAACTTGTACCAAGCAGATCACAAACTGCACATAATGTAAATAGGTCAGTGGGTTACTGCTTTTGTCAGAGAGATCCTTTTGTTACTTGCAGTTTATAAGTTAAAATCCTAACATAGAACAGTGAGCTATTAACTGTCATCTAAGAGCTGCATACAAACTGAAAGGTATAAATTATGTTATACCTTTCAGTTTGTATGCAGTTATGTTTTTCCCCCAGTCTTTGATTATCCTAATGTTGCAAAAAGTGTTCTTTTGGATAGAAATCAATTCTGATTATTAAAGAGAACCCCCAACCATGGTATTACGTTTTAAATTCTGAGTTAGGGTTTCTCCAGACCAATCACTATTAAACTATACGGCCTACTAGTATGGTTGTCATGTGACTCCTACACCTTGTAGTCTTTAGTCTTATGTAATATTTTCTATACAGTGATTACACACATATTGATTGTCTCTGTGTAATGTGTGTGATGTAAAGTGCTCTGACACCCTGCACTGGTATGAGTGGTGCTGTAAATCAAATTAGCATCTGAGAGAGAGTGTGGTTATGGAGACTTGAGGGGCACTGTTAAAGGTTGGTAGTGAGGGAATCCATGGTGGAGGTGGTCACTGGGGGGGCCCTAACAAACATTAATGCACAGGGCGCCACCAGTGCTTAGGCTGGCCCTGCCCTTGAGGCCAGTCCGCCTCACCCATTGGTCCCTCCGTTGGCCTTGTTTCAGCAGTAGTAGCTGCAATTTACCAGGGATTGGCAATGCTGGATTTGCACGCACACCAAACTAAGTTCGCAAACTTCACACTCTCTCGGCTTCATTCACAAGCTCTTTTAACATGTGCTGTCTGCTGTGGGGCCACTGGAATTAATTATGCAGCAATGGGGGACAAAATTATGCTACAGTGTTGACTAAATTATGCATTAAAAAAAGGCTGCAGCGTAATGCAGTATATTTTCTGATATTTTATTATTTTGACATGTGTACACATGCTAACAGTCTCTGGAAAGATTTTGCCTTATTAGGAGTAGTGTAACATACAAATGCAGCAGTGAGAAAGGTGATCAGTCAACCTTTGCAATGGGCCGTCCACTCCGCAGCAACACAAGTCACATTTTTTATTAACTTTTGATACGTTTGAGCTACAAACAATGTATTAGTTAAGATGGTCAGATTATGCAGCAGATCTTGTATTATGTGGCAAATATGGCAGAGCCATAATTATATAGAAAACTAGGGTAATTTGCCTTTCATGTTTGAACGGCTCTTGTGGAAAAAGGGAGAAGTGCTGATGACAGAAACTCCATGGCTCGGAGACAAATGGCTTGCGATTCCACTTTTAAGGGTATTTGGGAAATTCTGTGATTGGAAACATATCCCACTTTGTGAATGTATTTTAATATAAATAACTCATATTAAACCTTAAATAATCGTGTATCCCTTGGTTGAATTAAACTGGGCAGTGAAATGCCAAATACTAAAAATTGGGATGTTTGCGCAATCTGGCTACATCTCTGACTCCGCCCACTGACCCAATCCTTGGGTTATTCCGGCCCTCTGATTCTCCGCCCACAGTTCCCCTACTTTTTTTCCCCCACTTCGACCAATGCCGGTACCCCGTAGACCTGTTCTCAGTTTTATACGGCCATGGTCTAGAGGAGCATGTGTGTGGGAGCTGTTCCTCTATCTACAGAAGAACGAGGTCCATATCAGCAGCCAGGCGAGGCTCAGGGGAGGCCCATCCTCTGGCTTTGCTGAACCTGGACTGTCTACAGCACATACATTGACACAGAAAATCTACGAGTTAGTTCATGAGCTGCAGCCCTTGCAGCTCAGAATCATCAAGAGACGCCATGGCTCTGTTTCCAAAGGTGTGCTGCAGACAGCACAATTTGAGGACCGCAGGCGCATGAACCCGTCCTGCACCTCCATAGTGAAACCGAACATGTTCATGACACAGCCCGAGATCAGCAAATTTTAATTTCAGCCTTACTACCTCCATGTCAACATCAAGCTTTGAACCTATGGTGCTGGAACGAGGCTTGACACTTGACAACGGCAAAGTATTTAATGTAAAAATAGAGATGTGCTCAATCATTTTACCATGCGGAAACTATACTGGAACCTTGAACTCTGCAAGGAGCGCAGTCTTCGCACTGCTTTCAAATAAACAAAGGCCAACATGTGTGATAAAAAACTATTCTTAGTGGTCCATGTTCTGACTTTCAAATATATACAAGATCTATCTGCATGGCCCAATCACATAAAATACATTTAATTAATGGTGTGGCCTGCACAGGCAAACGACCCAAGGTTTCTTCAGGACAAGTTTCTTTATTATGGGTCTGATTTGAATATAACCCCTTACATCGCATGCGTTTACAATGCATGCGATTACAACGCGGTTGTAACAACGACCGCGTTGTTACATCGCAGTACATTACAACGCAAGTCGTTACATCGACTTGCTGTAGGGGGCGCGCTGGACTTAGGAATAGTATAATTTACTATTCCAACTCCAGTGTGCGCAACAGTAGGGTAGGTGTTGGAATAGTAAATTATACTATTCCTTAGGTTAGCGCGCTCCCTACAGCAAGTCGATGTAACGACTTGCGTTGTAATGTACCGCGATGTAACGCATGCGATGTAATGGTTGTTTCCCGCCTGATTTAGATCTCGGTGGACGGGTTACTCCATCACAACGGTGACAGGTAACCTCCTCCGCCGAAATATAAATCCCATAGGAAATAATGGGATTTATGTTGTGGTGGACAGGATATCCGTCACCGTTGTGACGACGTAACCCGTCCACGAGATCTAAATCAGGCCCTATGTCAGCTGCTTGATTATGCAGCAGAAGAGTTCACCAAATATCCCGTAGCTAACAGTGTGCACTTTAATCCCTCCATCGCATGTGATCGATCACTAAACAGAAGCACACGCAACAGATATGCTCTCCACCGACCATCCTGACTTTGTGAATGTGAATCGTACAACTGTAATCCCGTACAGACTTTAAGGGATGTATTATGTCGAATGGCGCACTACCGCTGTCTGTGCCCGGCACAATCCCAAATGCAACCACCTGGTGGAGACTGGGACAGTGCGTAATATCCCATAAAAATACAGTGTAACCAATGCAGGTGATTGGTTACGATGCACCTGCATCGCAACCAATGCAAGTGCGAACCCTCACCTGCATCAGGTACAGCGCAGCACTGGACGGTGGTCTGGTTGTGTAAAACCACCAGTCCACCTTTCAATGCAGAGTACCCAGTAGGACAAAAGGGAGTGGGCAGGGAGCCCCTGCAGGACGATGCAATGTGCTATCAGTCTACCTGGAGGGAAAGAGGAATTGTTAAGAGGAGCCCATCGGGGTGAACAGACTATGGGGCATATTCTCAAGGAGCTATCGCCGAGGTATCTGCACTTTATCGCAGCCAAAGTCGCGATAATTTTATCGCCCCATTCACAAGCTGGTGCTAACAGCCGATACCACCAGTTTACTTGCGAAAGCATCCGCAAAAAACATCGCCACAGATGACCCCAGCAACTATCGCTAATGAGATGCAGAGTAGGCGTTCCCGAGCAAAAAGCAGCGACAACACCACACCTCAACATTCTCAACGACCAGCCACATCGGCGATAAGACCACAAAACAGGCGATAAGGCGCGTTAGCAGCAGGAAATTAACACCTGCTCTGACCTGGTGTAAAGTTGGACGACAACCTGCACCATCAAAGGGAGCCCAGCCCAGAGCCACACATGAAGAACAACAGTTGCCATGGAGCCACACACCATGCATCCTGGAGCCCCGAGGGGGCAACAACACCCACCGCCACCACCCCCAGGACCGCCACCCCACTCCCCCTGGCCCCCCTCCCCGGACCACCACAGAGGCAGCGCAGACAAAGACAGCGGACCTTCAGGAAATGCACCAGCCTCACAGACCTAACACCAGACAATGTCAATGCCCACTACAGGCTCAAAAGGACAACCATCCTCCGCATCCTGAACATCATTGCCCACAGGCTGACGGTACCAACACAGCGGACAACCAACATCCCTCCGCAGACAAAGCTGTTGGCTGTGCTGCACCTGTTGGCCTCTGGTACCTCCCAACCAACAACCGCCAGAGTCGGAGGAGTCTCACAGCCAGCCCCATCCAAGTTCCTCACACCTGTCTTGGATGCCATCATCAGCCAGGTACCCCAGTACCTATACGTCCCCCACAATGCGCAGGAACAGCTGGAGACCAAGCAAGGACTATATGCCATAGCTGGATTCCCGCACGTGTTGGGGGCAATCGACTGCACACATGTCCTACTCGTGCCCCCTGCCGACACTGCACACAATTACCGCAACAGAAAGCACACGCATTCCATCAACGTGCAGGCAATAGTGGACCCAGGTAGTGTGCATGATCCCCTCATCTTCCGACAGTCCAACATCAACCAGCGCTTCCAGGATGGCACCTATGGGAATGCACTGCTCGTTGGCAAGTACCAAAGGAACACACCACACACCTCAACGCCACAATCATGCAACTCACAACTCTGGCACTGCACACGTCACAAAATCACATACAACATGCCAAACAAAATGCCCACCCACCAGACACGACAGCACAACTTACTATGGCAACCTTGGTTAGCCATGTACATGAGCCATCAACGGCATGGCACCTCAGCCACACAATAGCGGAATGTGGGGAGAGGTGGGAACCAGGCATGTGCGAAGGAGGCAAGTGACCCATGAATAAGAATGTACACAATGCCAAGTGTGGCGTGGAAGTGCTGGACAGACTGCAGTATGCAGACCACAGACATATCCATGTCTACATGCACTGCTGGTGTTTGGAGTGTAGTGGACAGTGGACACAACCATGTCACCCCAGCCAGTAGGGAAGATCGCGGAAATGTAGCTTGTGACGTCAACCCTGTAAGCGTGTGCGGAGTGGGCTGGCCCGGAGGACGCCAGGCCAGCGTAGGGGTGTGAATAAAAAGCACCTAGCTCTGGGCGTGGTTCTCTTCCGGAATGCCCAACGTGTCTGCCAGGGCGGCACCTCCCACCCCGCCACGAGGCCGTCGCCGTGAGCGGTGTGGCCTGCGATCCTGTGCGCCTGCTGCACCCCGGGCCGCTGGTCCCCGAACCCGTCATGCCCGCCACTGCGCAGCCAGGCCTCACTGCTCACCTGCCGACACCGGCGTGCATCAAAGAGGGCCCACCACGTGCCGGCGCAAGCTCCAAGCCCGAAGCCCGTGACCTTGGCAGCCTCCTCAGACCATCACGGCCTCCGGACACAGGCCTGCTTTACTCCTTTTTCGTTGACGTACTCCACCGCTGCCTCCGGCCTACACTACGGTCAAGTAGGTCACACATTTGGAACTGAGTCTTGATTATGCAATGGCAGAGTACACACTTTATGGCTGAGTTTATATCACTGTACTCCCTTCGATGTGGTGCCACCAACTCTGTGCATAGCATTCGAACTACACCTGTCTGTGGTCCCTTGCTGACTACTGCCTTCGGCCTACACTGCGGTCGAGTAGGTCACACATGTGGAACTGAGTCTTGATTTCTGCATGGTGGAGTTCATATCATTGTACGCAAGGAGACGAGTAAGACGAAGACGCGGTTCAGTCCGGAGGAGAAAAGGATCATCGTTACGGAGGTGATCGAACACTGCAGACAACTGCTCTGGTGTCACTAACTCTGTGCATCGCGGGCCAACGACACGTGGCTGTGGGCCCCTGCTGACCGCTGCCTCGGGCCTACACTGTGGTCAAGTAGGTCACACATTGGGAATTCAGTCATGATTCATTTATGGCAGACTTGATATCATTGTACTGGCCTCATCGCAGACTGCATCCCCTTTCAGCTCCGGTGCCACTAAGTCTGTTCCCCGACATCCATGGACACTTTCTGGTTGAACTTTGGTGGCGACTGAGTCTATGGACTGGGGGTTGTCTTCATCATCATGTCGGTGATACTGACTTTGTGGCAAAAACGAGGCTGTAGCATTCCACTCCTCCATTTGCCGCTTCCGGCCGGCTTCTGCCCTCTGCATCATGCCCTGGAGGACACCTTCCACTGTCCCCTGCGAACCTCCGCTACATTCACCTTCGACACCGACGAGGACCCGCTCACCTCGCGTGGCCCTATCTCACTGCACCGCAAGTCACCGTCCCGTGGCGGTGTGCCTGTGCCAGCCGCAGTGCATCCGGGGCCACTAACTCTGTGCAGCTCAAGTCATGGCCCCTGTCTGATAGCATATTGGATGGCCTCTGGGTCGATGGACTGGGGGTCATTAATGCCATGTGTCTGTAGCCCTGCGCTGTCCGCTGCCTCCGGCCTCAACTGCGGTCCACCTGGGCTCACACATCAAATCGAGTCCTGACCTGCCCGGACGTCGCATCTCCGCAGGATGCACACGCCACCACCGCCAGGACCAACTCCAAATAAACAGGTGCCAGAGTCGGAAGTGTCTTACTGCCAGACTATCAGAGTTGGCTCACACCTGTCGGGGGTGCCATCATCAGCTTGATACCCTGCTCAGCTCTTCAGGTGCCACTGACTCAATGCACCACAAATCATGGACCATTCTGCTTGCATGTTGGGCGCACCCTGTACTTTCTCCGGCTACCAGCATGATGCTTCACAGTTGTTTCTGTTATGCTGGTGTTTTCTGTTTCCGCTTTTATTGTGATCACTGTTCAAGTTGTTGCCAGCACCAACGACTCCATGAGGGCTGGCTTACACTCACCCCACACACATCCAGCACATGCGTCACTGTACATGTGACCATGCCAATAAAGGTGTCGAGCGCACGTGCCCGTAGCCATTTCAACGAACTATCTGAGTGTGTTCGTGTGCTCATGATGTATGTATTAGGGCGCCGGGCCCTACAACATTACATTGTGCCATGTACAGAGGACGCAGCCATGTCACCGCAGGCAGCGGGTGAGACATTGCACATGTAGCTTTGTCGGCCCCCACTCAATACGCAAGAGGAGTGACCTGGGCCGGCGTTCGCCAGTCCAGCATGGGGGTGTGGATGATTATCCCGTGGCTCTGGGTGTGGTTCAGTACTGGAAATGTGCAAAGGCATGTGTCTCTGTCGCAGTGTGAGTCTCCGTTGGGGAGTGTAGGTGGTCCCTGATGGGACTTAGACACCCACATATGTGATCTAGTTCGGATTCCATGAGGTAGTACCCCACCCGCACATGTTCGGCCACCCCTTTCTGGCAGTCTGACACCTGGCCTTGGAATGCGATGTGTGCTTCGGTGGGCTGCTGGGAGCCAGCCGGGGTGGTGGGTGCGTCCAGCTGTGTTGTCTGTGCAGGGGGTGGGGTATCCTCGATGCAGCGGTGCTGCCCTGCTCCTGGAGGTCGATTGCCTAAGATGTCCATGGACTGTTGTAGGGCGTCGGTGTCGGAAGTGTGGAGGTCCTCTTCAGCATCACTGTAGAGTTGTCTGGTCTGCCCTGCTGGAGGTGTTGTGTGTCCCTCTGCAATGTGAAGGGGAGATGCTTGTTGACATTGTGTTGGCATGTATGTTGCCGCATTGTTCAAGTTTACATACAGACTGCATGACAATGTACATTGTGACTGTTTGGGAGGGGCGGACTATTTGATGCGGGACAGTGGATATTTGGACTACATGAGGTAGGTGAGGTTGTACACGTACATTTGCATCTCACAGTTTCCTGCTATGTCAGATGTGATTGGCCATTTTCTACGCACAGGCGGACCCAGTTGTGTCCTCTGTTCTGCAATGTAAGTGTTGCACTGTGTACCACATTGTCGTCCATGTGGATGTGCTGTCATTGCTATGTGTGTGTGATGCATTGTGTGAGAGTCGCACCTGCAGCTGTGATTTTGCTGCCCCTTATCCCTTGGAGGTGGTGTGCCTTTGGCTTTTGTGCTTTTAAGGTGCTGTGATGTTGGCGACTTGGGTCATTTGTGCTCTTGGACGGTTTTTGTACTCTTGTGCATTGTTTGTCTGCAGATGTATTGTTGACGTCAGTGGTTGTTTGTGCACGTGGATGTGTCAGAGTGTGACCTGCTCCTTTCCAGATGTGGTCCACACTCAGCCACCTCAGTCTCGTGGCGTGCACAGTGTCATGGTGATTGTACTCCAGCCATGCTGCTCGTCATGTGGTGTCACTTGCATTGTCAGTGTGGCTTTCACATACGCATCTTTGCTGTGTTTCGCACGGGTGCATGTGTGTGTTGTGGAATTGGAGATGTGTGGGGTGGGAGCCCTTTGGGCAAATGGTGGATGGGGGCCTACTTTATGTTTGTATGTGTGCTGCAGTGTGACACGGGGATCAGGGACATGACCCAGGGTCATTGTGAGTGTGCGGTGTGCTACACGATGTTGTGCATGTGTGCCATTGTGCCCGTCCCCCCGTCCCCACAGTCCCTGTTCGTTACTCACCCTGTTGATGTTGTGTCAGGTCATGTCGAGCAGTGTCCGGACTCCCGACTCCTTGCACCGTCTCCACACTGATGACTGTGGCCAACATGTGCTCCAGCTCCTCCTGTGGCGCAGGACTCCCACCTCCATTCGCCGTTGCTGCCTTCCTGTTGGCAGCGGGTTTCTGCTTGGTTTGGCTTTTCACATCGTGCCAGGGCATCTTGGCCTCCTCGACACTCCGGCTGCATTCACGATGGAATGCCATTTTTCCATCTGTGTTGCCAATGACACGGTGGAGGTGACAGACAGTTGTTGTTAGTGGTCTGTCACCTCCGTGACGACGTTCCGGTTGTCATGCGGACTGTACCCCGTCTTCCTCTTCCTCTTCTCCTTGGCCTTCCCGGACCCCGAGGTTCCTTGCTGGTGGTCTGTGTGGCTTGTGGGGTTCGCATTGACCTGGGCACTCGTTCCGGGTGCATCCATGTTGCTACGCAGTTTATTTTGTTTTTGGTGTGTTTTTCTTGTTCGGCTTTTATGGTGCATTTTCCCGCATGACACGTGGGAATTGGAAGTCTGTCGCTGGTTATCGCTGATTTTTGTATCGCGGTTGGTCTCATCGCAACTTTATTCGCGTTCCTGTTTCGCAATTTTGCGGCGTCGCATTGATTTTACCGCGGTCATTTGACGCGTTATCGTGGGCCAGGTTGGGAATACTACGTTAACACGGCGTTGTTTTCCCGCGATAGACTGCGATATGCAAAGTTGCGTTAAGCTAATCTTGCGGTGGTTATCACACGTTCTTGAGAATATGCCCCTATGTGTCACTTGAGATGTGATGCACAGTCAGCACACCACCGGATGGCCATTGCCGTGGCACCACTTATGTAAGATTGTATTATGCAAAGGTGTTCCCTCATTTACATTAGGCCATATCCCAGTGCCAATGAGGAGCCACGGCCACTGCAGGTAAGAGCGGTGGGGTGGTGGGGTCGGCTGGGGGGAATTTCGAGAGACGACCAAGAGGGAAAATTAATTATTTATTTAATTTTCCCTTGTGGTCATCTCTCTAAATTCCGCCCCCCCAGCAGGCCCCAACTCCCCACCGCTCTTACCTGCAGCGGCCGCGGATGCAATGAGGGAACACTCGTATAATATCTTACGGCCACAAATTTACACCCCTGTAATCCATTTTACATAAAGTGTAGTACAAGTGTTTAGCAACCCCTCCTGTAATACCACAGTGCCCTCAAGTTCAAAAATAGGTGCAATGCCCACTGCGCCCCTAGGCACTCTCTGTGATACGACCCCAATTCACAATGGGTCTCACCAAAGTATAGAATTGTGCTATACAAATGCTTGTATGATGACGTAATTATCTGCAGCACTTGAGAACACACACTCTGCTAAAGCATGTTAGCGCTGTCTCTGGAGAGACGTGGAGGGTGTGGGTAACGTACGTTCCCTGTCAGCCTGCCCACACCACATGTATAAATGTATGCATCAATGGACTTACATATGGCCATTTAAACACACTGCACCAAGCTACACAACACAGCAGAGCAAGCCAGAGAGCTGAACCCTGGAGGGGAGAGGGGTGAATGCAGAGGAGGAGGAGGATGGTGGGGGCATGCAGCCAAGAAGGGGGGGTTATAATCTGGGGGCCAGCACCACAAAGACCTGGTGCAGCGCATCCACCTGCTGTCTGTGTCAGCACAACACACAACGTCACACACAAGGAGACCTGATGGGGACTGATCTTCTCATAAATAACACGCAAACTGCAAACATCTCGCGCCACCAGACCCTCGTAAAGTGCTTTATGATGACAGCCAATAAACTGTGACACTAACACAATCCTGTTTCATATGTATGCTAATGCCGCTCTTATGGCGCATTATAAGTCTATCATACTGCAAACGAGCATTGTAAACCCTATCAGCTAATGGAATTATGTCTGCCCCATTGACAGTGATGACTGAGGAAGAGAGTAAAATCACTGCTGTGCACACCACATGTCACTCACCTGGGGGGGAACACTGTATACACAAAGATTTGGAAGCATTTAAAATGAGGGAACTGGGGGCTCGATGGGAGGGGTCGAGGGGTTCTTGAGCTAAGATACAGCAGGGTACATGGACGAGTTGGCTCCTGCAGTGAAAGGGGAGGCTTTTGGGGCCGAGGGGTTGCAGTATTTTAGGTAGGGCTTCCAGTTTTATGGTATTTTTAAAAAAAACATTTTTGTCTGTATTTATCCATATTTATTTTTTGGCCATTTTATTTATTTTATGTTTTGAAAATAAATGGAATTGTAAAATGGTACATTTCCATATTATTTAACTGATAAACATGCACTCATACTTTGATGCCTGTCACCTTTTAGCAAATTTAGCATCTAAATATAACAAAACATTACATCGACAAGTAAATATTAGCATTATATACAAATATATGTAAGCATGCTTGTGTTTATGGAATCTCCTCCTGTTTTTAAATCCCAGTGGTATCTATCTGCCTAGCAGTTGGTCTGGAGTTCATGAAGGACAACAAGGGGAGTCACTCAAAAGAAGTACAATTTTCTGTATTTTACCGCTTCTAAAAATAAACACAGACAGGAAATAGATTGTTTTCTGTTTGTATCTGTAAAAATCAGTAACCGTGGAAAACTGGAAGCCTTTATTATAGGGAATGACCCTATTACTAAATGGTAATCTTTATTACCCCAATTCTGAGTCCTCCTTGTCCCAGTCCCTACTTGTGAGTTGACTCTACCTCTGACATAGGTTTACGAGGCCCGGGCTCTCGATCCCAACAGCTTGAAGCTGTTTTCTATTTCTATCAGAAAAAGAAGAAATGTTCCTCCCCCGCACCCGTCTTCCTGTAATGTGCAAAGTCCGAACAATCTGTGGCGGTGCAAGAAACAGGCAGGAGGGAGGAATGTGGACGGGGACAAGGAGGGCTCTTCATCAGGGTAATGAAGATTGCTGGTAAGTAATAGGGTCATTACCCCCATATCTCTGTCCTTCTCATCCCAGTCCTTACTTGTGAGGATATACCAAGTAGGAACTGCACCGACACAGAAGATTCATTCAAATAGCTTTAGTGAGACAACAAATTCATAATTGCTGTTTTCAAAACAATAGTTCCAAATGAACCTGCAGGTTCAGACAAATCTAATCGATAATATTTGATAAAAGTCTGATGGGACAGCCAAGTGTCAGCTCGACAGATTTATGAATGGATGCCCCACCTGCCTCAGCCCATAAGGCAGCCATCACCCTAGTAGACTGCCCATAGATGTGAGAAGGTTGGACCTTTCCAACTGATTTGTATGCCTGAGTAATTGCTTGGCGAACCCACCTGCCTGTGGTTTGATTGGAGACTTTGGAACCCTGATTAGCAGTTTCATAGGACACAAACAAATTCATCAGTTTCCAAAAATCTTGAGTCCTGGATAAATCGATAGACAAAGCCCGACTGACTTCTAGAGTCGAAGGAACCCCTTCGACTTTAGAAGAAAAAATTGATAACACCTTCCTGACCCAAGTGAAAAGGAGAAGGAACCTTTGGAATGAGAGCTCGATCCAACCCGAGAACCAATTTATTGAGGAAGAAACTTAAGAAGGGAATGTATGACAGAAGTGCAGCCAATTCATCCAAGAGTTTGGTTGGAGTAAATTACCAACAAGAAAGCAGTCTTAACACATAACCATGACAGCAGAGAAGTTTCCAAAGGTTCAAACAGGGCCAACTGGAGGTCTTACAATACTTTGCATAAATCCCAATCAGGAACAGGATTAGAAAGAACAGTTTCCTTAAACCTGAAACTTTTATGAAGTGTTGACACCAAGTGTGAAACTTTAGCAAAATCTCCTTGAATATGACAGGCTCTTATGGCAGCCCACTACTGGGTGAGAGTAGATGGATCGAGACCTTTCAAAAACTCATCCCATGGGAAATCCAGAACCAGAAAACCAACAAGGGATAAAGAATCCGAACTCTTTGTAAGACTCCACTTCTGAAAAGAGCCCCAGTGCTTCTTATCAGACTTTAGAGTGGATGGTTTGCAAGGAGGCCTGACTATCAAGAGCCACTAGCCGAGAACACCCCAGATTTTTGAGCCCTACTCTTTCACATTCCAAGCCGATCAGCCAGATATGCTGGAGATGAACAGCCGGACGAACGAGGAGCTGGAGAGAAAAGGGATGAATGAATAGGTGAACATACTCTCCCTTGGAGAGGGTCATCAAAGTGGAAACCATGGCCAGGGTGGCCAAAAAGGCACAATGAGCATCACAGTCTTCCTCACCTCCTGAATCTTCTGAATCAACCTTCGGGAGGAGGGGAATCAGAGGGAAAGCATAGAGAATTCCCCTTGGCCATGGGAGTGACAGAACATCGATTGCCCAAATGTGGGGAGACTAAGAGGCCGATTATGATGTCGGGCGGAAAGCCTCCTCCCAACAGTCAGATTCTCCTAGACCGTGTCAGAGCCCTAATCCGCCTGACCGATTATGATGTTCGCGGTCGAAGGTAAACTGTGCGGTCATTCCGAATCAGTTCCGACCGGCACTCGGAGTATTCATGTCGGTCGGAACCGCATCGTACACCCCTATGGACAGTGTTTCCGACCTCGGGATTACAATGTCGATTTCCAAAAGCCTTTCCGCGTCGGCCTGTCCGACACGAAAAGGCCGTCCGAAAGTGACTTTGGGGGCCTCTGGCAGTGCCCCCCTCATCCTGCGGCCTCCATTTGGGGACTAGGGGGTACCTAAGGGATCCCCCCTGTAAAACCCTGCACTGTGTGGCAGGCACCATGGGGTGCCTGCGACAGGATGCAGGGTTTTACACACATACTCCATTTCCCCATAGGAGCCTGTCTTACGGATGGTTGTCGGGTGGAACACAAGCTCCCATAGGAAACGATGGGAATCTGACCGAACAGAGTTTGGTTGCATCGTAATCAGGTGGGCTGAACCTCCGACAGCGAGTTGGTTGGTCCCGATTACGAGTTGGTGTCAGGTGACATCGTAATGAGCCCCTATGTCTCTGAGCAGAAGATTTGGAGCATCGCATTGTGAGATGACGCAAATAGATCCACCCAAGGAGTCCAAACATTGCACATATTCAACTGAACTTCCTGATGGAGATGTGCTACATCACTGAGGAAGGCATTTTCCAACTGAGATTGTTGGCCCAGAAGTTCAGATCCCTTGGAGGTACACTGCCATGAGAACAAGAAGATTAGACTCTGCCCATGCAAAGATGCGAGAAGCAATGAGATTCAGCTTGACACACCTGGTGACCTCTTCACAGTTCCGATAGCACTGAGTGACTGAGCTGTCTGTCTGAACGACAACATTCAATCTCATCAACTGGGGAGCAAAAGCCTGGCGCCTGCCACACAGTCGACAACTCCCTCAAATTCGAGGACTGACTAGGAAGACAGGCGCCCTTCAATTCTTGATCCCCCAACCCTGCCCCCCAACCCCACAGACTGGCATCTTTCATGAGGTAAATCGGGGAAGTATAAGCGAATGGAATGCCCTTTGTCAAACTGCTCTCTGATTGCCACCAAAGCAATATCTTCCTGATCAGAGAACTGACTGGGATCTGGTAGTCGCAATCCTGAGAACTCGGCCACCAATGACGAAGGACATGGTTCACTAGAGGTTTGAGAAGGATCCTCACCCATGGAAAGACAGCAGTGGCAGCAGCCATCAGCCCATGCACCCTCAACCATGCTCTGGCTGAAAGAGCGGATTGATGCAGAAGATGAGTCACAGCAGATTTAATGGAAGTCACTCTCTGAGCATGAAGAAGTGCCAATCCCAGAAGAGTATTGAACTGGATACCATTGAACAGTTTGATCTGCATTGGCTGCAGCTGAGACTTCAGGAAGTTGATGACAAATCACAGATTTTGCAGTCATGTTGGCCAGCTGAATATTGTCTTGAGCCTTTAGAAAGAGAAGGATCAGGTAAGAGCCAGTCATCACGGTATGGAAATATGGGACAAGTACTTTTGTGAAGACTCTGGGAGATGCTTCCAGGCCAAAAGGCAAGACCCGTAACTGAAAGTGCTGATCTCCATCAGAAAATCGAAGATGTTCCTGACTCTTCTGGTGGACAGAGAAGTGGATATAAGTGTCCTGTAAGTCCAGAGTGACAAGAAAGCTGTTTTGAGCCAGCAAAGGAAGAATCAATTGGACAGGAATCATCTTGAAATGTTCCACTCCCACATCCTTGTTCAGACCTTTGAGATCGAGGCCTTCATGCTTGAGTGCAAGAAACAGCAGGGAATAAAATCCTTTCCCCACTTGAGGTGAAGCAACCAGGATGATTGCCCCTTTGTCCAAAAGAGCCTGAACCCTTTGAATCATGGCCTGCAACTTCAAGCCGTCATTTGGTAAGGAGGTAGAAAGGTACCGCCTGAGGAGGAGGATCCCAAAAAGGAGTCTGATAACAAAACATGAGAATCTGCAGGACCCACTAGTCCATAAAGGATCTTTCATTCTGAGGGAGAAACTGAACCAGTCATGTTCCAACCTCTTGATAGTCATTGGTGGGGCTATTTTTGACTAGATAGAATGTTGGGTCATTTTTTATTGGCAAACACGGCCCACCGACCACGGGCTCTGCCTCAAAAGGGACACTTGTCAGGCAGCAATTGAGTTGGCTTCTTTTTGATAAAGGACTTATGCTGGCTGAAAGCTGAAGAATGTTCACATTCTTTGTACAATCTGATCTAGTTCTGGCCCAAACAGCTTCTGCCCAGTAAACAGAAGCTTCAGGATGAAAGACCTCTGAGTGGCGTCCAATTTCCAGGACTTCATTAATAACAGTCTATGGCAAGCCGCCAAAGCTCCAGCTGAAAATGAAGTTGACCGTAAACTAAAAAAGGTAATGTCCAAAAGGAACTGGGCCAGCTCTTCCACATTAACTGAAATGGGAGCATGAGCCTCACCGTTCCGGAGGGCATTATATAGGGTCTGAAAATCTTTCAGCAAAGCCCGTGATGCATAGGCCGCATAAGCGTTTGCCCTATTGGGAAAATTAGTCGCAGAGTATGATCGCATAAGGGAAACGTCAACCTTCTTGTCTACTTCATCTGACAGAGTGGAGTCTTCTGAAGCCAGGCTTGATGTTGACGCCATTGGGGCCATCATAATATTCACTTTCGGTATCTGAGAAAACAGTTCATCAAAGTCTTGAAGCACGTATCGCTTCAAGAAAGCGAGGAATTGCCAGTTTGTCAGGATCCTTCCATTGTTTGCACAGGTTTGACTTGTCACTTCATGGAGTTTGTAGATTATCAGAATCCACAGTATTATATTAAGAATAAAATCCCTCCTCGTGTTGGGGTTTTCTTCAAAACCCAAGACCTCTCTAATGTGCTTAAGGAGGTCTCTCAATCGCGAACCATGAATATATTTGCCCTTGGGTTCAGGCTCTTCCTCATCATCAATGGGGTCTAATTTCTGCTTTTTTGATGAGGACTCCACCAATCAGAGCCAACAGCATCTTTCCTCTGAGCCTGCAACTCTGAGCATGAGATCTGAAGGGCCTTCCGCTCCTCGGCTGGAGGCTGCTTCAAATGATGCTGCTTGCTTGTAGCTTTCCTACCCTCCATGACCTAAGCCTGGTCGAAAGCACTAAAGCCAGCGCGTTCTTCCAGCTTTTTAAGTGTCGCTGGGCAATGAGATCCTGCTCTCGCGAGATCTTAGCACCCAACAGAACAACGCTGCCTCCGGAAGCCAGCGTTCTTCCAGCCTTTTAAGTGTCGCTTGGCAATGAGATCCTGCTCTCGCGAGATCTTAGCACCCAACAGGACAACGCTGCCTCCGGAAGCCAGCGTTCTTCCAGCCTTTTAAGTGTCGCTTGGCAATGAGATCCTGCTCTCGCGAGATCTTAGCACCCAACAGGACAACGCTGCCTCCGGAAGCCATGCATGCAACAGAGCCGCGTGCTTCGGCTTCAGACGCCGCCAAGCGTGGCTCATAGAAAACAGCTTCGAGCTGCTGGGATCGGCGGTCCATGGCGCAGTGAACCTCCGTCAGAGGTGGAGGCCCCTCACAAGTCAGGACAGGGACGAAGAGGACGGAGATGAGGGGTAACAAAGCTTCCAGAATACGGTCAGGAGTAAAAGTTGGGATGGAAAAGTGAGAAAGGAAGTATTACAAAATTATTTGATTCGCATTGGTAAACAAGCCCACGAAGCAAAAAAAGTTAAAGGAAAGCAATTGATCTGTGGAAAAAATTAATAGATTCATCACAGTTCCCCCGACTCAGGTTATTTGCATCGATTTAGAGCCGCTGACCAACTCTTTGAGGTAGGACGGCAATATCTGCCCAGCTTCGCTCATAATTAGGACACCCTGTTTATAGCATCTGTTTATTTATTTTAATTAGGACTGCTGTTTGTCCATCTTAATATTTCTCTTCTTCTTAATGTTAATCTTTATTTTTTATTTTTTTGTGCACAGAAATTTTTTAAGTTGTTACTAGTTTACATCCATTTTTTCATAAAGTACATGTGCCCTCACCCTTTGATATCTGCAGGATTTTCAACTTTTAAAAGTAAAGATGGAGAGAGAAAGGGGCTGATTTCAGTCTGTATGTAAAAATCAATAAAAACAAACCTGGGATCCCTCATCGATATCACAGCATCACAGCCGACATTCGACACACGGCCCGACCCTGCCTTACAGGCCGGAGGCACATTCAGCGCCTATAACTGGAGAGGGGGCAGTTTATCCTGAGGCAGCAGCAGGGCGCTGGTGCTGTTAGGATAATCCACCAGCAGAGGGCAGTATGTCCGGAATTAAACATGGAGAAACAGGACAACAAACATTATCATGTTGGAACAGAGGGTCTGTGCCAGACATTACTGGCCGTCTGCCATTCCCTGATCCATCATTCCAATGTTCAAAGTAAGACCTTGGGGGGGGGGGGGTCCAGCATTGCTCCAGGGCACAGAGCTCTCTCCAGGTTACTTGCCCCTAAAAATCCTCAAACGATTCTTCGATTTTCAAAGAACTTAGGTCTGGGGTTCCTTGTTCATTCAACTACATGACTATGAAATAGCCCGCGAAATCCATTGTACATACAATGCCGAGACACCTACCTTGCATGAACGGTGTAAAATTCATGAACAGTTGACAATGTTTGCATTTCTACCCCTTGCAGTGATCCAATAATTGCTTCGGCGTCTAATAAAGCGTTGATACTGTCTCTTTAAATGCCTCTGAGAAGTCTTGGGACTGTCCCAGTATTCTTACTGTCCCATTAAACTCCTGCAAGTAGTCTTCTTAGTGTTTGTTAAATGCCTCTGAGAAGTCTTGGGACTGTCCCATGAATTCTTTCTGTGAAGTGTTAGTTCTCTTCCATTAAACACTTTCCAGAAGTGCAGGTCCTGGCCCAATAAATCTCCCCAAAAAGTGCTCTTTCTGTCATATTAAATCTCCAAGAAGTGTTCTTACTGTCCCAATATTGTTCCTTTTCAATGAACACCTCTAAGGAGTGTTGCTGCTGTCCTATTAAATCCCTTCGGGGTGTTGGTTTTGTTCCGTTAAGTAGGTTTAAGAAGTGTTGATACTTTCACATCAAACCCCTCCAGGGAGTGCTCTGACTGTTCCTTTAAAACCTCTGAGACATTTTATTACTGTCCCATCAAATCTCCAAGAAGTGTTCTCACTCGCCAATTAAATGCCTCTGAGAAGTCTTGTACTGTCCCAGTATTTTTCCTGTCCCATTAAACTCATCCAAGAAGTGTTCTTAGTGTTTGTTAAATGCCTCTGAGAAGTCTTGTACTGTCCCAGTATTTTTCCTGTCCCATTAAACTCCTCCAAGAAGTCTTCTTAGTGTTTGTTAAATGCCTCTGAGAAGTGTTGGTACTGTCCCAGTATTCTTACAGTCCCATTAAACTCCTCCAAGAAGTGTTCTTAGTGTTTGTTAAATGCCTCTGAGGACTGTTAGTACTGTCCCAGTAGTCTTACTGTCCCATTAAACTCATCCAAGAAGTGTTCTTAGTGTTTGTTAAATGCCTCTAAGAAGTCTTGTACTGTCCCAGTATTTTTCCTGTCCCATTAAACTCCTGCAAGAAGTCTTCTTAGTGTTTGTTAAATGCCTCTGAGAAGTGTTGGTACTGTCCCAGTAGTCTTACTGTCCCATTAAACTCATCCAAGAAGTGTTCTTAGTGTTTGTTAAATGCCTCTGAGAAGTGTTGGTACTGTCCCAGTATTCTTACTGTCCCATTAAACTCCTCCAAGAAGTGTTCTTAGTGTTTGTTAAATGCCTCTGAGGACTGTTGGTACTGTCCCAGTATTCTTACTGTCCCATTAAATCTCCAAGAAGTGTTTTTACTGGCCAATTAAATGCCTCTAAGACGTGTTAGTACAGTACCATTAAAAGTCTCCAAGGAGTGTTGACACTGTCCCACTAAATTAAGAAGCGTTGGTCCTATCTCTTTAAATCTCTACAAGAAGCATCTGTTGCATTAAATGCCTCTAAGACGTGTTAGTACAGTCCCATTAAAAGTCTCCAAGGAGTGTTGACACTGTCCCACTAAATTAAGAAGCGTTGGTCCTATCTCTTTAAATCTCTACAAGAAGCATTCTTACTGTCGCATTAAACGCCTCTAAGAAGTGTTGATACTGTCCTGTTGAATATCTCCAAGGTTTGTTTTTACTGTCCCATTATGTCCAACCAAGAGCTAGTCTTTCCCTTGAAACTCTATGGTGAGGAGTAAAGATAACCCAAGACTGGGAGGATTTACCTCTGTAATCACTATTCTGACTGACAATGTCTGGATCCCTGTCCTGCACTATTTGTCGGCTCTTGGGAAACGGGCCAAGGGGCGTTCCGATACAAAGCCGAGCAATGCAGAGCATTGCCTTGCTCGACTGGAAATTCTAATTTACATAATCTGAGAAGTTATAAATTAAAGATGCATCAGGAATTGAGAGCTTCAAATTAGTTTGATTAAGAGCAAAATGTGCTGTCAAATGAGTCTAACAAGAGAAGTCTGGCTGGGATCCGGCAGGCTGTCTCCCATCTGCTCCCAATGCTTGGCTTCAATACACATGGAAATGAAACATTTGACTTATGTCAGTTTCACGATTGATAGAGACGGCGACAACGAAAGCTACAAACTCTGGCAAATCCTATAACAGCATCACCTAGGGAGACTGTAAGTAAATAACCCTAAACCCAAATAATCCACATATTCAAATTGAGAAAATTGACACCTAGAATTTGCTGGAATTTACTGAAGGTGTATTGGTTATGTTGTCTCTCGTTAAATCACTCCTGATCACTCCAACCCCATGAGGGATCAACACTAAGAGATTAAAGGACAGTTTAGCACCACCTACGACACCACTTAATATTATCTTTGATTTCGCGTTTCTAAGACTTCAGAGTGTTTGTGCCTGAAGAAGAACACAAAAAAGTGATGGGCGAAATGCATTCATTAATCTCAGCCACTGCATATCACTCAGGCCGCATAGGTTATCGCCCACTGTGTGACACTAGAGAGAGACCCGACATATGTAAATCACTCTTGGTTCTGCTCCAATAGGAACGTTCCAGTCTGAACTGCCAGGCCAGGTTCCATCCAGGTGGGATCAGAGGAAACCTCAGACTGGTTTTGGAAATTTGGGCCTCGTCATTAAGCTGCATCTTGAGCCCAGTTGTACAATGACCACGAGACCCACGTATGGTCCTACCTTCCTCACTTGACCAAAGTGGGATATGGACTAAGGGAAGACCGTTGTTGCTGGGAACGCGCCCTCACTCCCCTTGAAACTGCATGCTCTGTATTGTTGTAATAAAGAAGTGACCAGTCACTTACAAGGTCCGTCAATCTAACAGTCTAAAGGATTATGGTCAGAAAGGAAGTTCAGCCTCTTGGTTGGGCGGATGGTATCATCTGTCTATGTCCATCCTCGACAGCCTCACAGCATCAATGTCTGAGGAGTTCAGTGGAGCGATGACAAGGGTATCTCTGCTCCCTTGTGTCTACGCGGATCTCACCTCAATCCTGGTGTGTTCTCCCCCACTCACAAATGCCTAGTGAGGAATCCAGCTGTTCATACACCAAAGATACATGTCTCACACTCATGCAGTCCCAGGAACTCATGTCCGGCATTCCTCCATTGCAGTGGTGATCACTGTCCCGGCCCTCACCTTCCTGTCCTGCCTAATGCTCAGTCCCAGAGGGCCTTGCGGTAGGCAATATCTTCAGCATCTCTGAGAAAACTGAAGTCAAAAGAATGCACAGTTTCATCCTGGGCTCTAAAACTGAACCACGCTGTCCAGACCCCGGCCCTATAGGTAAATCCAGCCAGTGGTGGCAAACGGTGATAACAATGGTGTAAAATGTACATTAAAATGAGGTGGTGGCCTTGTACTAGATGCTGCAGTATGAGAGACACTGGAGTTCTATTGCTTGAAGCTTAGAACATAATCCTCACATGTCCCTTCCTTGAGTGTCGGCATAGCGCCTCTTAGGTGGAGGACGCAAGCCCATAGTGGTGCGCGAGCCGTATGCCTGGAACCTAGGACTTTTTAATCGGAGGCTCATTTGGAGACACAATGTGACCCTCTTCTGCAGATAATTGTTCAGGCGTGTCCAGTATATATGTATATATGTATGTATGAATGTATGTATGTATGTATGTATGTATGTATGTATGAATGTATGTATGTATGTATGTATGTATGTATGTATGAATGTATGTATGTATGTATGTATGTATGTATGTATGAATGTATGTATGTATGTATGTATGTATGTATGTATGAATGTATGAATGTATGTATGTATGTATGTAAGCATGCATCTATCAGTAGACAAAGGAGCCCTGTACATCGAGCCACCATTGTACAAGGGCAGGGAGGGGATGCATTTGAAGCCACATCCATGGGGGGAGGGTCCTAACTGCCCATCCCCAGGGGTGATGGTCCTCCTTGACTGAGGGGTCGATGCTCCTCGAAGGCCTGTCTTTAGGTGGTTGCTGAGCAAGAGGGGGAAGGGTTAGTGGAGCGAGCCTAGGGCATGCTGGGGGCTTGTTCCATATTCCACTGTGTTGATAGACAAATCTTACTTCGACACATTTTCTTGATTACAAACCCCCTTACCTGATAGCGTGATGTCCTGAGTCCTTGGGGGAGGGGGGCTCCCGGAGATTCCACGTCCAGGCGCCAGGAGGGGAGGGGCACTGTTCCCAGAGCCGCTGACTCGGGAGCTGGGGATCCAGGTTCTAGTCTCTGCGTCGGCTCAACATCCTGTGATTCTGGGCAAATCACTTAATCTCCCCGTGCCTATGAACAGCGCCTAACGACCCTCGCCGGTGATTAGCGCTATACAAATCCGATTATTTATTTATTCCACGGTAGATTGTTCTGGGTGACTAACACGTGACCACACTCTTGTGGCAGCATGGCGGGTGCCCTCCATCGGTGCCAGGTGCACCCTGCCAAGGCTCAGAGAGTGCCCTGTCACTCACCAGAAGGCAGCGCATACCTAGCTACAGGCGCACACGCCTGGGCTCTGTACAAGGGAGTCGGAGGCGACGCCTTTAATTGGCTGCTGGCCTCCAGACGCCCCTCTTGGCCTCGAGTGGATCTTGTCCAAGGAGGGCTGGGAGAGCTCGGGGGGGGGGGCTCCCACGGTCATCCGTCACCCTGTGACACCGAACACTGCTGTATCAGAGCCCCGACTGGGAAACTGAAGCCTGTGATTAATTAGCAACACAGCTTGTACTGCATTTGCATAATTGTTACATTCTTTTAATGTGTTTTCACTTAGGATGCCCATCAATGCCAGTGCAAGCATTCATTAGCTGCGATGGCCTCAGATCAGACAGCGAGTCAGGGGGCGTTGGCAGAAGTCGGTGAGGGTGCGGGTGTCCTGGCTCGGGGGGAAGGAAAAGACGCTTTATTTAGCAGGATTCTCCGTAAATGGCTCTTTCTCTGACAGACATGGCCCTGGCGCGAGGGAAAGCCTTTGGGGTAAATCCAAGGGATTGTCATTTACAAGGTCTGGTGGTCGAGCTGATGTAAAACAAACTCCTTTCACTCATTCCAGCTCTGATTAGCAGCGTGTGTAGGAGGGGAGTGGGCTGGGAAGACCAGAGGCTTGAATAGGAACAGTGAGCAGCGCCCTGCCCCCTCAACCTCCCCTCCCCCACAAGGACCCCAAGGCCCTCAGAGTGTCAGCGCTGTAAAGATGTGTGCTAATTGTGCAGTAAACACCACACATTTAACCTGTTTTTAATACCTAATTAATGTGAGTTACCAATTTGTGGTTGTCTGGTGCCGTCTGCTGATGAGACATGGTGGAGCCGCCGAGCGTAGTGCAGGATGGTTGACTGGAGTTGTTTGATCAGCTGGCTGGTTGGTATCGTCAACCACCGTAGTGTGCACTGCGACTCTGAGTGGTGCTTTTTGGTCCGAGGAGCTAACTGGTTCCTAGTAGTCCTGCTGCGGTGAAACTATCCTGTGCTCGTTAGGTTCCCAGAGCGTCCTGTGATCCAGACGTGGCGCTGGATAAGGCTGAGGGTAATGCGTTCATCGGACTGATCTCCTACGGTCCCGTTTGATCCCCCTGTCTATCCCTTCGTCTTGCAAGTAACAAGCACGGGAACACTGTCACTTTGGTTTAATGACTCTCACTTTTTGCTGACATGTTTTAACTGGTGTCCTAGACTGGGTGTGTTGTTTCCTATTGGGTTGTCCTGGCTCGATCGGTGGCCTTTGGGATGAGGGATTCACATAATTGGCACCCATTTTGGCTCGATCGGTGGCCCTTGGGATGAGGGATTCACATAATTGGCACCCATTTTGCTCTCCTCTAATTGTGCTCTGGGTTGAGGTTTGGTGTCCACTTGGACCTCCTCCCTGGGGAGCCGAAGAATGTCCTTCCCCATCACTGTGATCCTTTAGGTGACTCTCATTTCCATGCGGGTTTCCACACTGGGAGGTCCCAATCCCGGGTGGTAGGGTTTGCCCCGGTATGAGCACACACCCTCCCCACTGCTGGAGGCAAGCCAGCCTTCTATCCCACCGGTATGATGTTTTATTAGGGAGTTAGACCAGAGTCCGGGGCCCTGCATTTCTAGTCGTCTCCTGACCTCTATCTCATTGGATTATCCTCACTCGTCTTCCGGCTTATGTGCCCTCCTCTTCTTATTCTTCTTGGCTCTATCGCTACCCTAGTGGCCCCTCCTCTCCCTATCATGGCTTCCATTCGAATTAAGTCGGGAGTTAACTGCTTCAAAGTCATCTATCCCCCTAATCTGTCCAAAGCAGCAGCAAAACGGTTCAAACACAACACCATTGAACACTTCCCCGATTCCCTCTTTGTTGATCAATTCCATAATGGGCACCTAGGGAAGCTAAAAAATGACTTAATTTTTTTCACCCATGACATCACTTCCTGGTCCACCAGCTTCCTCAATTTCTTCAACGTCTCCTCCTCCTCATCTATCCCGCATGGACAGCGGCTAAAAATCTCCCCTCCACGAGCTTTAAGGGCTCTCTCACCATAACACTCTACAATAATGGCACCGTCATGATTCAAGCGACAGACTCCTGTCTCTCCCTCTTTGACCATCTCTTCCACTCCCTTCGTCCAACCCACACAACTATGATTTCCCTCGACTCTTCTTTGAACTCCTCTCCTTTCTCCCTTTCTCGCCCCCTGACCCCCCGATACTCCAGCAGGCCGCTATCACGGGAGGCACAGGCCTACCCTTTGTTCCCCCCTGCCTCTGCTCCCTCATCGCCCTCTCTTCCCCCTTCCCAAAATGCCCCTCCCCTATCTTGTCTTTCCGGCCTCTGGCCTCCACCCCCTCCTCACCCTGCACCTGCTCGATTCTCCAACATTTTCGCCGCCCCCCCAATCCCACTAAACCTACCCACCGCCCCCTCTCTTAACTCACCTCTCTTTCAACCTGGTCTACCGATTAACTTTCCTTACCTTCCCTCCCCCTTTCGCCTCATCCCTTTCCGCTCTTCCCCGTCCCCCGTACCCTAAATTCTTCTCTTTCACCTCCCATCTATCCTCAACCCCACCTTCCTCTTCCCTTGCTTCCCAACCTTGTCTCCCTCCCCGACAATTCCTTCCTCGTCTCTCCCTCTGACCTTTCAGTCCCTTACTCCTCCCTCAGTTTCCCTCTAGTTAATTCCCCCACTCCAATTGTTACCTGTCCCCCTACATTCACCTTTCATAGCCTACAGTACCTGCCTTGCACCATCCTCTCCTTTCCCCCATTCCTCTGGCCTTCCTCGGACCCCCCGCCCTCCCCCCTTTACAGCCCCCTCTCCTCTAGTCTCCACGCACACTTGGACCTCATCTGACCCCCCGCCCACCCCGACTGGGTCAGTCTCGTCTCCCCTCTTCTCCCCTTACCTCCGACCTTCATTTGTCCCCCTCCTACTCCTCAACTTCCTCCTCATACGTATGCCCCCTTCTCTTCCCCTCTGTTCAACTCCAGTAAAAATATTTCTCTTCTCACCACTGTTTCACCATCCACTCCTTCTGTCCACCATCTTTCCTCACCTTCTACCCTTGCTCCCCAACTCCCCACCCATTCCCCCATCCCTCCCCTCCCTCCCTCACCCTCTGCACTCCCTCCCTTATCCCGTTCCACCACCCCGCCCCGTCCTCCCTTACCTTCTGCACCACTGCCCCCAACTCGTTCCCCCACCCCTCCCTGTCCTCCCTCACCCTCTACACTCCCTCCTTTATCCATCGAGCCACCAAACACTCCGTGCTCAGCTCTCCTCTCTCTGGAAAATAAACTTGATTCTCTCATCTATTCCATTTCCCAGCTTGTAGCGTCCATCTCACGTTTAAGCGCCAAGTTGTCCCCTGTCCCTAACAACCTCCCGAGGAGTTCCTTGCTCCCGCGCCCCAATAAAACCAACCACAGTCTGACCTCTGCAGACATCACCAACTTACTGGCCAGCTTCAAGACCACCAACGTCACTCCCCTCCGCCTTCCTCTTCTAATAATCCTACGCAGTTTCCTATTCAGACCATCTCCTCTTTCAGACCTCACCAACCTCCCTCTTACCGGGCTCCCTCATTCAAGAATCTTATCCCTATCTCCCTGAACAACCCTAACACCCCCATCACCAAAACATCTGCGTCAGAGCTGCACTGTTTGCTCCACAACTGCAGATCTGCAATCAAACACAAAGTGGAAATCTCTGACACTATCATACACCAAAATCTTGACATGTTCTTCCTCACTGAGACCTGGTTTAATGACTCCTCTCATACTTTGTTTGATCTTCTGGTACCCACTGACTACTCTATCCTCAGAAATGACAGGGCAGACAAAATTGGGGGAGGTGTCGCTATCATCTTCAGAAACTCCCTTCAAATTAAAGCGTTCCCTACCACCCCCTTCCGTACATTCGAATGCCTTTCCCTAGAACTTCAAACACATCACGGCTCACCCTTCAGATTCCATGCCATCTACCACCCGCCCGGTAACTGCTCTTCCTTTGTGGAGGAACTGACTGACTTCATCAGTGACCAATTCTCTCAAATTGACAGACAGATCTTCCTGGGTGACTTTAATCTCCACTGGGGCTCTTTGGAAGACTCGGCTGCCAACAAGCTTGCCTCCTTTCTCTCAGCCAATGATCTCCTCCAACATTGCTCGGAAACCACACATTCCAAGGGCTCAATTCTGGACCTTGTCATATCCAAAGCAGACCTGCTGACTACTGCTCCCCCCATCCATGTAGACTGGTCTGACCACCTCCTCATTCCCTTCCGTCTTCACCTATCGCACGTTATAACTCTCGGCCAACCTAAAAGAGCTACTACCTGGTTCCGCAACACTAAGAACATTGATCTTGTCACTTTTTGTGATTCCGCTATGCGGGCACTTCCTAGACTAGACCCGAGCGTGGATGTCAACGTTCTCACTTCTCAGTGCCTCTCAGTACTAGCAGTCGAAATCGACATTGCCGCCCCTCTCCAAAGCAAAAGGAAAAGACCCACCCCTCAGCACCTTGGTTCAATAAAGCGCTCTACGATGAAAGGAAAAACCTTAGATTCCTGGAGAAACATTGGAGAAAATCTCCTTCCACCGCCAATCTCTCTCTTTTACGCTCAGCAAGATCCAAATATCACAACCACATCTTCCTTGAAAAAGCATCACATTTCAGATCCCTCCTTGACTCAGCCAAAAACAGACCCAAAAAACTTTTCGACCTCATCAAAAACCCAAACTGTTCTCCCCTAACCATTAAGCCTGAGGATTCCTCAAAGAAAGCAGCAGATTTCGCTATATTCTTCGATGAAAAGGTCAAAGCACTGGTGGATCAGGTCGTCCACCCCCCTCTTGAGGAGCGGAAATCCTTAGTTACCTGGCAGAACTTTGACGTCATCTCGGAAGATGACCTCCTCAAATGCATCCTCGAAACGAAACCCTCCAACCATTCTTCTGACCCCATCCCTAGCGACATCGCCATCGATTTCTACACCTATACTCTCTCTTACTGGACCAGGCTAGTCAATCTCTTCCTCAGTCATGGCTCCCTCCCGGTTGCCCTCAAATCAGGTCAGGTCACCCCTCTTCTAAAAAAACCCTCCGCCGATGCGAACGACCTCAACAACTTCCGCCCTATCACCAACCTCCCTTTCCTTTAGAAAATCACAGAAAAATGTGTTGCGAAACAACTTTCCTCACATATTATGGACAATAACCTCCTCGACGTCTTCCAGTCGGGCTTCATCCAAAATTGCAGCACTGAAACAGCCCTGCTGCAAGTGATTGACGATGCGCTGCATATACTCGACTCTGGGGAATCATATCTTCTGATTCTTCTAGACCTCTCTGCAGCCTTTGACACGGTTAATCATAGCACTCTCCTCAACACTCTTCATCAGAGAATGGGACTTGACGGCACAGTGCTCAAATGGTTTGCCTCTTTCCTCTCGGACAGATCCCAAATGATCAAGATAGGGAACAGTCTTTCATCTCCTGTGGCCGTAGGTCAAGGCGTCCCTCAAGGTTCTATCCTGGCACCCACCTTGTTTAATCTCTACCTGGAACCTTTAGGGAACCTCCTAAGCAATTCTGGGATCCTTTACCATCTGTATGCGGACGACACGCAAATCTACCTTAAGGTGTCTTCCGCACACGATCTCTCCCTACTCAACTCTACTCTCAACTCTATTCACAACTGGATGTCAGCTCACCAACTCATTCTGAATCCCGCCAAAACTGAATTCCTCCTCCTCTCTACCTCTCTCTCACCTCCTCCTGTTCAATCTTGGATGGATCAGCTGAACCTTCTCAACAACAAACCCATCATTGTCGACAGCGTTAAATCCCTAGGTGTCATTCTTGACAAAAGACTCAACCTAATCTCCCACATCAACTCTATTGCTAAGAACGCACGGTACCAGCTGCGCCTTCTTTGGGGGATCCGTCGGTTCTTCCCGGAGAAAGACTTAAAAACCTTGGTACAATCTCTGGTTCTCTCAAGACTGGATTATTGCAATTCTCTTCTGACGGGCCTACCCAAATCCCAGCTCTCCCCTCTCAAATCCATCCTCCATTCAGCAGCTCGCTTCATTTCAGGGTCTAAACGAAGCGACCACGTCACTCCTATCCTGTCCTCTCTTCGATGGCTTCCGATCGAGGCAAGATCTATTTACAAAACTGCCTGCATCACACACAAAGCCTTACACATGTCCTCCCCTCGTTACCTGGCGAATAAATTGAAATTGTCCGGTGGCTCTCAACCTTCTCGCAATGCGGAAAAGTTTCTGCTTGAGCCCCCCGTCTTCAAAAGGGAAAGATCGATGGCTCAATATTTCTCGGGCAATGCGGTGAGAATCTGGAACTCGCTTCCCCCACTGCTCCGTGTCACCTCCTCGACCCGGATCTTCAAAGCTGACCTCAAATCTCTTCTCTTCCAAAGACACTTCCAGAACTAATACTTTCGTTCTCAGGCCCCTCTAGGAAGTTTGCTCGTCAGTGTAAATTTGTACTTTTTCCTGTTCATGCCTCACCTTTGCGTGTTGTGTTGGATTTTATGTGCGTGTTCCCTTCATTTCATGTCCCCTGTTAATTCACGCCCTCTCTACTACCTCAAGGAAGGTCTTCCACTATAGGAAAGTCTGTACTCCAAGCCTATAGAAGTGCCTTCCCAGTGTGTTATGAGTGATTGCCACTTACTGCAGTATTATACCTCTATTTGTATTTTGTACCCCATGTATCATGTACCCCATGTACCCCCTGTTGAATTCACGCCCTCTCTACTACCTCAAGGAAGTTATTCCACTATAGGAAATTCTGTACTCCAAGCCTATAGTAGTGCCTTCCCAGTGTGTTATGAATGACTGCCACTTCTGCAGTATTATACCTCTATTTGTATTTTGTACCCCATGTATCATGCACACCTGTCACTTTTTCCTCTTGGAACGTATACCTCTTTTTGTATCTGGTTTGTTTGTTATTTGCACGATTGTCACTTTTCCTCATGCAATGTAACGCTTGCTTTTGTATTATGCTCACTGGTATCCTTCTCCTCATGTAATGTTACTGTTCCT
Organism: Calotriton arnoldi; assembly: GCA_963921515.1. Lineage (NCBI taxonomy): Eukaryota > Metazoa > Chordata > Amphibia > Caudata > Salamandridae > Calotriton > Calotriton arnoldi. Next base: position 686,470 of record CAWUFW010005358.1, on the reverse strand, counting down.
ATTGTGAAGCGCTCTGACACCCTCGGGTAAAGTCCGCGCTATATAAAAACGCATAAATAAATAAATAAATAAATAAATAAATAAATTCAGTATGGTGACCAGAATTTTAAAGCCAAAAACCGGGACATTCCACAAAAATAAAAGAAGGACTACAATTTTCCTTTAAGCGAGCGCACAGAACCGGGACTGTCCGGGCAAATCCGGGACGCCTGGTCACCCTACCATTCAGGCCCTCGGTTTTGTGTGTGTGTGTGTGTGGGGAGGGGGGGGATGGGCGCTTGGGGGGCGCACAGCAAAGTTCTCTGCAAACATCCTCTTCCATCAACAGGTTCAAGCTTGGCTTGGAAGTAGTGTGGGGGTTTGGGGGTTTGGGTGGGGGGATGTCAAAGCGGAGAGACAGCACCTGTGCCACGCCTACTTCTTAGCGCGCCCCTGAACCCTAGCTACCAGTCAGAGTGTAGCTTAGTAAGATTTGGGGAGGGGGGTGAATTTCAAATTTCCCAACTGAAAAAGCAGTGGGCTGCAGGGGGGGCGGGTGAGATGACCAAGGCTCGGGATCAGCGGTCGAAGTGGTGAAAAAAAAGTAGGGGAACTGTTGGCAGAGAATCAGAGGGCGGGAATAATCTGGGATTGGAACAGTGGGCGGAGTCAGAGGTGTGGCCAGAATGCGCAAAACATCCCAATTTTTAGTATTTGTCTGGCATTTCACTGACCAGTTACAGCTTATTATGTTATTTAATCAGTGCTTAATTTGTAAAATATTAAGTGCCAGGGCTCTGACCAGGAGCCCACTGCAGCTTGCACCACCCATCGCCCTTGTCATCGCTGCCAAAACAACTACTAACCATCTCTCTCACATGTAAATGCGACAGTTCAGATTATTCCAGGTGCCCAAAGCTGAAGGAATGGCTGGAGAGGCAGGTATTAGCAATTTTAATGTATATTGTAGTCCTAAACTACCATTGTTCTGCTCATCTCTAAATTTGATGAGCAGCACCACCATGTGGTGGACTGTTTTAAGTATTATGTTGACAATTAGGTGCCGGTGCCAAGCACCGGATAGCAATTAAGTGCCGGGGCTGAGCACCGGAAAGCACCGGCTCAAATTAAGCACTGTATTTAATTCAATCAATGGATGCACATAATTATTTGAGGTTTAATCTGAGTTATTGACATTGAAATACATTCACAAAGTGGATATGTTTCTAATCACAGAATGTCCCAAATAGGCTTAAAAGTGGAAGCACAAGCCATTTGTCTCCGAGCCATGGAGTTTCTGTCATCAGCACTTCTCCTCCCTTTTATCTCAAGAACAGTTCAAACATGAATTGCAAAATATCCTAGTTTGCAAATGTTTTCTATATAATTATGGCTCTGCCATATTTGTCACATAATACATCTGCAACATAATCGGACAATTTTAACTAATAAATTGTTTGTAGCTCAAACGGATCAAAAGTTTAAATGTGACTTGTGTTGCTGCGAAGTGGACGGCCCCTTGCAAAGGTTGACTGATCACCTTTCTCACTGCTTCATTTGCATGTTACACTGGTACTAATAAGACAAAATCTTTCCAGAGACTGCAAGCATGTGTAAAGATGTTAAAATAATAAAGTATCAGAAAATATACTGCATTACGCTGCTGCCTTTTTTTGCCGCATAATTTAGTCAACACTGCTGCATAATTTTGTCCTCCTTTGCTGCATAATTTCAGTGCCCCCAAAGCAGGCAGCACACGTTAAAGTGCTTGTGAATGAAGCAGAGAGACTGGGAAGTTTGCAAACTTAGTTTGGTCTTCGTGCAAATCCTGCTTTGCTGATCCCTGGTGAGTTTCAGCTACTGCTGCTGAAACAAGGCCAATGGAGGTACGGATGGGTGAGGCGGACTGGCCTCAAGGGCAGGCTTCAGTGCTGGTGGCGCCCGCTGCAACAATGTTTGTTAGCGCCCCCCAATGGCCACCTCCACCATGGATTCCCTCACTACCACCCTATAATGGTGCCGCTCAAGTCTCCATAACCGCACTCTCTCTGAGATGCATTTAATTTGATTTACAGCGCCACTCATACCAGTGTAGGGTGTCAGAGCACTTTACATCACACACACTACACAAAGACAATCATTTATATGTGTGTAAATCACTGTATAGGAAATGTTACATAAGACAAAGGACTAAGAGGTGTAGGAGTGACATGGCAACCATATTAGTAGGCAGTATAGTTTAACAGTGATTGGTCTGGAGAAACACAAACTCAGGATTTAAAACGTAATACCATTTTTGGGGGTTCTCTTTAATAATCAGAATTGATTTCTATCCAAATGAACACGTTTTGCAACATTAGGATAATCAAAGACTGGGGGGAAAAACTATAAAGCTCTAATGTATACCTTGCAGTTTGCATGCAGCTCTTAGATGACAGTTATTAGCTCACTGTTCTATGTTAGGATTTTAACTTATAAACTGCAAGTAACCAAAGTTCTCTCTGACAAAAGCAGTAACCCACTGACCTATTTACATTATGTGCCCTTTGTGATCTGCATGGTACATGTTCTTTGCAGAAGGAACATTAACCCTCTGTGCTACCTTTCCATGAGTCAAAACTTCCACTAGACAAAACTCCGATCTCTCTCTAGGAAGAACATTAATCAACTGAGTTATCATAACATTTTTATTGTTGCCGAAAATTGCTAGAGGCCAGGAAGGCGGCACCAAGAGCTTTTAAAACCATAATATACTTGAAAACACGATGCCCTACCCAAAGTCAGTGCCCGGTGCGGTCACACCGGTTGCACTGCCCTAGAGCCGCCCTGCTCAAGGGTCCTGTGACCTCAGTGACAGAGTCACTGTTGCTCTAGGGTGTGCTGCTTCATAAGCCTGCCCGCAAAACTGTAGGTAAATTTCAGTATGGATTGTGGTAGACAGGCCTTCACGGTTAACCCACACTTGGGTCTAGGGTCCACCTGCTGGTGCTGAGACACCAGGGCTTCTAAGGTCTTGCGGGGCTTTCTAAGGTCTAGCATGGGAATGTGATCCCTCAGGAGAGTGGTCTGAGGGACTGGTCATGAAGGCTGAACCTGGTTCCCCAGTTCCAAATTCGGCAGCTCTGACCATAGTGCCACATCTTCTCCCCCACTGAGAGAAACTTGCACTGCCTTCAACTACAACCCAATTGTGCCCCGCTATAAACACCTGGATGCACCTCAATTCAAATTATGCACTAGACAAGAGCAATACGCTGCGTAAAAAAATGTAACAACATCCCGAAAAAGTAAACACTCATAGGGTATGCAAGATTAGGTAAAGCATGTGAAATGTAAGCACGAACACCATGGTTACCGTAACGCTTTTACACTCACTATTCAGTAATCAGTGAGTGCTTTTGCATGAAAAGTTAAGGCCATGACTACAGGGCCCAGAAGGGATCAGCTTCAATGTCCATTGCTTATATCCTTACAAAACGTAAGCAGTATGGTTTAAAAAGACCACATCTGTGAACACAGAGCTGCGGTACACATTTTGCTTTCTAATCCACCCATCAATCAGGCATTGCAGTACCTCCAGGATTGGGGCACATCCCCATCCAGGGAAAACAATGCTGTTCAAAGAAAGAAAAAAAAAAAAAAAAGTAGCGCCTCACTGGCAAACTCTGAAAAGTGACGCGGATGTGTTTGATGTGAATAAAATCTATCTGGTCACTTTGCGACCACGCTGTCTTGCTTTATCTAGTTAGTTATTTATTTTTCATAGTTTAACCTTTTATTCCTGAGGCTGCTCTTTGGATAGAAAAATGTCAGAAGAACAGGACATTTCCAGCAAAAGTGTTTTTCTTTTTTGGATCCATTTCACAGGGGAACAAACAAACGAATAGAGGAAGGAGAGAGTGAGAACCGCTTCTTGAAGTCACGGTTTTGAGCAAGTGAGGAGGAGCGAGACAGAAAGAGGGGGAATACGAGTAAGAAAGGGGGCTGGGGGGGCAGCTGCCAGCGGCAGGGCAGAAGTGGACAAGGTCCTTGTCTTCTCTGGGCAAGAAGGAAAAGGCAGATTCCTTTTCCTTCTCTGCCCGACCCGTCCGTCCCCAAACAGCCACGAACGCCTAGCCTTATCTATAGGCTGTGGCTATTTCTGCCGTCCTGGGACACGTTTAAAATAATTAAAAAGTAGGGGAATGGATTCTATAGATTTAAAGAAGTAGGGGCACGCCGTGCCCTGCCGATCCCGCCCACTTCTACCACGGGATGGACTGTTTCCATGAGTAAGAGGGTCGGTACTGATTTGCATTAGGTGGGCCCCGGTCTAGAGTGGCACAGGCGGTGAAAAACAATAAACAATGGGCTGAAATTGCCTCTGCAACTATTTCCAAGCATTCATCCCATAACCTTTTGGGTCTTTGCCAGTGGAATGCCTGGAAACTTGAGACTGGCGCCTCTTTCCAAGCCTAATACTGCCAATGTTTGTGAATTCCGAAAAGTAGTAAACTTGCGCCCAGTCAAGGAGTGCTTCTATAGGTGCAGATTCACCACTCTTCTGGTAAACTGTCCACGAAACATATTTAAGATCCTGATCCGAAAAAATGAACAAGTTAAAATGTCAACAAGAAAACCGACACGGATAAAGCAGAACCGACTCAGGGCTCCAGACCCAACTACAGAACCAAGAGTGCATTTGAGGGGTGTCACACCCCAAACACCCCTGCTGAAGCCACGCCCCTGTGAGTCCCACTTGGCTTGGTAGTTCTCCATGGGAACTCATGACTGCGGTCACGTACAACAGGCTGGAGTCCCCGCTCTGGGATCATTTATCTTAAATGTATTGTCACTGCACACACTCTTCTACATCTGTGTTACATGAAGCCGTGATGGTAGAGATGTCAAATCGGTGCATGTAGGCAGAGCTTCATGTTTCTAGTCCCCGCCTTTTACAAATCATTTCATCAAGTAACTGACGGCCCCACGTATTAAGCCAGATTTGCAAATATAAGAGAATTGCAGGCAAATTAATAGTGCTGGCTAAGCCAGAGCCCAGCCAATTGTCTGGCTTGCCTCTAAGAGGCCATGCACGAGCCGAGCCATGAAAACGTTTGGAGAAGTGTGGCTCAATGGTTAGAGCGGCAGACCCTGATGCAGAGATCTGGCCCGGGACCACGGTTCAATTCCGACCTCGGCGGGTCTTGGGCTCAATTTCCTCGGACCTGATAATTCTCGCCTCGGTGCCTATTCTAATCATGGGTCCCACTCTGCAACTCTGGGCAATAGCTTGCTTAATCTCCACAACGGCCCCACCAGCGCTGGGATGCCTGGCTTCACCTTGGGGGTGCCCAGGAATGGACATTTCACAGGGAAAAGCCAGGAAGGGTTCCACAGCGGTATGCATACAGCGCCACGACGCCCCAGCTGGGGTAGCAGTGCGCTTTACAAGTACAAATTTCATTTCATGTACATTGTGCAACAAACATAATGTAAAATATTAAACAATCTCTTCAAAATTCAAAAAAGTGTAATTCTATAACATGCTGAAGCATTTCACATTTATTGATTTATTGATTTATTTTATTTATAGGTTTTATATAGCGCTTGAATCACCCCCGAAGGGGTATCTCAGTGCTTTGGACTCTACTACTAGACAGGCTGATGGCAAATGTTAAAATAGAGTAGTCTTGCAGAGTTTCCTGAAGCGCACATAGTCGGAGCATTGCCTAAGATGAATGGGGAGCTGGTTCCAGTGGAGGGGAGCGAGGTAGGAAAAGGATTTCCCACCTAGCCTAGTTTTTCTAATCCGGGGTACGAAAAGGAGCGCTTTATTTCCTGACCTAAGGGTCCTGGAAGGAGCGTAAGGCTTGAGTTTCAAAGAAATGTAGAGAGGACCTTTGTTATGCAAAGCCTTGTGTACGATACAGCAAACTTTGAAAATCACACGTTTGCGGACAGGAAGCCAGTGGAGACGTTGAAGAAGGGGGAGGGAGGCAGTTCTCGGAGGGGCATTCATGACGAGGCGTGCTGCAGTGTTCTGGACCACCTGCAATCTGCTGAATGAGGACTTATTGGCTGAGACTATGAGAGCATTGCAGTAGTCAAGCCGACTCATACCCATAGCCTGAATAAGGGTTTACGAGTGGAATCCGGGAGGAGGGGAAAAACTCGGCCTAACAGGCCCAGCATGTAGAAGCAGGACGCGGCAGTGCGAGCCGCATGCTCCTTCAAGGACAGAGCGTGATCAAGGTGGATGCCCAGGTTTTTAACAAGGGCTTTAGGGCCAGGGGGTGTGCCAAGAGAAACCGGCCACCAATTTGGTGACCACAGCGATGGTGCGTCTCCGAAGAGCATAATCTCCGTCTTTCCCGCGTTTAGTTGGAGAAAATTGCTCTTCATCCAATTCGCGATGGCTGTCATTCCCGTAGAAAATGTGGACTGAACCGATGAGTCTGATTTGTTAAATGAAAAGAGGAGCTGGGTGTCATCAGCATATGAAATCGGCATAAAGCCACAGGATCTGAGGCGGTTGGCCAAGGGAGCAATGTAGATATTAAACAGAGTGGGGCTCAAACATGAGCCCTGGGGGACTCCCTTGGTCAGTTCCATCGATTTCGACCGAAAAGGGCCAAGATTGACAGTCTGGGAACGGGAGGACAGAAAGCTCGTCATCCACTGGAGAGCAGGCCCTCTCAGTCCAATCTCTTCCAAAGTCCTGAGCAAGATCAGGTGAGATACTGTGTCGAAAGCGGCAGAGAGGTCCAACAGCACGAGAATCGTTAAATGGCCACTGTCTAAGGTCATCCTGATGTTGTCTGTGACCTCCAACAGGTCAGACTCTGTGCTGTATTTGGGCCTGAAACCAGATTGGGAGGGATCCAAACTGCCAGTATTTTTGACTTGGTTGGTCAGCTGTTTATTGATATATTTTTCCAATACTTTGCTCAAGTAAGGTAGTAGGGAGATGGGGCGGAGATTGGAGAGCTCTTCCATAGGGACCTTGGAGTTCTTCCGAATAGGGATGATCTGTGCCGCCTTCCATTCCCGGGGAAGGTAGCCCTCTGTCATAGAGAGGTTGAAAATAGTGCCTATGTGCGGGGCCAATTGTTTGGAGAGGGAGGTGACTACTTTAGCTGGAATGACGTCTAAGGGAGAGCCTGATTTTACTGTGTGCAGTAAGGCTTCCACCTCATTGACGGATATAGGGGGAAAGCGCTCCAGCAGTTGTGCATAAGCAGATACTGGCAGATCAGGAGGCAGAGCAACAGGTTGCTGGCTCCCAGAGAGGGAGATCTTGTCGTAGATGAGATCTATTTTCTGCGCGAAATACTGGGCAATATCATCACAGAGAGCTTGGGAAGGGGTCTCAGGATTATCGCATGCCTTAGGGTTTGTAAAAGATTTTAATATCTGGAATAGAGTTTTGGGGGCGTTCTCTGCCTTTGCTAACTGTGAGGTGATAAAAACTTTCCGAGCTCCCTTTCTGTTTTTATGATAGGTGGAGAGGGCTCTCTTAAAGCAGTCTTTGTCCCTCGCCTCCTGGGACCTGTGCCAACGTCTCTCCAGATGTTTGCATTAGCATATCAGATTAAATCACTTCATATACAGACATGTATTTAAACTTTTTTTGAACATTCATAGGTCACTCCCCAATTACAATGACATTTGTGAACTAAGAGTGGAGGTCGAAGTAGGCGGGATCGGAGGGACACGATGTGCCTCTACTTTTTGATTTATGAAAAACCGTTCCTGTACTTTTTGTAAAAAGACAACCATCCCAAGACTGTTAATTCCACAGCAGCAGCTGTCAGTACAAAAATATAGGGGGGGCGCCATGTGCCCAGCTCACCTTAACAATGTTACCGCCCGATGCGGCACTCCCTGCGATGGTGGTCTGACGTCCATGCGCAGGGAAGGGAAGGACTTCCCTTCCTGCCCAGAGGAACGTGACTCCTGACCAATCCTGGAGCTGCTCTCAGCACGAGAGCAACTCCAGGATTGGTGGGAGCAGGCTAACCCAGCGCTCATTTTGAGGCTGGGGGCCTGTGCCAGCAACCCCCCGGCTGTTTCACAGCCAGGGGATTGCTGGGTGCGCACTGCACATGTCGGGCTGGCTGTAGGTAGAATGCCAGCCAACCCGACATGCACACTGAAAGGGGCAGCAGTAATCCTGCAACAGCAGGATTCAGGCCCGCGCCCCGTCTCACGCTCTCACTGTACACAGTGCAAGCTGGTGGCAAATAAATAAAATGGCATTATTATGCCATTTTATTTATTAATGTTTGCCTGCTGCGCTCGCAGCAGGCGGGGCACCGCTCCTCCGCCATTTAGGAAAAGCCGCCCCTGTGATTCCAATAGTTTAAATGCTTCAGCAGAAGTGACGTTCAGTGAGTCTCCTGTGGTGGGTAACCAAGGGAGGGTCAGATGCTAAACAAGTCTTCCTGCCAGGGTGCCTGATCGCAGCTGGCGGTGCGACACTTCTCCGCCATTTAGGAAGAGCCGCCCCTGTGATTCCAATAGTCTCCTGTGCTGTGTAACCGAGGGAGGGGCAGATAGCTAAACAAGTCTTCCTGCCAGGGTGCCTGCTTGCCTGAAAGAAGTTAATCTGCAAATGTAAGGGAGGCTTGGGAACCCGTATTGGCTTTAAGTGATCAAATCACTGAATCTTTGTAATGAAAAAGATTTATTATTTTTGCGTGGTAGTGCAAAGAGTTAACAACTGAGCTGTGAAGAGTGTGCTTTTAATTATAATTGTATTTATATAGCGCTCACTACACCTGACAAGGTGTTGAAGAGACAGTTATGTAAACAAATTGCATTATGTACAGTCTGGGTTTTACTAAAATCTATATTTTGAAAACACAAATTTTCCTTAAACCTTTTTACGAATTTTGTCACTATCTTATACTGTGTGTAATGCAAGTTTAAAATAATGAATTGCATATTCACAGTGCTTTCTGTCACAGGCTGTGACCTCGTGGCACTAAAACATACACAAGTCTCTATTCTCCACTGCACCAACCGAGATGGAATTCTGTGGCTCTCTGGTTACACACAGACCTCTGCAGTGCATTAACTAATACAAGTTTCATAATGTACAATAGTGCATTTCCCTCTGAGTAACAACTTTTGACATTTACTTTTCATTTAAGCTGTGCTTTATTTTATATGTAGCGACCTGAAGGTTAAAGACCAAAGAAACTTACAGAATATTCTGGTTTTTTAGCCACACCCTTGACCCTGCCGCCACGCTCACTGACCCCACCCCCACTGCATGCAGCATCGCAGTAACCCATACTTTTTTGTTTATGCACTTCAACCGTTGACTAAGAGGCAAGTGAGTGGTGATGTGAACCCTAAACGTTGCATGAATTCTAAATAACAGGTGCTTGTAAAACACACATCCTGAACTCAAGTATTTAAAAGTGCGCTCATATGTGAAAAAAAAGGATGTTCTGTGAAATAAAATATTTACCTAGGACCAGATAATTTGGACAAGCAGGAAAGCCGGAAATTTGGCTTTCAGCCAACAGATGGGTCTCCGTCTCGCTCAGGCTTTCGGTCTCTCCTTTTTGGCATTCTTGGTTCACAGCAAAAAAAAAATTGACACAAAGATAGTAGTCCCCAAACTTAAATAGGAAGCTAAAAATGCATTTATTTGTGGGGTGTCACACCCCTGAAGCTACGCCTCTGTCTACCAGATTAGTAGCGCTCATGCTACCTCGAAGCAGCTCCCAGCTGTCCTTCTACTAAGGAACTACTTCAAAACTCTGTGTAGAGTTCTGCTAGGCCAAAGCCAACAGTGCGGGACTATGCATCCCTCCCTCTTGTCACACATTCTTCAGTTTCCCCTCTCTCTGTCCTTCCATCTTTGTTCCTCTCCTTCCTTTCATCCTTTCACCTTTTTCACTCCTCTTTTCTTTCTAGCTTTCCTTTTCTCCCTTTTCTCTTCTCTACCTATATCTCCCTTTCATTTACTCTAATTTTCTATTTCTGTCATTGGAAATGAATTTCTCTACTTTGTTACTTTTTTCTCCTTTTTTGTCTTTCCTTCTTTCTGTTTTGTCTTCCTCTGCCTTTTTTTCTGTCTTCCTTTTTTTGCTTTCTTTCTCTTTTTTATTTCTCCTTTGTCTCTCTCTACACTCCCTGTGCATCTTTTTCTCTCCTTATATCTTTTTAATTTCTTAATCTTTTCTCTTTTTCACTTTTTCTCTTAGAGTATCTCTCCCTTTTCTTTCCTTCCTAGTTTTTTCTTCCGTTTTTCTTGCTCCTTCAACATTTTTTCATTTATTCTACTTACTTCTTTTAATTTCTTTCAGCATCTCCTTACATTTGATCATTTCCATATCTTTCTTTTTTCTTTCTTCTCCATTTTCTTTTCCTCTTTCTAGCTTCATTTCCTTTCTTTCACTCCTTTCTCTTTTATCTTCCATTAGTCTCCACCTTTCTTCCACCCTGTTTTCTCTCTTTCTCTTCCTTCCTTTGCTCCTTTGTTTTTAGGTCTTGCCTAGACAGCGCTTGTGATGTCTCTTCGAGACATGCTGTTTTCAGGTACGGACTTGAAGCTCTGCCCAGTCTCCGCCTATCTTTTTAATTGGCTGCTGTCACTGTCCTTTGTAAATGTTGTCTTTTGATTTGTTAATAGGCTTATTAGTCCCTCCTTAGTACCTCCCTCTCTCCTGTTGTTACCTCCCATGAGGACTGGCCCTTTTACATGTGTTGTTACTCAGTATCTTTATTTGCAGTCTGTTAGCACTATTTTTTTACTTTACTTTTTCCTGCCAGCACTTACCCAACCCTGACTCATCACGGCATTTGCATTTCAGCAGATGTCGTTTGAGGGTGCAGTGCACTTCCCCCTCCCTCTTCTTTTGTTAACATTGTGTAATTGTATATATTCAAACATTGTTTAATAATATTTAGTATACATGTTTTTTTTTTACTGTATCTGTCCACACCAAGACTAGAACCTGGTTTCCCAGGGCACAGTCTGCAGCTCTGTTTGTTACGCTACAGGGCACTGCCCCCAAACACCCTCTGACTCATCAGATGCTTCCAAGGGCCGTGTTCTGTGCACTTCTCTCTCCTGCATTGACACACACGGCATTTGCAACTCATCACAAGCTTGCGTGGTGCACTTCCCCCTCCCGCTTACAGCTTCAGGTTGCACAGCCGCCTTCTTGTAATGGCATTCGCCTTTTCACAAGCTTAGAAACTGTGCAAAATAACCGTATTGTTTGTAATTGTATTGTTTGTAATTGTTTGTAGTCTATTTCCAATGTAACCGTATTGTTTGTAATTGTTTGTAGTGTATTTCCAAAATAACTGTATTGTTTGTAAACAGTAGACTAGAAGATTACACTTGTTCAAAAATGGCCGCCTTTCGCGCGTTCTCGGCATAGGCTTCGTAATCCAAGTTGGCAGCTAAGCTCGAGGCTGGACCATTGGTCCAGCTGGTGCAACAGGCCATTTCACAAAGAAGCTCAGGTCATGCGGGCCTCAGTTGTAAAGGCCGTTCTTTTGGGCTACATACATCTAACGGTTGGCTCCAAACTCTGCGCCAATCAGGACAGAGTATTGACTGGAACTCCTTGCAAAGTATAGCGTACCGTGCTGTTGCTAACTGTCTTGCCTCTAACAGGCGCTTGTCATTCCCCAGGTCAGTGTGACTGAGCCGGCACTGCATCACGTTCTTCCCCCGCCCTGGTCTGTCTTCAGGCTCTGAGGGAAGAGCCCCTCTGTAGGGCATAACATGTCTTCATTCGTATGCCCTTGCTTTTTACATTTTCTTCCTCCACCTACCCTACTTCAGCTCACCAGCCTGGGTGGGGTGGCTGCGGTGGTGTATGACCTAGCCAACACTTCTCTGCCAAGCCTGGACCTGGTCAGGGCTCTGTTTACATGAGCAGTTTGGAGTCCCGCAGCTCCCGCCACTTCCTTGAACGGGCACACGTGAATGAGCAAGGTGGCACTGAGCCCTTCTGCACTTGGTGCAACCCATGGGCTGGTGACATGTCTTCCTTCTGAAATCTCAATGCTATGTTCTTGCTGTTGCCGTGCTTCCCTCGGTGTAATGAACGTTGTACTAATTAACAGCCCAAGCACTTTCAAAGCCCACGCACAGCTAGGCGTTGCCCAAGGCCTTCCATGGGCTGCTCTGGGTTTACTTCGCAAGCACATCCCAGCTCAGATCTGGGGGCCCGCAGTGCCAGCGCACCAGGCTCTGCTGAAAGTGCCCACAGTGCCCAGGTGTAAGTATGCTCCCCTATGTAAGCTCACGTGCCATGGCACATTTGAGCTTTGCTCCAGTTGCTTACTCTGCATGGCACCTCCTGATATGATCAGGTGGTTACAGTGTCCAAATACACCCAGACCAGGGTGGCAGGGCATACGAAGGGCGTTCCTCTGGTGGTAACACTTCCTAATGTGTCTGGGCACTGCCACCCCTGAACAGCCACTTTTGTGAAGATTGTCTTCTCCAGAAAATTTCTCGGCGTTGTTTTCAACATGAATCTGTCATATTGCACCAAGGTACACAATAACTACTCTTAGCGCAGAAGTGGGGTCTTCTCTGCGCTTTGCATTGTAACTAGCATTGATTTTCAGATCACTAACGTTGCTGCAAGTTTATCTAGGACTCGGTGGCAGTGCTGCGTTATGGTTGCTGTTTGCGTCAGCGCTTGTTGCCACTGCTGTGTGCTGCCAGCCTTCGTGCGCAGGTGTACCTGTGTGTGCTTCTGATGTGAATCTATTGCTATGTGTGATACTAGGCACAGGGCACCATTGTGGTGCCGTGTGCCAAGGTGCCAGTGCTCGCTGGCGGTTCATTCTACAGCTGGCCCAAGTTATTGGTGCAAGTGCCACAGAACTAGGGTGACCAGAATTTTAAAGCCAAAAACCGGGACATTTCACGAAAATAGAAGAAGGACTACAATTTTACTTCAAGCGAGCGCACAGAATGACAGCGCTCCTCAGCAGAGAGTTACATAACAGGCAGTTAGAACATACATAAAATGCAATATTTAAACCCAGTAGCTTGCCTGTTAATGAAATTGCTTTCTTGAAACAACTACTAACTATCCCTGCTTTGTAAAATATATGTTTTCAGTCGACCCTCTCTAAAATCCGGGACAGGAGCCAAATTTTCTGAAATCTGCCGGGACAGCTGGCGAAAAACCGGGACCGTCCGAGCAAATCCGGTACGCCTGGTCACCCTACACAGAACGCAAAGTTAGTGTTGTGTGATACTAGCCACAGGACTGGACTCCAGTTTTTTGCTGGGCAGCATATTACTCTTGTCTCCCTCCCTCATAACCTATTTCCCATTTTCTGGTTCTCCAGCGCAGCAAGGTCATACGAACGGCAATAGCCCTATGCAAATACCATCACTACACTGCAAATAAAAAAACTAAAGTAAAAAATATTGTCATTTTCAACGCCAGCCCTCTAACTTCTAGAAATGTGAGACCGATTGCGGCATTCAGACAGAATACCGAGTTGGAAATGTCGACTTACACAAATATCGAGTTGGAAATGTCGACTTACACAAATATCGAGTTGGAAATATCGTGACACAGAAATATTGACAGCAAGAATATTGTGGTCAAGAATATCGAATTTAAGGTAAGAAAAATCGTTTTCAAAAATATAGAAGCCATTAATATCGTTTGCAAAAATATAGTTGTTTAAGATATCGATTTTTCAATTTTACTTGAAGTAAATGTTGAATTTTTTTAGTTCCGTAGCGCAGTGGTTCCCAAACTGTGCGCCGCAGCACCCCGGTGCGCCGTGATGAGAAGCCAGGGGCGCCGCGCACGATGTGGGAAATTGTAGCCGCTTGAGCGCAGACACTACTCGAATACCCTGCGGAGGTAGGAAGTGTCGTCCCACTTCCCATCTGGCCCTGCCGCCCAAGATCCCCTGGTTTGGGGGGAGGGGGCGGGGAGGTGGCGGCCTGCATGGGTCCCTGCACAATAGACACTGTTCCCACTGTAGAATGGTTGAAGCTCACTACCAGTGTATCCTGCCGACCTGCCCCGTAAGGGCGTTGTTGCAACAGAGCTTGAAACAATGAGAAAGGAGAGAGCAAACAGATCCTCTCAACAGACTAAAATCAACCAATATTCAGGGGGAGCATGGAGCTCATGCAGATGTGGTGTAGGAGAGAAGCAGGGGAAACCGCCGCTGCGCCAGAACCAGCCAGGGCCAGATCATGTTGCCGATAACGCAATCAAGCAAAAGACACACCAATGATGGACGGAATGCAGAGCAATTGAGGACAGATCGCTAGTTGGCGTCCTCGCGGGTGGTGGCCGTTCTGCCCTCAAAGCGGCCTGTGCCTCCTTGGACTGGGGACAGGTCCAGCCGATGCGGTGCCGGGGCTTGGCGGAGAGCTCCGAAGGACCCTGGAGGAGAGCAAAACGGTGCGGTGACCCTGAGCAGGCAAACGCCTCGGGAGAGGCTGGGGGTGCCTGCATCCCCTTCGGCGACATGGCTGAAGAACCTGGTGCCTGTCGGGAGATGTGTCTGGCGGCTTCAGTCACCAATGGTTGTGGGGCCAATCGTGTTCGGAGGTGCGGGCAGACGGAGCTGTAGGGTGCCCTAGAGCCTGAACACCAACTGGCCTGTAGCGCCATACCGACCCACATACGAGGAGCCCTGAGGTGGTCACCCGGTTCTCCAGCTACTACCCCTCGGGGGGGATGGGCGATTCTGTCAGGGATGGATGACATCAATGGTGGGGAGCCGCGGCCAACTGCCAATTAGGTCAAGGGAGCCACGGGTCAAAAAAGTTTGGGAACCACTGCCGAAGCGGGTTGTGGTTTTATAGGGGAATAGGGTGGGAAGTAATTTAATTATAATAAAGAAATGATTATTTTTTATTTGTTATAATTTATTTATTTGAGATTTTATAGTGTTAATTGTGGGACGTAATTTATTTGTAATTAATTATTAATTGGTTGTTAATTAAAATTAATTAATTAATTGGTAATCAATTATAGTAATTGTGTAATTTGATTTAGGTGCGATTTGTGGGGTTTATAGGGGTAAAGGGTGGGAAGTAATGTATTTGTAATTAGTTATTAATTAGTTGTTAATTAATGTTAATTAATTACTTGGTAATTAATTATGGTAATTGGGTAATTTGTTTTAGATATGGGTTGCGGGCTTTATAGGGGTAAAGGGTGGGAAGTAATTTTTGATTAATTAATAATTCGTTGTTAATTTATATTAATTAATTGATTGAAAATTAATTATGGAAATTGTGTAATTAATTTTAGGTGCGGGTTGTGGGGTTTATAGGGGTAAAGAGTGGGAAGTAATTTATGTTTAATTAATTAATAATTAGTTGTTAATTTATATTAATTAATTTACTGTAAATTAATTATGGAAATTGTGTAATTAATTTTAGGTGCCGGTTTTGGGGTTTATAGGGGTAAAGGGTGGGAAGTAAGTTATGTTTAATTAATTAATAATTAGTTGTTAATTAATATTAATTAATTAATTGATATGGGTATTTGTTTATATTTTTTTGGTTGAGGGTTTTACCGTTATAGGGGTACAGTGTGGGGAGTAAATTAATGTTACTTACTTTATAATTAGTTGTTAAATACTATTAGCTTTTAATTAAAAATACGTTTTAATTGTGTAATTATTTTTTACAGTTTAAGTTTAGCTGCGGGTTGTGGGGATAATAGGGGTAAAGTGTGGGAAGTCAATTAATCTTTCCGAGTTTTAATTTGTTTTTTAATTAATAATATTTCTTTAATTGGTAATTAATCAAGTTATTTAAGGAAGTACATTTGTTTTTAAAATTCAGATGTGGGTTGTAAATTGTGTGGTGTTATTGGGTAGGAAATAAAAAAAGTAAATTTATGTAATAATTAATGTTTTTGTTTCTAAATAATTTCTAATTAAAAATATTTATATGTTTGGAAATCATTTTTTATTTTATTTAATATAATATTTGTAGGTATTTGTCATATGTTTTTAACATTATAATATGTTAAAAAAATAATATTAAATATATTTTTAATTTAATTTTTAACATAATTATATATTTTTTAATTTATTTTGTTTTTTGAAATATTTTTGTTGTTAATATTTTGTTTGTTTTTAATTTTGAACTGACTGGAGTGAGAATATTAATTTTTAATCCTCTGCAATCCAACACTTTCCCTTCTGTTGCACTCACTGGAGTGGGAATAGTAATTTTCACCCCTCCGCTATCCAACACTTTCCTTACTGTTACACTCACGGGAGTGGGAATAGTAATTTTTACCCCTCCGCTATCCAACACTTTCCTTACTGTTACACTCACGGGAGTGGGAATAGTAATTTTTACCCCTCCGCTATCCAACACTTTCCTTACTGTTGCACTCACTGGAGTGGGAAATTTAAGTTTGAAGATTTTTAAATAGTTTAATGTTTGAGCATTTATTTGTACTATAGATATGTACCTATCTTTGTGTATTGCTTTGTATAAAGATGTAGAATAATTATGTTGTTAAATAAATAAAATACCTTTTTAAGTACAACAACACTTGAAACCCAGAGTTTATCTAATGCATCTTTAATCTACATATACTTACTTCCTTTATGCATCTATATACCTTCCATGTACTTATGGATCTATATATTTATTACTTTTCTCCTAAAAAAGCATATTCAATGCAATACCCTATTTCTCATCCTATACATCTATCAATATCTTTAATCTACATATACTAACCTCCTTTATGCATCTATATACTTTCCATGTACTCATGGATCTATATATTTATTACTTTCTTCTAATTCAGCATATCCAATGCACTACCCTATTTCTCACCCTATAACCTCTCTCAATATATCTTCTACCCCAACTTTCTGACTCATCTCAAACTTCTTTCTACTACTGTTTCCAATGCACTACCCTATTTCTAACCCTATAGCTCTATCAATATATCCTCTACCTCTGCTCTCTCATTCATCCCAAACCCCATACCACTACTATGATCCCCAAAATAACCCTTTCTAGACTCTCCCCCACTCTACCCCCCTTGCATCATCTGACACCTCTTTTACTATACCGATCCCCCAAAACAAGCTTTTCTAAACTCTTCCCTCTGACTCTTCCCCTCCACATCCCTTTTTACTCATCCCAAGCCTCCTCCTACTGCTATGAGCTCCAAAACAAACAAACAAACAAAAAGTTTAAATCCTTCACTCTTCTATCCCTCCACTATCCTTTTCAATCAAAATAACAGACTAACATGTCCACTTCTCAAATTTCATATTTCACTTTACTAATTCACCACTAATCCTTTATGGGTTCCAGAGTAGCGTGCTACTCGCCGAAAAAACGCTTCAACACCTCATCAGGGGTAGCAAGCACTATATAAATACAAACCTTTTTCCCTCTTCTGTCCCTCCACTACCCATCTCTATCCAAATAACTGAATAACAAATCCACCACTCAAATTACTTTCATATTTCACTATACTAATTTTCAACACTAATCCTTTATGGGTTCCGGAGTAGCGTGCTACTCGCCAAAAGAGAGCTTCAACAACCAATCAGGGGTAACAAGCGCTATAGAAATGCAAACCTTTTTCCCTCTTCTATCCCTCCCTTACCCTTCCCAATCCAAATAACTGACTAACATATCCACCACTCAAATTACTTTCATATTTCACTAAACTAATTCAACACTAATCCTTTATGGGTTCCAGAGTAGCGTTCTACTTGCCAAAAAAGCGCTTCAACACCCCACCAGGGGTAGCAAGCGCTATATAAATGCAAACCTCTTTCCCTCTTCTATTCTTCCGCTACCCTTCTAAATCCAAGTAACTGACTAACCTATCCACCACTCAAATTACTTTCATATTTCACTATACTAATTCAACACTAATCCTTTATGGGTTCTGGAGTAGCGTGCTACTCGCCGAAAAAGCACTTTGACGCCTCGTCAGGGGTAGTAAGCGCTATATAAATGCAATTACAATTACCACTGAAACCTCCATGAACCTCGTAGGCATTTATGTGCAAAAACACACAACCTGCATATCTGCATGTCAGTGCATCTTGCATTTGTTGGAGTTGGAGTTGGAGTTATTGGCATTATAAATGCCAGTGTTTTTTACCTAGCCATGTTGCAGGGTGCAGTTCCATATGTGGCCAAAAGAAGTCCCATTGGGACCGCTTCTGGCCACATATGATACTGCACCCTGCAACATGGCTAGGTAAACAAGCATTTGCAATGCAATAGGTCTCGCATTTGTTAAAGTTAGAGCTCTGGGCATTGAAAAAGACAGTGTTTTTTACTTTTGCTTTTTTATACCGATGGCAATAGCGCTATGCAAATAAAAAACACCAGTAAAAAACATTGTCATTTTCAACGCCAACAGATCTAACTTTAACAAACGCGTGACCTATTGCATTGCAAATGCTTGTTTTTCCTTTCTTTCTCGCCGCTTGTCAATTTCTTTCTTCAACATTTTTCTGTGTTCTTCTCTTTCCTTTATTGTTTTTTTTCTCTTGTTCTTTCTCTGCTTTTTTATTCTGTTGTTAAGAACAAAACACAATAATGAACATTCTGCGCCATCTTGTCTGATGAAAGTTCCTACGTGCACATAAACTACAGTCATTCTGATTTACCACAGCCATTTTGTACTCTGTTGGTCACCTTCATTTCACCCTGTCCTCTAGCAGCCTTCTGACTCTCTGACCAAACCTGATATGTGTGCTGGGGGCTATAAACTATTTCCACGACAAACATCAACATCACCTGCTGCCTCAAACTCGTCTTTCCTCTCATCTCTGCACAAACGGGTTACAAATACCAAACAGACTCTTGCAAACATGGTTTATTGCACTACACACAGCAAGACTGGTTTTTTGCCAACAATGGGACTTGTTCTTATCAACAGAACGGACTCTTAGATCTGGCCGGTCTCACTCGTTTTTAGACCCTGAAGCAAGGTCCAGCTGCAATTAAATTGTCTGTTTTTGACCTGGGTGGGAGGAGAGTTAATGTTGGGCTTGTGTAACCATGTTGATAAAACAATGTCAGGCTTGTGTGACAACCTGCCCGGGGCAGAGACTCCAAGCTTGTAACCATGATAAAAGAAACAAATACATTGTGTAAAACTGTATAAAAGGAAGAGTCAGAAGCATTGCCAGTAGAACACCTCCCTGAAGACATCCTGGTGTCAGCAGTTGATGTGGTCTCCTCTAAGAGTAATAAACCTCTTTCTTGCCTTCCAGCTTCCAGCGCCTGCCTCGTTATTTTAGATAGTGAATCCAAAGTGGATTAAAGGTGACCTTGCGCCGGGCAGCATTGGGGATCTCAGGAGACTCGCTGCTTTTCACAAATTGGCGACCCAACTGGGGGCCCATCAGAGACACGTGGGTCCAGTAGAGAGGTCCTAACGACGGAGTGAACGACTAAATGATTGGAGTGCACCTGCCTGAAAGAGACCCTCGTCTGGCTGCCAATTGACTGTACTTCACCGGTTCCGAACGGACCTCTCTCGAGTGACCTGCGGTCCTGACTGGGGCCTTACAGGAACGCCGCATTGATTGTTGGAGTGAGAGGACAACCAGGCGCTGGAAGGGGAAGACTAAGAACTGTCCATACGGTCCGGGTAAGGTCGTGAGAAAACATGACTTAAATTGATTGGATAGAAATACTAGTATTCCTTTTTGAGTTATTTGAGACATTCCCTGCTTGCAAACAACGTAGAATAGGAATATTCTCTCTTTGCAGACAGCGAAGGACAGGTAGTGCAGACTTTTGTCTAACATTAATTGAGATATTCATTTTGACCGCTAAATACGTCATGCCTGTTTTCTCTAGATTGTTTGATTGTTTTGGACCGGACCGTTTGTTAGAGGTCAGTCATCCGGCACCGCCGGAAGGCACCCCTAACAAGGACATGTACGTAAAATATGGATTAGCCACCGTAGCTTATAGCAAACTATGGCATAAGTACACTAGGAAGGACCGGGTAAATCAGTGGCCACTGACGGGATCTTTCGATCCCGCTAAAATAGAAACGTTAGAATTAGCTCTCCACAAAAAGAAAGCTAGACCAGCCATGTTTGATAGTTTTGGTTTATGGCGAAAAGAAGCAGCTCAACGAAAGAAAAGAGACGAAGCTAGACAAGATAAAGAAACGCGAAAATCAGCTTACCAAGCCTGTAAAAAGTTAGAAGAAGAACTAAAAGAAAAGGAAATCGATAAAAAGGAACAGGAATCAAAAATATCAGGTCAATGCCCTGTTAGAACGCCCTTAACTCTTTACCCCGAGTTACCAGCAAAACAGGGGGTAGATGATGATTTAATGTTAGGTCCCCCAATGATATACATGCCACCCCCTTATGCCCCTACTCATCCCGTAGTACAACGCCAGGACCCCCAAAGTATAGCTGGAGATGGCACGATCGCCTCAGTCTCCACCGCCTCTGCTCCCACCGAGCCACCCACACCAAATGCCTCATCAAAGGAGGCAGTAGTAGAGGTAGGAACCAAGGAAATAGGAGCGCCCAGGGTCCCGCGATTAAGTAAAAATGAGCGAGCAGGCATTGATAAAATAGTTAAAACCCTCATAGATAGGAAAGAAACAGAAGAACACGTAACAGACATATGCGACTCCTATGTTGAAAACCGCAAACGATACTTTATTGTACGTCTCTGTTACCACACCCTTACTGCATATGAAGAGAAGTACCAAAACGTCGGGCCCGAGCGATTAGTGGCTCTCTACAGGAAGGTAGACATCGGAGATGAAGGCGACAACGATGTTGCAGAACTATTTTCATCCACACTAGAAGTATTGCGTCACCTCATAGAACAAGGACAGATAGATAGGGACAGGACAACTAAGGTAGCAGGACCCCCAGTGGAAAAAACAGATAGCATGATGCCAATAAAAGAAGCTGCCCCTTACTGGGTACCTCCTAGAGGACAAGGGACTAATGACGATATAAACCATCAAGACGCTAGAGGAAGGGTGGTCTACAATTGGGTGTATCAGCCATGGGACAGACAGGACATCCTGACCTTCCGTAAATCTTTGCCGGATTTACGAAAGAACCCCACCGCCTTTTACGCCGAGCTAGGTACCGCTCTGGGATCAACAATAATGACACTTGCCGACATAGACTTGTTCTTCGGGTTATGTTTGCCAGCAGATGTGTGGAAACAGGTTAAGAAAGTAAACCATACCGAACTGTTTGGTCATACCTGGGAACAACTCGACACACTAGATAAACAGCGGAACCCTGGTCAAAAACCAGTTAAAGCAATATTAGACCTCCCTGACAAAATAGTGCAGAAAGTGAAAACGCTGATCCCAGAGAAAAAGATAGACTGGTCCATAGTAACCGCATGCCGCCAGAAACCACAAGAGGACGTCTCAGAGTACTTCTCCAGATTTGAAACTGTGTTCTCTGATTACAGTGGACAAGACATGTCCACCGCAACCGGACACCACTTATTTGTGCAGAACTACGTCAAAGGATTACTGCCAGATGTATCCCAGAAACTACAAGCCAGCGAAAGTAGTTGGGCAGCATCTAAACCGACGGCCATTCTCCAAATGGCCCAGTATTACGAGCATCAGAGAAACGAAAATGACAGGGCTACAGAAAGGAAAAAGAAGGACTTGAAGGAAAGGGTAATGATAGCACAACTCCAGGGGGCGAATACAGGAGGGGAGCAATATAGGGGAGGAAACCAGCAGAATACCCCTAGAGTACAGCCACCTAGGAACAATCCATCTACATCATATGTAGGACGCCAAGACCTAGGACAGGATCAATGTGCATTTTGCAAAAAATATGGACACTGGAAATCCCAATGCCCGGCTTTGTTAGGAGCTGCTAGGGGCAGAGGGGCGAGGGAAATAGCAAGTGGACAGAGAGGAAGAGGACGTGGGAGAGGGTACGCGAGTGAAGCAAGCGAGGAAAGGCCAGGAAGAGTGAACGCATTTGACCATCCCAGACAGAATCAGTACCAACAGACAGATTATGACAATACGTACGACTTTGCATAGGACAGCCAGGGGCAAGGGAGGGATCCAGTCGAGCTCTGCGTTGATCAGCAAGGCCCTTATGTTACCGCTGAGGTCCTGGGCACAAGGTCGCCATTTTTGGTAGACACAGGAGCAACACGTAGTGCACTATCCAAACGACTGATTCCAAGGGCACCCTTGTCAGGCTCACATGTGACCTCAATAGGATTTGACGGTACGCCCTCCACCAACCCTTTGTCCCGACCCATCCCTTTTAATCTTGACAGCAATGGCGTCGAAACGACATTCCTCCTCTCATCTAACACCCCAGACGCCATTATGGGCCTCGACCTTTTGAAACACTTCCATGCGACTATCAGATGCTCACCAGACGGAGTGCGTGTCATCCTGTATGACAACCCCCAACGCCATAGAGAGAACCCTTTTCAGCACATGTTTTCCATCTCTGAGACTGACACATCCCTACTGGACACTTTGCCATCACACTTATGGGCTAGGGCTGATTCAGACGTAGGACGAATGATGATTGACCCAGTACACGTAACAATACGACAGGACGCAACCCTACCGAAGGTACCGCAGTACAAAATATCGCCAGAGGGTGAGAAAGCACTAACAGAGATCATACACTCTTTGGTAGAGGCAGGGGTGGTAGAGGAAGTAGTGAGCAACATTTGTAACAGTCCCATACTACCGATTGTAAAGAGACAGGAGAGGGAGATGGGAAAGCCTACCGCTTCATCATTGACCTGCGGGAGGTAAACAAAATCGTAGTACCACAATACCCAGTAGTTTCCGACATCACGACAATTTTGACTTTAATCCCCTCCACTGCCACCACCTTCACTGTGATCGACCTCAAGAACGCCTTCTTTTCCATACCTATACACGAGGACAGCCGCTATCTTTTTGGATTTACCCTAAATTCCCGTTCGTATAGATTTTGTAGAGCACCTCAGGGGTACACTGAGAGCCCAAGTATCTATAGCCAGGCGCTTAAAAGACAGTTGGACGCCATACAATTGCCAGATGGAGTGGCACTAATACAATATGTAGACGACATCCTTCTAGCAGCAGACACCATACCAATAGCCGTCACAGCCACCATCAAACTACTCCATTTCCTTGCTGAGAATGGTCACAAGGTCTCCCGAAAGAAACTGCAGTTCTGTAAATCACAAGTGACCTATTTGGGTCACCTTTTATCAAAAGAAGGGAGAAAACTCACGCCTGACAGGATCCAGACAATTCTAGACACCCCTGTCCCCAAAAATCAGAAGCAAGTCCGCTCTTTGATAGGCCTCACCTCGTTTTGCAGACAGTGGTTACCGAACTTTAGCCTCATTGTCAAACCCCTTCTCTCCCTCCTAGCTAAGGACATCCCCTCACCTCTCCCCTGGACCCCCGAATGCCAGACAGCCTTTAAAGAACTACGCAATACCCTTTGCTCAGCACCAGTCCTAGGAACCCCAGATTACTCCAAACCATTCTTCCTCTACACACACGAAAGGGAGGGATGTGCATTGTCTGTCCTAACACAATCAATTGGTCACAAACAACGCCCTTGTGCATATTTTTCTGCCACCCTCGATCCAGTAGCCAGAGCACTGCCAGCGTGCCTGCGCGCTGTGGCAGCTGCAGCGGTATCAATACGCCAGAGCGAAGGAATAGTGCTCTCCAATCCAGTCACTGTTTTAGTACCCCATGCAGTCGACACACTACTGAACCAGACCAAAACCCAACACTTGACTAGCGCCCGACTGACAGGATATGAGTTGACCCTGCTAGCACCGCACATTACCCTAAAGCGATGCACCACCCTCAATCCAGCCACACTGTTACCCCTACCCGAGAACGATTCTAACGTGGCTCCACTACACGACTGTGTGACACTAACCGATGAACAAACAAAAAGTAGAGTAGACCTCAGAGACACCGCCTTTCTAGAGCCAGATGGAGAACTATGGGTGGATGGTTCGTGCATCAAACTCCCCGACGGCACCACCTCAGCTGCATACGCTGTCACCACAGCCCGAACCATTCTAGAAACAGCCCGTATTGCCCAACGTTCCGCCCAGGCAGCAGAACTCATTGCCCTCACACGAGCATGTATTTTAGCAGCTGGCACGACAGTTAACATATACACCGACAGCCAATACGCCTTCGGGGTGGTTCACCATTTCGGGATTCTATGGAAAGAAAGAGGGTTCCTGACTTCACACGGTACACCCATCCTGCATGGAGATTTAGTCTCCGCCTTGACGGAAGCAGTCCTCCTCCCCAAAAAGCTAGCAGTGATAAAATGCCAAGCACATAGGAAAGTGACAGATCTCATTGGACAGGGAAATGCGCTAGCAGACGTTACTGCCCGAGCCACAGCAGAAGACAGAACCATGACACGAATGTATGTGACCAGGTCACAAGCTGAACAATGGACTGATGCTAGGACCACTGTAAGGGACATACAGACTACAGGCACACAAGACGAATTGACCGAGTGGGAAAAGGTGGGACTAAAAGACGAGGAAAATTGCTGGAGAACTAAAGACGGAAATAAATGGCTGTTACCCAATGCCTACCTCATCCCCATATTGACCATGGCACATTTACCAGCACACATAGGCTCCACCCCCATGATTGAACTAATCACAAGAGTATGGCATAATGTCAAGATAACAGAATCTGCAAAGCGCCTAGTACAACAATGTATAGTATGCCTACAACACAACCCAGGGAAAGGGACAGTAGTACCACGGGGAGGGTTTGGAGTCCCTGATCACCCCTTTGAAGTCCTTCAAATGGATTACATCCAACTAGAGAGATGCCATGGTCTAAAATATGTCCTGGTGGTTGTGTGCGCTTTTAGCAAATGGGTGGAGGCATATCCCACCCGCGACAATACTGCCATAGCCACTGCAAAAGTATTGTTGAAAGAATTCTTCCCCCGGTACGGCCTTTGCAGAATTTTATGGAGCGACAACGGCCCACACTTCGTAGCCGAAGTGATACAGAACATACTGAAAGGGTTGGGGGTAAAACAAAAATTCCATGCCGTCTTCCACCCCCAATCAGCGGGCCTGGTAGAGAGACACAATGCAACATTGAAACTAAAGCTAGCCAAAATAGTTGCCACAACCGGGTTGAAATGGCCCGACGCCCTTCCATTGGCATTGCTATCAATGCGCTCCACCCCGACCAAACACAGACTGACCCCGTATGAAGTGGTCTTCGGCAGGCCTATGAACATTTGGGCGGCACCAAGACCCACCTCCATTAACGATGTCCCGAACATATTAATGTCAGACTATCTGCATAAATTGACAAACGAGCTAACAATTATCCACCAACAGGTGCAGCAAGCCTTGCCTGACATATCCAGGGGCCCAGGACATGTGATAAAGCCTGGGGACTTCATCCTAGTTCGCAACTTCCAAAGAACGAAGAATCTGGAGCCCAGGTGGACGGGCCCCTGGCAAGTCTTGATCACCACTCGAACTGCCCTCCGAGTGGAAGGAAAAAAAAATTGGCTGCACGCCCACCACTGCAAGAAAGTCCCTCCAACGCTGGCAACCTGTGAAGAGGTGGAGGTGCAAGAGGAAGTACTCGCAAAAGACCGACCAGCTCTGAGTTGCTACCCACAAGAAGACACCCTCCAACTGTCTGAATTTCCCGACCCCACGGTGCCATCCAAGGAAGGGTACAACCTAAGATCGACGAAAAGGGGGAGCTCCAACAACCAGGCCACTAACTGAGTCAGAGTCTCAGATCGGTAGCACAGCCAAACGACGCTACCAGGAAAAACACCAGACAAAAGTCTGTGGTCCTAACAGTTGGTGAGCTCCTCGAAGATGATGGAAGAAACGGAACACCTGCAAAGCCACCGCAAAGACACCAAGACTTTTGAACTGCACAGTACAAAGACAATTGCACTTGTAGCTGCATTTCTCACCTGCCTCCTGCTAATGGTCACACTCTGGATCATTGAAGAGAATGCACCTGCATACAGAACATTGTCACCAACCATGCAACCAATCACAAAGAAAGAACACTACCTGGTATCACTACCGCCACATCTCCGAGAACGACGCAAAGAATTCTGGAATAATTCTTTCGTACAGATGCTGCACCAGCACAATCTTGCCACCAATGCCACTAACTGTTGGGTCTGTGGGCTGCTACCACATGCCACTGAACATTCCATCCCTTTCATCCCTTCACCCTTTTCTGTTCATGGATCTTGCCTTGCCTGGATGATGCTCCTACAAGAAAGTTACAAAGACAATGCCACTTCCGATGGGACAATCGCTCAGTTCTACAACGAGTTCTGGCTAAACCAAACAGGAAGAACAGCAGCTCCCTTTTGCCCTCACACCTCCAATACGACATTCCCAATGAATGTCCCCTCCAAAGAACGAGTGGAAATACAAGTGTTCAATAATCCTGTCAGAGCCACATTTTCCTACCTGAAGAAAAGAACTGCTGCAACACTGACTGTGGCCCTATCTGTGGTGAACGTCTCTGGCCTTGTATGCATTGAAGGCCGTGGGACTAAGAATGTGGGTCACAGCACTTGTAACATTGTAAGGACTTTGAACACTGCCAATCCTCCAGCATTTGTTGCATCACCCAATATGTACTTTGTCTGTGGAACCAAAGCCTACACCTGGCTCCCAAGAAACTGGGGGGCACGTGCTACATCGCCTTTGTTTTGCCACCGACCTACACAGCCCCTGCAGAGCATCATCGAGAAAAGCGTTCTAAAGACACTGATCAAGCAGACTCTGCCGCATCACAGTTCGTTGACGCAGCAAAAGGGCTCGTCCCGCTATGGGGTCCGATGGCAAACAGCCGAGCCATCAGACATCTGTCTCAAGCGGTAGAAACCGCCCTGAACGTCACAGCTGGCATCCTCACCAACAACACTGCCGAGCTTCAAGCGGTCCGTCTGGTGGCCCTACAAAACCGCATGGTCCTGGACGTGGTACTAGCGGATCGTGGAGGAGCATGTCGCATCATTGGTGCCAGTTGCTGCATATACATCCCTGATAATTCACCCTCTGTCTATGAAGCAATCGAACATCTCCACAGACTGTCTTCAGAAATTCATCAAGGATCAGAGACTTGGACAATTGGAAGTTGGCTTTGGGGCATCTTAAAGGACTGGGGTTGGAAAATATCAATGTTTCTCTTGGTCCCAGTATTGGCAATATGTGGTTGCTGTTTGGGTGTACACTGTATACCACCTTTGTGTTCTCTTTGCATAAGTGCCTTGCGCCCTAAGACTATGGACACTCAGTTAACAAAAATGAGAGTAATGTATGAACAAGAAATACAGGACATTATGGAGATCGAAATAGACTGACAAGATGGCTAGTTATGTTCAAAGGGGCGACTGTTAAGAACAAAACACAATCATGAACATTCTGCGCCATCTTGTCTGATGAAAGTTCCTACGTGCACATAAACTACAGTCATTCTGATTTACCACAGCCATTTTGTACTCTGTTGGTCACCTTCATTTCACCCTGTCCTCTAGCAGCCTTCTGACTCTCTGACCAAACCTGATATGTGTGCTGGGGGCTATAAACTATTTCCACGACAAACATCAACATCACCTGCTGCCTCAAACTCGTCTTTCCTCTCATCCCTGCACAAACGGGTTACAAATACCAAACAGACTCTTGCAAACATGGTTTATTGCACTACACACAGCAAGACTGGTTTTTTGCCAACAATGGGACCTGTTCTTATCAACAGAACGGACTCTTAGATCTGGCCGGTCTCACTCGTTTTTAGACCCTGAAGCAAGGTCCAGCTGCAATTAAATTGTCTGTTTTTGACCTGGGTGGGAGGAGAGTTAATGTTGGGCTTGTGTAACCATGTTGATAAAACAATGTCAGGCTTGTGTGACAACCTGCCCGGGGCGGAGACTCCAAGCTTGTAACCATGATAAAAGAAACAAATACATTGTGTAAAACTGTATAAAAGGAAGAGTCAGAAGCATTGCCAGTAGAACACCTCCCTGAAGACATCCTGGTGTCAGCAGTTGACGTGGTCTCCTCTAAGAGTAATAAACCTTTTTCTTGCCTTCCAGCTTCCAGCGCCTGCCTCGTTATTTTAGATAGTGAATCCAAAGTGGATTAAAGGTGACCTTGCGCCGGGCAGCATTGGGGATCTCAGGAGACTCGCTGCTTTTCACACTGTGTTCTTTCTCTCCTGTCTTTTTCCATGTTTCCTTCTTTTGTTGCTCTCTTTCTCTCTTCCTCTCATTCTTTCTTTACTTTTAACTTCCATTCTTTCCTTTTCTCCTTCACTTTTTCCCTTTTCTTTCTTTCATTCCTGTTTCTGTGTTCCTTCCATCCGTTGTTGCTTCCTTTCTCCCTTTCCTTCCCTTTTTATGAGTGCTTAGCTTCTTAAAGCTAACTCTTCATTTATTAATTGGTTGTTATATTTGCCTCAGAAGGTATACTGTATGGAGGAGACTGCAGAGATATATTTACTTGCGGACAGCTATGAAGTGGGCATGTGCCTCGCTAAATGTGTCATTGCAAATGGTCCTAGTTAGGGGTGCAATTTAATTATGTTTAAAAATAAATTTCTGATTTACGTGTTTGTGGACATTAACGAATGGGCATCAGGGCAATCAGCAAGATAGAAGAAGTCTTTTAGGTTGTAACATCTCATCCTCATGCAATGCATTTCATTACAATGAGACCACCCGTGCCAGTAAGACATACACCTGTCAGAGGTAATCATAAAATCTGAGGCCAGGAAGCTTATATGCACAGTCCCCCAGAGTTCACCCCTCAGCCGAACCCGTTGGGCTCCACTCACCAACATCCTCAGGTCTCAAGGCTTCATCATCTCATACACAGATGACACCCAACTCATCGTCTCCCTGATAGACAAGACACCGACCACCAAATCCAACTTCTCCAACTGCATGACTCTGGTAGTGGAATGGATGAGAATCAACTGCTTGAATCTAAACTCTGACAAGACTGAAGTACTGATTTTTGGAGACAAGAACTCCCTGAGGGACAGCACCTGGTGGCCAACAGAACTGGGACCCACACCAAAACCCACTGGCCACGCCAGAAATCTGGGGATCATCCACGACGACAAGCTGAACATGATGGCGTACGTCGGCACAGTGAGCTCAGCTTGCCTCCACATCCTACGAATGCTATGAAATTCCTCAAGTGGCTATTATAGAAAACTAGAAAAACCATCATGCAAGCACTCAGCACAAGCCGACTCGACTACGGCAGCGCACTGTACATTGGAATTTCCAAGCAGCTCCTGAACAGACTTCAGGCCATTCAGAACGTCTTTGTAAGACTCATACTCAACCTACCCCGCCGCACCCACCTCTCACCTTACCTCGGGGAGCTCCACTGGCTCCCCGTTAATAAATGCATCCGATTCAAACTCCTCACACATCCCTTTAATGTCTTTCACAACACGGGACCTGCGTACCTCATCAGCCTTATACACTTTCATACCCCATCAAGATACCTAAGCACAGCCTCACTCTCACTCGCACCCCTCCCCCTCGCATTCACAGAAGCAGAGCAAGTAGTCGCTCGTTCTCTTACATCGCACCCAAAACATGGAGCGTCCTCCCACAAAACACCAACGTCTCCTCATTGCAACCTGAGTGTCTCAGGAAGCTGAAGACCTGGCTCTTCAAATATTTCTGCAGATGCCACAAACCTACACACCTGCTCAAGTGCCTGGATGGCCTTGTAGGTGATTAGTGTGCTGTACAAATCAACATAACATAGCATAAACAAGAGGAGAGGGACAAAACTGATTCCTGGAACTTCACAGGCAAACCTTTATCGAAGTAGCTGTTGCGTCATTAATGCTGCGTGCTGACTGAAGCAGGACTGCGGTACTCCAGGGGTGGTAATCATGGGTGTGCGCAATTTGTGTGATTTGCATTCGCTTAATTACTTGTAATTATGGCAAAATGATGTGCCATATTTTAGCACAAAAGGCATCCTTATGTCAAAAAGCACTGCGAACAATGTCTGCTGGTGTTCTGTTGTTCTTCTGTGTTTGTGTAAATTTTTAGTGTGAATTGCCACAAATTATGCCATTTGTAGTGAGTTTTTACTGCCAATGGAACTTAATTACACCAGTGGCGCAAATGGCGTAACTTCTTGAATTTCGTGTATCAAGCTTTCACACTAAGCTCCCAAATTAAGACAACTACACAGGCGTTATTTAAATTTCACCCCGATCTAGAGGTGATTGATTTACTTAGCCTATATACGCCTACATCTAATCTCCATGGTAGGCAGTAGGTTAAGATGGCTGACAGTGATGAGCAGTATCCCTCGCTCTAGGAAGCGATGGAGACCCCTGGCCTAGAACATACATTGATAGGTTGTGAATGATGCAACAGGGCAGTGTCTGCCAGACCATGGATGACAACCCACACGTCCAGGAAGAGGAGACCCTTCATCAGAAGCTGGACAAGAGCAATAGCCGTAGGAGTGGATCCAGTCCATGGATGACCACCCACACGTCGAGGAAGAGGAGACTCTTCATCAGAAGCTGGACAAGAACAAGAGCCGTAGGAGAGGATGCTGGATTTTCACTTGCTGCGTCCAGTCCATGTGGGGACCACATGACTGGCCATGAAGCACAGTAGAAGCACTGTCACCTGCCCGTGCAGGTGTGGGCTTATCACACATGTTCACCCTCGTTCTGAGCTGCAAAATTCAAAATCTGGAGCCTTTATGTGGAAAATAAACTGTAGGTGAGTCCGAAATATTGTTGCACCCAGAGTCGGAAACCTCACTGTAGGCCTCATAACAAGGCTTTAACTGTTTTCTGAAAATCATGTCTTATTCAGAACCATTGTATTAGTGTTAAATAAAGATATGTAATAAATTTTGTAATAGTGTTAAATTAGGAGATGTAATAAAGATTGTATTAGTGTTAAATAAGGACATGTAATTAAAATTGTACTAGTGTTAAATAAAAATATGTAAAAAACATTGTACGAGTGCTAAATAAGGACATGTAATAAACGAGTGTTAAATAAGGACATGCAATAAACATTGTATTAGTGTTAAAAAAGGACAAGTAATAAACATTGTACAAGTGTTAAATTAGGATATGTAATCAAGATTGAATTAGTGTTAAATAAGGACATGTAATAAACATTGTACGAGTGTTAAATAAGGACATGTAATAAACATTGTACGAGTGTTAAATAAGGATATGCAATCAAGATTGTATTAGTGTTAAATAAGGATACGTGATAAACATTGTATGAGTGTTAAATAAGGATATGTACTAAACCTTGTATTAGTGTTAAATAAGGATATGTAATAAACATTGTACGAGTTTTAAATAAGGCTATGTACTAAACCTTGTATTAGAGTTAAATAAGGATATGTAATAAACATTGTACGAGTGTTAAACAAGGCTATGTACTAAACCTTGTATTAGTGTTAAGTAAGGATATGTAATAAACATTGTACGAGTGTTAAACAAGGCTATGTACTAAACCTTGTATTAGTGTTAAATAAGGATATGTAATAAACATTGTACGAGTGTTAAATAAGGACATGTAATAAACATTGTACGAGTGTTAAATAAGGATATGTAATCAAGATTGTATTAGTCTTAAATAAGGATATGTGATAAACATTGTACGAGTGTTAAATAAGAACATGTAAAAACATTGTACGAGTGTTAAATAAGGACATGTTATAAACATTGTACAAGTGTTAAATAAGGATATGTAATCAAGATTGTATTAGTGTTAAATAAGGATATGTGATAAACATTGTACGAGTGTTAAATAAGGCTATGTATTAAACCTTGTATTAGTGTTAAATAAGAACATGTAATAAACATTGTACGAGTGTTAAATAAGGACATGTAATAAAAATTGTACGAGTGCTAAATTAGGATATGTAATCAAGATTGTATTAGTGTTAAATAAGGACATGTGATAAACACTGTACGAGTGTTAAATAAGGCTATGTACTAAACCTTGTATTAGTGTTAAATAAGAACATGTAATAAACATTGTACAAGTGTTAAATAAGGACATGCAATAAACATTGTACGAGTTAAATAAGGATATGTAATCAAGATTGTATTAGTGTTAAATAAGGATATGTGATAAACATTGTACAAGTGTTAAATAAGGATATGTACTAAACCTTGTATTACTGTTAAATAAGGATATGTGATAAACATTGTACGAGTGTTAAACAAGGTTATGTACTAACCTTGTATCAGTGTTAAATAAGGATATGTGATAAACATTGTACGAGTGTTAAATAAGGCTATGTACTAAACCTTGTATTAGTGTTAAATAAGGATATGTGATAAACATTATACGAGTGTTAAATAAGGCTATGTACTAAACCTTGTATTAATGTTAAATAAGAACATGTAATAAACATTGTACGAGTGATAAATAAGGATATGTGATAAACATTGTACGAGTGTTAAATAAGGATATGTACTAAACCTTGTATTAGTGTTAAATAAGGATATGTAATAAACATTGTATTAGTATTAAATGAGGACATGTAATAAACCTTGTATTAGGGATAAGTAAGGAGCTGTAATAACAATTGTGGCAAGTATTACAAGGTCCGTGCAAATGTGGCAAAGTTTTTTTTTTTTTTTTAAATCTTTTTATTAACAGTTTGTTTAATGCTACATTGACAATCTAGTTTTCATTGGTGCATAGATTAAAAACACGATATTATACAGAAACGGTCTCAGGTGGCATTCATAGATTCATTAGCTCCTTTTAATTATCACCCGCGACCCGCCCATATACAAAAATATATCCTTTCCCACAATGTAATTAGTCACTACTATCAGTCTCGGATTCATCCATTGGGGGGCTCACAAATATCACCCCGATAAGCGTTCCATCTTCCCCAGATCTTTGTCCATTTCTTGGGGCACCCTCTATGCATATAAACTGACTTTTCCGCCATCATTGCTAAATCCATGTCCCTGCACCATTGATCAAGGGTAGGGCTAAGACTGGAACCCCATTTTTGTGCAATGTTTTGTTTTGCCACTGTCATTCCCAGGGTGACCCAGTCCTGAGCTGTGGCACCCAAATCCGTAGGGTCCCAGATGTTGAGGAGACAGCATCTCGGGTCTGGTAGAACTGTGACAGTCGTGACCTGGGAGAGTGTACGCATCACCGCCTTCCAATAGCATGTCGTCTCTGGACATAGCCATATGGTATGATAAAATGTACCCACTTCCCCGCAGTTCCTAAGGCAGAGCGGCGTATCCGCTCGGTGTATTCTGTGTAGTAGTGTCCTGGTATAGTATGTGCGGTGCAGGACTTTTAATTGCACTAGTCGAAGTCGCGACGGTATGGAAGCCTCTTTAGGGGATGCCAGTGCCTCCCGCCAGTCAGCCTCGTCTATGTCTCCCAGTTCTAGTTCCCATTTGGCCTTCAACACTGCTGTGGGGTCTGGGCGATTATTTACTATTTTCTTGTAGGTTTGTGAGATCGCCTTTTTGTGGAGATGGGCCGTCAAGAGTCTGTCCTCTAGTGGGGATGCCTCTTCAGGTCGTGTTCCCGGCGGCAGCAGGGTTTGGAGCGCGTGTCGGACCTGAGTATAGCAAAATAGCTCTGTCGGTGCTAATCCATAAGTGGCCTGTAACTGGGCGAACGTGACTATTTGTCCTTTCTTCCAAAGATCCCCTACTGTCGAGATCCCTATCAAGTCCCACTTGCTAAAGCCTTTGGTATTGCGCAACATACCTAGTCTCTTCGTATCCCATATAGGCATGGCTTGCGTGACTACTCCTTCCCAGCCTAAGGCTCTTTGTGCCTCGAACCATATGTGTAGCGTGTGGGCTGTTGGGCCTGTGAGGTTATGCCTTTTCTTTTTGTTGTAAAGCGCTCCCATGATCCCAGAAGGGGCCAGTAGATGTCTGTCCATTCGATATGCTGGGTCCCCCTGGGGGGCATGGAGCCAGTAGTTAATTGCCACCAGCTGGGAAGCCCAATAGTAAATTTTAATGTCGGGGAGGGCGATGCCGCCGTCGTACCAACTTCTAGTAAGTTTATACAGAGCTATACGGGGAGTTTTTCCGTCCCAAAGCAGCGTTGTTATTTCGGCATTTATCGCTGCGAAGTATTCCCGGGGGACAGGGAATGGTGTGTTTTGTAGCGCATATAGAAACCTAGGGAGCGCCACCATTTTAAAAAGGGCAGCTCGCCCCAGTAAGGTCAACGGCAACGAGCGCCAATGTGCGACATCACTTTTGAATCTCCTCAAGGGCTGCGTCAAATTTTGTTCAGTGAAGAGTATGCGGTCATGCGTTATGAATATCCCGAGGTACTTAAGGCCGGTGGTTGCTACCTGTAGGGTGCATCCTCGTGGGAGCTGTGGCGGGGGGCCGTGTAAAACATAGAGGAGTGACTTTTCCCAGTTAATGGTATAGCCGGATACTCGTCCATAGGCCGCACATATATCTAAAAGGCGATTAAGGGAGCGCGCTGGGGATGCTAAGTATAATAAAATGTCGTCCGCATATAACGATATACGGTCTTCCCAGTCGATTGCCCATCGTAGGCCACATATCACTGGGTCCCACCTGATCCATGCCGCCAGAGGCTCAAGTACCATTGCAAATAAGAGTGGCGACAATGGACAGCCCTGCCGTGTCCCTCTCCCTAGTGGGAATTCTTTTGATATAAGGCCGTTAACCACTACTTGCGCTATCGGTTGAGTATATAATAGTTGGATCCATGCACAAAATTTTGGCCCGAAACCTAGGTGTTCCAAGGCTGCAAAAAGGAAAGGCCACTCAACTAAATCAAATGCCATTCGTGCGTCAAGTGATATTATCACTGCGCCCTCCGCTATGGTCGACCTACGTTCCATCACCCCATGCAATCTTAGATTTTGCGCTGTATTGCGGTTGGGCATAAAGCCCGATTGATCCGGGTGGATCACCGCGGCTAGGTGGGGTTGCAGTCTGGTGGCTAGCGCCTTTGCGAGTATTTTTGCTTCCGCGTTGATCAAAGAGATCGGTCTGTAGGACGTGCACTCCTGCGCCGGCTTGCCCGGTTTGGGTATCGCAACTATAGTTGCGAGACGTTGATCTCTTGGTAGGATCCCTGTTTCCAAGCTATCCTCGTACATGGCCAATAAGTGTGGCACCAGCTGGGGGGCTGCATACTTGTAGAACTCAACCGGGATCCCATTGGGTCCCATTGCTTTTCCTGCATGTAATGCTCTAATTGCCTGCGTGAGTTCTTCTGGGGTAATGTCCGCCTCCAAGGCTTGTACTGCCTCTGGGGTGAGCTTGAGCATGCGTATGTCACGAAGAAATTTGAGATTATCTTCCCCAGTCGCAGTGGCTATTGATGTATATACTGTCGTATAATGTGTTGCCAGTGCTTTTGCAATTTGTTGCGGTGCAGTTATTATACGCCCGTCTTCTAATCTGATCTGTGCTATCCAGTTACGCCCCTTTTCCTTTCTCCCCAGCCAGGCAAGTAGTCGCCCTGCTTTATCACCCTGTTCGTAGACAGTGTGTTGCGTGGTGGTTAGCTTAGCAACGGCTTCCCCCCTTGTGTAAGCTGTGTATTCCTGTTGTGCCAGGTGTAACCTGTGTGTCGCTTCTTTAGTGGCGTCTGCCGCATGCGCAGCCTCTGCCTTCGCTACTTCCTGTTCCAATTTATCTACGTGGCCTTGTCGTTCCCGTCTCTGTCCCACTATTAAGGGGATTGCCTGCCCACGGAGGACTGTCTTGTATGCCTCCCATAGAATCGTTGGGGATGGGACCGAGTGCTGATTTTCTTTAAAATAGCACTTCGTCGCCTTAATGAGGCCCTGTCGTATTGTACGATTTTTGAGATACCCCGGGCGAATTGGGAAAATGTCCGCTGGTTCCGGGGGCCAAAGGGTGCATATGCAATAAGTATCGGTGAGTGGTCCGATATTCCCCTGGGCAAGTGTGTGATCTCAGTCATTCCCAACATTCCTGTGGCTAAGGTGAAGACGTAGTCTATTCTGGAGAGACTATTATGTACTCCGGAGTGGAATGTATATTGTCGCCCCGTCGGGTGTCTGATTCTCCAGACATCCAGTAGTCCCAGCGCCTCTATAAATTCGTTCAATTTGCGATTGGTCCCTCCCGGATCCCTAGGGGGCTGTCGGTCTACGGATGTATCCATGACGGCATTAAAGTCGCCTCCCATAACGAGTTCTCCATCTGGGAGTGCGAGTAGAAATTTCCCCAGCTCTGAAAAAGCATTCTGGTGTAGCATCGGCGGGATATATACTGACACAATATTATATAGTCTACCATCCCATTGGCATGTGATTGCTGCAAACCTTCCCTGATCATCCTTGTGTGTTCCAGTTATTATCAAGGGGAATCGCCTGTTTATTAGGATCCCCACCCCTCTGGACCCGGAGGTGAAGTCGGAGTGAACTGCCATGCTAAACCCCCATCTATCGAGAGCCTTTACGGTCGTTCCCTGCAGGTGAGATTCTTGGAGGAGTGCGACCGTAGGATTTTTACGTCTAAGGTATTGTAAGACCAGACCTCGTTTGATTTTGTCCCCCAGGCCGTTGACATTCCACGAGAGTATTTTCAGCGGGGGGCCAGACTCATGAGAAGTCTGTGTCCGGAGGCCAGTGTCACTGTCTTCTAGGGTCGTGTCTGCCATAGTGATTATTAACGGCTAGTCTGTCGTGGATAACTGGGAGCTCGTCTCTTCTTCTGTCATCTACTTTAATCTGACCTGTAGCACCAAACATTAAAATTGTAATCATAACAAAAATAAACCCAAATAACTGACCCCATCCCCCCACCCCCCTCCCTGCCTCCCTGCATAGCGGATTCAAAACTACCCGCCACCCCAACTTAGCAGAGTGCTTTAACCCCATAACTTTGTACTTGCGTAAAGGGGGGGAGGAGTCGTCCCGTGCCCTCCGCCTGTCCCCAAGTGTGTCCTCATTGTCCAGGGCGTACAGCTTGCACCTTTTATCTTCCCGGTTCAGGTCCCATTGCTCAGATAGAGCATCGTGCGGCCACTATTTCCACTCCCCTGGCATGAGGCAGAGCCCTGCGGGGGCGCCCCAGGCCCATCCCTTGCGCCAGACACCTCAACAAGTATGTCATTCTATGTCACTGCCAGGCGCAGTCTCGATGTTGGTCGCTGTCATGATCTCTGTTCCTGGGGGTCGGCCTGTTTGAGAACGTTGCTGTCTATACTTTGCTCCTTGCCGGTTACCCCCGTGGCCGGGCGCCACCCCTCCAGCCAGTCATGGGCCTCCTCCGGCGTCGCGAAAAACCAGCTCTTCCCTTCCGCTTCAACCCTGAGCTTTGCTGGGAAAAGCATTGCATATTTCAGTTCCCTGTTTCGCAGCTCTCGTTTGACTTCCAAAAAATGTCGCCGCTGTCTAGTGACCGCCGCCGTGTAGTCCGGGTACAGTGTCACATCGCTGTTGTCTATTCTCAAAGGGGGACCGACTCGGGCCGACTGTAGGATCGCATCCCGGTCCCGGAAGTTAAAAAGTCGTGCCAGGATAGGTCGTGGGGGGGCCCCTGGCTTGGGTCGCCCGCCCGGTACACGGTGGGCTCTTTCCACCGAGAAGAATCTGGAGAGACCGCGAGGTTTGAGTTGCGTTTGGATCAGTTCCTCCACAAAGAGATCAAGTGCTGGTCCCTTGACGCTTTCTGGTACCCCTACTAAGCGGATGTTGTTGCGCCGAGAGCGCCCTTCCTGATCGTCGAGTTTCTCAGCCATCTGCTTGGTCACTTGCTCAAGATGCCGTACTTGCTGTTGCAGCGCTGCCGTGTCCGTCGATAGGGCCGCCGTGGTGGTTTCAACCTCTGTCACTCTTGTGTTTATTTTTGTTACATCGGCTCTTAGCAGTGTGATGTCACAAGATATGGCACCTATGGAGGTTTGCATTTGTTGAAGGGTGGCCATCACATCTTGCAGGGTGACCTCCTTTGGTTTTTCAGCTTGCTTGTCATTAGCCGAGCTCGGGGCGTCACCCGATGTGTCCTGCTGCTCTTTAACAAAGGTGTATTTGTCTAGGCGGTTGCTTTGTACTGAGCGCTGTCCCCTTCCTCCCATGGCGCCTTCAAACTCAGAGGGGCAGTTGGGCCGAGGGGTGGTTCAGCGTCCAAAGTCTCTTAACTGCGTTGAGATAGGAATCAGGGCGACCTGCCTGTTGTTTCTTTTGTTAACTAGCAGCTACCGAACTTGTCCATAAGGGTGAGGCAGGGCTATGCTGTCTTGTGTTTCTTTTTGTCTGTAATGACTTTGCTGCTTCGCGACTGTGGGGCCTTTAAATTATAGCAGTCCGGTCTGGTCGTAGTTATAAGGCTTTCTTAATGACCCGATGCTGTCCACACACGATGCGCAGTTCCCCTTGCTGGCGGGGGGGGGGGAGTTAAGGTGACCTACGATTCCCTGGGGGGGCCCAGTAGGTGGATCCGGGCTTAGGGGTTATGCTATGTGAAGCGGCGCCGATCTAGGGTGTCTCTTGCCGCTCGCTTGGTGCTCACCGTGTCAAGAAAGGTTTTGCTTCACCCGGCCGCTCCTAATTCCAGCTGCGGCACCTTATTGATCTTCCCTCAGCTGTGAGCAGTGATCGGTAGGTGCCTGCAACTGCGGTCCGTCTTATCCTACCTCCGAGTCCCGGGTTCGCTGCCGGGGTTATGTGGTGCCGTTCACCAACTGGACGGCAGGTCCCTTCCGTGATAGCGATCGCGCTGCTTCTCGATCGTCACTGTAGACCGGCGTTACGTCGGCCCCCTGCTGCAAGCTTTCCTTTTCCGTATCGGAGTGAGTGCTTATTGTTGCAGGTCGTGTTGTGCCTTCTTTGGCACCAATGCAACAACTGCTGCTGTGTTCAGCCGGGTGTCAGCGCTCTCGGTGCAGTCGGGTCGAGACCAACTTCAGTCCCCGGCTTCAGTTTTGATTAAAGGCTGCACTCCTTCTCCTCGGTGCTGCGCTGCCGGGGTGTGTTTAGCGGGAGTCGCACCAGGCGTGTCGGAGTC
The DNA here is from genome assembly GCA_963921515.1 of Calotriton arnoldi. NCBI lineage: Eukaryota > Metazoa > Chordata > Amphibia > Caudata > Salamandridae > Calotriton > Calotriton arnoldi. The sequence continues at coordinate 647,441 of CAWUFW010005358.1, read as the reverse complement.
TCTGTCTCTTCCGACCCTTAGTTCATTGCTTTCGGGGTCACTAATGCCCACGGATTACTGGCCGGATCGTTGGGGAGTTGGCTGGGTAACGGAGCCTCCTTAGGCAGCGGCCATTTGCTTCGGCTGCTAGCCACGCCCCAAATGTGGCAAAGTTAATATTTTTGTAATTGCACCTCAGCAAGTATTCAAAAAAATGCTGTTTTGCACCATCTTGCAAGAGTTTGGATTGCTTTGCATCACGAGAGAAGAGGCAATGCATAGGAGATGTTACTAGGAGTGCTGGCATTGGACAGAAGGTGACCCCGCTTCCATATCATGCCTGTTCCATACTCACAATCAGGCAGATAAACAAGCCGTGAACACAGTGGTATGAGGGATTGTTTAATACTCTCAAAGCAGCTTGTGGGCAGCCTCCTGCAGTCTCCGCCCCCTCCCGGTGGCAGACGGAGATTACATCCATTATGGCATAGGAGGCGACAGCAAACAACTGTTTCTAGGCTGGCAAACACTATTATGTTTCATCGCTTCTCGATTACAACCCAATTAGGGAAAACTGCATTCAATATCCGAGGTTGGCAAAACAAAGCAGCTAAAACAAAAATCCATGAAGGGGAGGGGGAGCATCTAAGAGAAAATAAAAAAATAGACCAAAAGCGGCTGGCACTAAATGCTAGTGTGGCCGGGAGAGCTTCAGAAGTCAGTTGTGTTAGGATGTCTCCTGCATGACTCTGGAGAGGGTGTCTCTTTGCTCGCTGTCAGACTGCTGGGGGAGGTGCAATGTGTCTAGGACTCTGATTCTCATCCCAGTGAAGACAGCAAGCACGTGTTCTCTTCTGTGCAATGGCTTCTGACCCCAGACCGTCCCTCTGAGGTTAGGAGGGGCACTCAAGGTGCTCCCCTCTTGAGGGTGACGACTGTCCACCCAGACAGACTGTCTGTGATGGGATTCAAAAGTTATAAAAGAAGAAACAAGTGCTTTTCTGCCTAGCGCTCTCACATGAGAGTGGCCTAGTGGCCTCTCCTATAAAAGGTCAGTCAGTCCCCCACAACCAGGCCCTTCTGTCCATCAGTGCTGGACATGGGTGGAGAGCCAATGCTTACTTTCCAAGGAGGGGCTGTCTGAGCCTGGAGTGTACGGGCTGTGCCTTACTGAGCACAGTCAGGGATCTAACGTGCAACTGATGGGCGTGAGTGGGTCACACGATGGAGGGTGGAGGAGAGCACCCTTGGCTTCTTTTATAGACCAGAGGATGCCTGGTGGCTGCAGGGTGGCAGCTGATTCCCCCTCCAAGTGCCAAGGCTGCCCTGTCCTTGATGTCCAGGTCCCTGCCAGGTGGGAACAGAACCTGAAACAAGGCCCTGCGAGGAAACATAAGGCTGCCAGGAAGGTTAAGGAGTGTCTGCCAGAGGCAGGAGACTGCTGGAGCACCCCGCAGACAGGCACCCCGCCGAGGACAGAGCAGCACCCCGCAGAGCAGCACCCCGCAAAGGAGCACCTTCCAGGGGCCTGGGGAGGAAGGAGCTGCTCATGGCACTTGTGGCCCTCAACGCTGATTGGAGGGCTGCCTGCCTCCGCCTTCAAGGGGGGACCAATGACTGCTTGAGGGGTGGCGGCTCGGCAATCTGCTGCCTGGGAAAACTGTGCAGAGGGACCAAGGAACTATTTCTACAGCATCCCAGTGAGGCCCAGGGGCAGGATGAGCCTTACAAGAAGCTGTAGCGACCCTCCGCTCAGTATGGACCCCTGGCTGCCCTCAACAGAACCCCGAGCTTGGCTGGTCCTTCTTCCTGGCCTGGGAGCTGTCAGTGGGGATGCCAAGGAGGCTATAACCTGGATCACTGCTCACCAGTGAGGAAAGGATGCAATGTAAGTAAGCATGTAGAAAACCTTGCTTTGAGCACAGACGAAACATGACAGAGACAAGACCGTGTCATACCCGTGAGAACTAATGAAAGACAGGGCCCTGAGCGAGCCACTTAGCAAACCCCTACTATGAGGACCGAAGACAAACAAGACCGCCGCATAACCTCCTACCACACCACTACTGTGAGAACCGATGAAAGGCAAGACCCAAAACAGAACCAACTTACGAACTCCTACATTGTGCCTGCTCACCCTTAAAACAGCCTTCCTGGTGGTGATAATATCTCACTCTGGGTGAGTGAACTTCAGGCCCTTTTGGTCCAGCCTCTACCTCCATATATCCTCTATCTCAACTCCCTGACTCATCTCAAACCCCCTTCAACTACTCTTTCCAATGCACTACCCTATATCTCACCGTATACCTCTCGAAGCATATCCTCTACCTACACTCTGACTCATCTCAAACCTCATTCTACTACTCTCTCCAATTCACTACCCTATATCTCACCCTATACCGCTCTCAATAGATCCTCCACCTCCGCTCTCTGACTCATCCCAAACCTCATTCTACTTCTCTTTCCACTGCACTACCCTATTTCTCAACCTATACCACTCTCAATATATCCTCCACATCCACTCTCTCTCACACTCATCTCAAACCCCATTCCACTACTATGATCCCCAAAATAATCCTTTCTAAACTCTTCCATACTCTACCCCTCCTTTTAACATCTCAAACCTCTTTTACTATTCAGATCTCCCAAACAGACCTTTTTAAACTGTTCCCTCTGACTCTTCCCCCTCCAACTCCCCTTTACTTATCCCAACCCCCAACCCCCTACTACTATGAACTTCCTCCAAAAAAATAACTTTCTAGACCCTTCCCTCTTCTATCCCTCCACTATAGTTCTCAATCCAAATAAAATACTAACATATCCAACGCTCAAATTAATTTCTTATTTCACTATACTCATTCACCACTAATCCTTTTGGGTTCCGGAGTAGCGTGCTACTTGCCGAAAAAGCGCTTCGACACCTCATCAGGGGTTGTAAGCGCTATATAAAAGCAATTGCAATGCAATACAATACTGTGAGAACCGATGAACTAGAAGGTCCTAACAGAACCACCTAGCAGAACCCCTACTCTGAGAACCGACGAAAGACAAGGCCCTGCATAACCACCAGCAGAGCCCTCTGTGAGAACCAATGAAAAGCAAGGCCCCCGCGTACCCACCAGCAGAGCCCTCTGTGAGAACCAATGAAAGCAAGGCCCCCGCGTACCCACCAGCAGAGCCCTCTGTGAGAACCAATGAAAAGCAAGGCCCCCGCGTACCCACCAGCAGAGCCCTCTGTGAGAACCAATGAAAAGCAAGGCCCCCGCGTACCCACCAGCAGAGCCCTCTGTGAGAACCAATGAAAAGCAAGGCCCCCGCGTACCCACCAACAGAGCCCTCTGTGAGAACCAATGAAAATCAAGGCCCCCGCGTACCCACCTAGCAAACCCCACTGTGAGAACCGACAAAAGTCAAGGCCCCCACAGACCCCCTGACAGACAGCTCCTGCAGATACAGAGAAGAAGCCATGGCAACTTCACCACTCGCCGTGCTGTGCGCAAGGGAAGGTAAGCGTCCCGAACAAGCACTTACCAGACCCTCGCCCTTAGCGCACGAGAAACGTCTACGGCCGCGAAACCATCAGCTCATGAGGGCGCCTCCCATGAACAAAGAGGGCAGCGTGGGTGTGGCGATGCCAGCCGGTGCCCATCACAAGAGCTTCCTCTGTGGCAATGTGGCAACGACGTGCGGCCACGACCCCTGGCTCCATGTGACGCGCAGAAGCATAGAAATACCACACACATGCACACATGTATGTGTGTGCCCCTTTAATACCTTGTGCACATTTTAAATACAGTAAGAACTAAGATAAAGCCAGTGCTTAATTTGTGCCGGTGGTTTCCGGTGCTTAGTACCGGCACCTTTTTATCAGGGCCGGGTCTACACCGCCAACTTACATCACTGCAGTCTGCATGCACGTCATGTCGTGGCAAAGTAAATTAAACATAATTGCCGGCTTACTGCATGTAGTCTTGTTCAACTTCACACACTCTGTGACTGTTACCAGGCTGAGACAGTCTCCAGTCCTTCCATGAAGAAGAAGAAGAGTGTTGATGACGACGTGCAGTGCTGCTGAGAGAGCGCAGCGAGCCCGATAAATAAATCCATTTAAGATTTACTTTCAGTTGAAGTGTTGCCGGTGGGCGGGGCCCTAATTGGGCTGCATTTGGTTCAATGGGGGTAGGGGGCTACGGCGGGCAGCGTGCGTAAACTTTTCCCTCGTATGGTGGACCACGCCCCGCACACACGCACTGCAGTGGACGAGTGTGGCAGCAGCACAGCAGTTAATAGCACGACGTCAAGCAGGTGGGCCCTTTTATTCAGTGCTGTGCCACCAGTCCAGCAGTAACCGACCGACGACCGCAGTAAGTTAGTATTATTAATTTTAAAAAATGATGCTCACGCTGCTTTTTCTTGCGCGTGGTGTCCTCGTGATGTCAGGTCACCTGAACCAAGTCGGAGGCCTGCCCCCCCAGCGCCAGGCCCGAGCAATCATGGCAGTACCGAACCAACTGCTGTAGCTTATCCGTCCTTTCACCGAATCCATCGCACTCCTCAAATGATTTTCCTTCCATACTTGCATTCATCCACTGTCCTTTCACCCACAGTCCTTCACCGTTCACCCTCTCCATCCACTCTCCTTTCACTTGTCACCGAGACCCTGTCGCTCTCCATTGCCCGGTCACCCAGGGCTCTCCGCTTCACCGGGCAGCTTCTCTCTCCTTTCACTTTTCACACAAAAGCCAATCCCTCTCACCCAGTCCCCCTTTCCTTTCACGCTGATTCCACTGGTCCGCGCATCCTGAAAGGTCACTGACAACACCACGCTCATCACGCTGAGCCCAGGGCCTTCCTCGTCTTGATATTTCCCCGTGAACACATCGCTCTCATACATGCCATTTCTCGCAAGGCCCATCCATCAGCTCACTTCGGCGATCCTCCCAGACTTAATCACTCCTCACCTCCCCCTTTAACAGATCAGACCACCCCCTCTTTTCGTCTGAAGTCCATGGCTTTTCTCGGCATCTGCTTTTTCAACGTAGCCTATCGCTGGTGGTGTCCACTCCTGTCCTTTCCCACATACCAGACCACCCTCTTCACCCGCTGTCCGTTCTGCGTTCACAGAGCTAGTTACGATCCTGTCCTTTCACCCTGAGCCCATCGCGCTCGTGTCCATCCATAATCAATTAAGGTCTTGTCTTTTCACACAGAAACCATCAATGTTTTATTCTCTGACAGCGACCACCACTCTCCTCTGACCTTTCTCCTTCCACCACCTGTCATGTCCCCTTCACATCCAGCCCACAGACGAGAAAACAAGTAGTCTCAGGTGTTACAGCTGCAGCACCCGCCTTTCTGTATTCGAGGGATTCCCACCATTGCTGGCTTACATTGTGCAGCTTAAAAATAATACTTCTGGCACTGCTACTAAACAAATTGTTCCAGCACCACTGACAGAGACGGCCTCTTCCTGTCCTTCCTCCCTTAACACCATCAGCCCCGTCTCTCATCTCACAGCGAGCACATTTATTATGAGTGTACATCATCCTTGGAGTCGGTCCTTCCTCCCTTCAAACCGATGCGATCGCTTCCCTCATTCTTGCATTCCTCTCCAGTGAGCCAATCATAGCCTTAAACCTTGTCTCCGCGTCCCTTCACCCCAACCCTAACACGTCCTTCCCCTTCACAAAGGGTTCTGATCTTTCTCCTACATCCATTTACGAGTCCCTCACTACTTCCTCTCGCACGGATTACATCCCCCTCCTCACCACTTCCTTTCACGCTGAGCCTACCACGCCTCATCCTTTCACCTCTCCCACATGGTGTCCATCGCTTGCCTTTTCCTTTGCCCTTACTCTCGCCACCCCATCACGGACAGAGGGGCCGCCGCTCTCCCCCTCATCTGCCCCACCATGTCACAAAGAACAGAGCACACCCATCTCACCTTCTGCCCTACCACCCTGGCGCTGTCTGAGACCTGAGTAACCAGCGCGCCGATCGGGAGCACTGTGTAGGCAAAAATCAAAATGTGAATGACACAATAAGAAATGGATGAATTGGGTGCGGGCTCGCTGAAAGCGCTTATAACTATATTACACTGTTAGAAACAGTAAATGAATTTGCAGATGACGAGGTCAAAGTTCACAAAGGAGAGGCTAAGGCTGAGTTTAGCAAACAGAGGGAGGGAGCACCTTTTCACTGGCTCCCTTTCCAGTGTATTTAATTTTTTTAGAAAATGCAAACGCCATCATGCAAAAAGGGGCTTGAGAAGCCTGCCCTCGTGAGAAGATGCAGTGAAACGATTACATTCTTTCCCTGCTCATTTCACTTCCTAAAATTCAGGGACTAAAACAACTGTTATCTGTAGCACTGTTTTCGTTTGGAGCTCTAGAAAAGACAGGGTCAGCTGCAAGGAATCTATTAAAAGTCATATAATATTTTGACATGGAAATGGAGTGCCAGCTTCACTATTGTTACAAAAAGGCTATCTTTAGCCAACCAACACACTCTCAAAGATGGTCTCTTGATTTTGTTGCGGTGAAAGGAAACTGGTGTACCAATGTGTGGGGATGGAGTAGATATCTGTCTCATCTTCAACAGCCTGGGACCTTTACACTGTCAGAGATTGAACTATGGAGTTCCATTTAAATCACGTCTTCCATTTTTACCTGATCAACACTCTTACAACCTACGTCCACCCACCCACCCACCACGATCATGTAGATAGATGGTATTAGAGAGAATTCAGGGAACAAGTGCTGAGCCACTATTCGCACTATCTGGCAAAAGGCGGGAGACACTGACTGCACTCTCTCGTCAGCAAAGCCCAGTGTTTTGCTATTGTACTCCACACGTGTGTTAGCACATTCTACATATATTAATGTTTAATGTGTTCTCTCTGCCTTTAACATTGTGTGTGTGTGACTGTGTGTGCTTGTGTGTGTTTGGACAGTGAGGGTGGAGGATGGCTAACGCTCAGTATGGAATGGTTTAGGTTTTTGAGTGTTTGTATGTGAAAAGCACATATTTTGGTTCTATGGAAGTCTCAGTTGCTCTGGTAAATTTTCATTTCTTCCCTTGGTCTTTGCCACTGAGTATGTGCAATACCTTTGTATTGTTATGTTTTTGCACTCTGTTGCGTCCTCTACTATCCACAAATGTAATATGTCTGTGTGTGGGCATGTGCATGCATACGTACAGTTGTCCTTGTGTGTGTCCGTGTCTCTGCTTTATTCAGCCAACTCAACAAACATCACAGACCAATATGTTTTATATAAACTACTTGTGAAATAAATTGTGTCTGGCGGTCCTTCCATTGTGACCCTTGCATTGTGGACATGCCTTGTGGCCATGGATGGGTTGTTCTTGTTCTTAGGTGTGATGTTTTTCACAATCCTCTGACTTCAGTGATGTACCATAAAGGGCAGCACCAACACTCTGAAAATTGTTCCAGCGCCACTGGCTCGAATGCCTTCCTTAGACATTTTCATGCTTTCTGACCTGGGTCCCTTTGTGTGACATTTCCGTGCTTCCTGGTCTGGGTACTTATATGTGACATTTCCATGCTTTCAGGCCTGGGCGCTTATGTGTGACATTTCCATGCTTTCTGGCCTGGGTGGTTACGTGTAGCTAATTTATTCCAAAATTGTGCTTTAAATGCACTTTTGGTTTAATCTTTTTCAAAATGTTCACAGGGCAGGGGAACCTCCTATCAAGTCCTTACTTGCGGGAAGGCTCCCTTGCTGAAATTCAGATCGGGTATTACATCTGACTTTCAGCAGTGCCAGTTGAGGATGTGGGCGGAGCCAATAGCAAATGGGTGGGGCCAGTAGATGAAGTGGGTGGAGCCAGGAAAGAAGTGGGTGTGGCATCCGGAAAAAATTTGAGCACTTGGACTTCATATTTTACAAATTAAGCACTGGATAAAGCGGTTGTCAATCACTTGTTATTACTCATATGTGTGCCTTTTTTATGCACCACAATATATTCTCCTGTTGCCTTTAGATATTACATCTCCCACTCTGCCGCCTGAGGGCTGGACCGACAGACCCCGACAGTAGGCATGGCCTCCGCTGCCACAGCGCGCGCGTTGAAGCACCAGCGTTGAAGCGGCTGTCTTACGGATTTTTGGAGCCCTAGGCAAGAAGTATTTTGGGGGCCCCGGTGGCCCCAGAACAGCTTATATTTCCCATTTTTAAACAATTTAAGCCCTTATGATGCCACATATTATTTAATTATAGTTTAAACTTTCATAAACAGAGGCACGTGAGGGATACATGTGCTGAAGCTTATACATATTACATAGCTCCCCGAAAGCACACTTTCAGGCACCCCCTCAAGTGCTATTTGGTGGCTACGCCCTTACTTATAGATGACTCACCGTGCCATGCACATGCCTCTCGGCATCATCCTGCGCCACATGGGAAGCACGTGCATGTACAGGTCAAGCGCACATTTAACATACATGTCAAGCAGTGTGGGGGGGAGGGGGGAGAGGGGGAGTGGGGGCTGCGCCCAGCAGGGTGCCCTGGTCCTCTTGAGGTGCGACAGGGCAAGAGGGGGGGGGGGTCAGTCTGGGATGAACAGGTACAAAGAGAGGCAAGGGAGACATGTGGAGGTAAGAGTAAGTTAGAGGCAAGTAGAACTAGAGAGAGGGGTAAAGAGGAGTGAGCGAGGTAGGGAGAGAGGGAATGATAGAAGAATTTAAATATCAAAGGGAGAGAGAGGATTAGAGAAGTAGTCCTTATCCCCAAAGTTAATATATCATCAAAAAGGACTAGGCTAAAGGTATGTAGAGATGCAACATTGTATAATCTTTGTAAAAAGATTATTTTTATTTTTTTATTTTTTTGAAAGCCCTCACCCACCAACCTAGTTGGTGGCATGCTTCATCATCGGGCCCACCTGGTGACACCGAGTGTGTCCCTGGTGTGCTTCAACGCCTGGTTTACCGCGGAGCAGGTATCTTGACTGAGTGTGCAGTGATGTGAAAGTGAATTTAAAAACTGTACAGTGGTCCCATTACCCGCAGGGTTTGTTTTAATGTTTGGGCCTCTGGCAGTCATAAAAACAAGGCAATGGATGTGCATGGAGTGATAATTAGGAACTCCTGCATCCAAGAACGGTCTACATGTTTCAGCCAGGCCTTAGATGTATACTGGCTTTCCTCAGGACCTAAAAATATCATCGGATCTCCGGACAGCCAACTAGGTCTTCATGCGGGTCCAGAGCTGTAATGCCGTTTTCCTTATCTGCTAGAACCCCTGCCGGATTCTCATGGGGCACTTCTGCTAATAGCAAATGAATGCCTTAAGAGGGAATCCCACTCTTACACATAGTGCACCTTAGAGCGTGCCACACATATTTGGTCTAATATACAAACCAAGTTTTAGATCTCACAACTCACATATTTTTAGGTCCTGAGGAAAGCCAGTATACATCTAAGGCCTGGCTGAAACATGTAGACCGTTCTTGGATGCAGGAGTTCCTAATTATTACTCCACGCACATCCATTGCCTTGTTTTTATGACTGCCAGAGGCCCAAACATTAAAACAAACCCTGCGGGTAATGGGACCACTGTACAGTTTTTAAATTCACTTTCACATCACTGCACTGCACACTCAGTCAAGATACCTGCTCCGCGGTAAACCAGGCGTTGAAGCACACCAGGGACACACTCGGTGTCACCAGGTGGGCCCGATGATGAAGCATGCCACCAACTAGGTTGGTGGGTGAGGGCTTTCAATGAAAGAAGAGACAGGGAACGTTCAGAAAGAGAAGGAAATAAAAAAAAAGGAGAGAGCGGAGCGGTGGGGACAGGTAGAGAGACAGAGGTGGCGAGAGAGCAGGGGAGATGTTGAGATAAAAGGTAGGAGAAGAGGTTTTTTAATGTCCCAGTCACCTCATCAGGGGGGCCTCGGTAAGTGGGGGCCCCGGGCAGCTGTCCACTTTAGAGCTGCTTGAAACTTCTCCGAGCTGCAGAGGTCGGACGTGGCGCTGCCGCAAGGTTTTGACTTCTACCCGCTTTGAACAATCCATCTATGTTTACTTTACACGTCGTAGGCCGGGGGAGCTGCGGATGTACAAAATACAATCAGATTATGTTCCTCCGGTGCAAAGTCATCTTTTGCCTGCAAGCTCAGCGTTGGCCTCCCCCCCTCCCCCCTCCCCGTCCAGCCAGCGAATCTCAATCTATTTCGCCCTTGAAAAGGGACAAAGTAAACGCCGCATTTTGGCCAGGGAAATGCCCCACTGAGAAAAGAATTGCCCTATTTGAAACCCCGCGGGGGCAGTTTGTATCGCACGAACTGATGAATTTCAGAGCCGAGAAAGAGATGTGCACAAAGAACAGAGCAAGGGTCGCACACAGCGTGGAAGCCAACCCGCCGAGCTATCCACGTCGTTATGTGAGACTCTTTCTGTCTGCGGCTGGACATGACACTGCTCCGGCTGTACCGGGGCAGGAAGTGACAGGACTTCCTTACTGTGTGTGCACGTGTTGTACTGTCACTGTACCATGCCCTGACCTCACCTAACATAGCATAACCTAACATCTGATAACCGATCACGGCATAGAACATTACATCGTAGAATAACATATCATAACATTCCACAGCGTAATCTAACCTTTCACAACACAGCACAGCATATAATATCACATCACACCATAGCATAACATGCCAGGGCTTAACATCCCAAACCGTGACCTAACATCTTATAGCATAGCACGGCACAGAACAGTATGTAACGTCATAACATAGCCATATAAGGGCACTACATTCCATAACATCTCAGAACATAGCACGGTACAGCATTGCATATGACATCATATCACACCATTGCATAACGTACCAGGGCTCAACATTCCAAACCGTGACCTAACATCTTATAGCATAGCACGGCACATAACAGTATGTAACGTCATAACATAGCCTAACATACAAGGGCATAACATTCCATAACTTAACCTAACATCTCATTACATAGCCCAGCACAGAATAGCATATAACGTTATATCATAACATAACCTACCATACCATGGCATAGCATAGCATTCCATAACTTAACCTAACATCTCATAAGATAGCACAGCACAGCATAGTATATAACACTATATCATACCATAGCGTCAAATAACAGGGTATAACATTCCACAACATCTGATAACAAATCACGACATATAACATTATATCATAGAATAACATAGCATAACATTCCACAGCGTAATCTAACCTTTCACAACACAGCATAGCATATAATATCACACCATAGCATAACGTCCCAGCGCTTAACATTCCAAACCGTGGCATAACATCTCATAACAAGGCATGGTACAGCACAGCATATCATATCATACTGTAACATAACATACCAGGGCATAAGATTCCATAGCATAGCTTAACATCTCATAACATAGCACGGCACAGCATAACATAGCATACCGTAGCATAAAATATCAGGACATAACATTCCAAACCGTGGCCTAACATCTCATAACAAGGCATGGTACAGCACAGCATATCATATCATACTGTAACATAACATACCAGGGCATAAGATTCCATAGCATAGCTTAACATCTCATAACATAGCACGGCACAGCATAACATAGCATACCGTAGCATAAAATATCAGGGCATAACATTCCAAACCGTGACCTAACATTTCATGCTGTGCTGTCCCATGCTATATTATATCATACCATACTGTAACATAGCATAACATACCAGGGCATAACATTCCATAGCTTAGCCTAAGCTCTCATAACAAGGCATGGCACAGCATAGCATATCGCATCATACTGTAGCATAACATATTATACCAGGGCATAACATCTCGTAACATAGTACAGCACAGCATAGCATAGCATATGACACTATATCACACCATAGCGTAATATAACGGAGTCTAACATTCCACAACATCTCATAACAACGCACGGCACAGTATAGCATACCATACCATTCTGTAGTATACATAACATTCCTTGTTTAGCCTAAGCACTCGGAACAACGCATGGCACAGCATATAACTGCATACCATAGCATAACATACAGGGCATAGCATTCCATAGGCCATTCCGAGACCAAGACTTGCTTCCTTCTTCCCTCTTCTCTTTGTCTCTACAATGTGATGCTCTGAGGCACATCCAGGGATCTGTATTGTGCTGCTGTATTAGAGGGTATTGTTCTGGGATTAGGTTGTTAAATGTTTGAACTGGACAAGCAACTTCTTGTGAATACTATAGGTTGTATTGAAGTTTGTAAAAATGCTTGACTTGGTATCCTCCACCCTACTCGGAACCTCGGACTTTTCTTTCCATGTCGGGTTGATGGGGGCCTTCTACCCGTGGTGCATTGAACAATCCATTGAACCCCTTCAGCCTTCACAATACAGCATTGTGGGAGCTGTAGTTTCGCATTTAAAAATCTAAATATGGGCTTAAAAAATCCCAGAAAGCTAATGACTATCAGTGAAAACTCTAAATATTAATGCTTTTTGGACAGTACTCTGCTGCCCTTTCCTAGGCCTGCTGTGTGCTTTAAAATACTTTAATACTTTCAAATAAAAAGGTACAATTGTAAGAACTCAGACTTACGTCACCATATCCCATTGCTTCATTTTATAGTGACGTGAGTGATGCTTTTTTGGAAGTGAAGCGATTTTCAACTGTTATGTTTGCTTTCATTTCTTTCTGGCTCAAAAATCTTCAGTGCTGTACCTTACCTTGTACAATCTCTCTGGTAGTTTTAATTATGCACTAATCTGGAAACCATTAGTTACCACTTGAGTAAAGATGTCAGTTTTAGCGAGAATGGGCCCAGCTTTTCCACCCAGTGTTACTAACACAATATGTTTCCACTTAATAGAGCTTAAACTACAAGTCCTTATTTTGAAACGGTATCAATTCTTGTTTGCTGGTATCCATACCAATCAAGATGCTTCCTGAAAAGTTTATTGAGCGATGCCAGTCATCAATGGTAAATTGATGTCACTTCCTGTGACATATACAAGTTAGTAGAGGTGGGTGAGTCACTGAAAGCTGGAGCGAAGCTCGAGCCTGAAGCCTGGCTCTGGCTCAGCTCGAGGTCCTGTTAGAACTTCGAGCCCAGAACAAGCCGAGCTTTCATGTGACTTCTGTCTGCCACCCTCTCTCCACCCTACATTCACAAACAGGTGAAAAGAAAGCATTAACATTCCGGTTACCAGGCTAGGCAAGCAGGTACCTGATTGGTGGCTGATTTGCACAAAGTGAAACCAGAAAACCTGGATTCATCACTATTTCCCGATTTAAACACATTGTGTGATTTTAGGCAAATATTGAATTTTACACATCCTCCTTTTTTACACCATCACACATGAAAGCTCCGTCAAATACATGAGTTCAGAGTACCAGCCGTACAAAAATCTATTGTGTTTGATTTAATAGACTAAAATGTTGCTCTCTTTAAAAGAATGTGGGCCACATTCAGGATTTACATGACAAATTGTCTTGTCTCATTGTTCACTAATGGCACTGTCGTCAGGATGGGGGTGGGGCCAGAGATTGTTCTAAGTTCATGTTTTTAAAATATCACTTTTAATAAGTACTTCTCAGAGCAGCTGCTATAATGTGACGTAGTGGTGCCAAAGCTTCCACATCGTAAAGAAATACACATTTGTGAATTTTCAAGAGACTTTATCATACTTTATGTGATGTTTGTTGTATGATTTTCATGGCAAAGATTTCCAGGTCTTGGCTCGAGCACAGGCTCTAAGAGCCGAGCCAGACCCTTGGTTTAGCTTGTGCTGTAAATTTGCTGACTCGGCCACCAAAGACATTAGAGGGGCGTCACACTGCCATTCTGCCACGGTCTTTTTTATGTCTCGCCTAAGCAGCACTTGTGCTGTCTCTCCGAGACATGCTGTGTTCAGGATATGGGCTTTAAGCTCCGTCCATTGACCACCCATGTTTTCAATTGGCTCTTGTGACTGTCCTTTGTAAATGCTTTATTGTCTTTGGTTACTTTGCTTACTGGCCCCTCCTTAGTCCCTCCTTTTCTACTCTTGTAACCTCTCATAAGGACTGCCCCTATTACATGTGTTGGTACTCGGTATGTTTTATTTACAGTTTGTCAGCACTCTCTTGTTAATGACTTCTTCGGCATGGCTGCCTATGCAGGTACAACATCTAGCACTGCCCGAACCGCACTTCCCTGACATGTTGTTCTTGTAAATGTTTCTTGTAATTTTAGGTGTGTTTTTCTATGGTTTGGGTTGCATTAGCGTGCAAGGTAACATATTTTTTTTCCCCAGCGTGACATGCCGCACTTGATTTTTAACAATGGCGGCCACACGTCTTTTCTTTCGTTTCCGCGGCTCAACCAACAACATATTTGGTTTTTTTTGGAGCACGGCATGCCATGCTTCATCTTTACCAATGGCGGCCAGCGAGAGGACACCAGCGTCCCGGGCAGGTTGCATGCGCTGCATGGTATGGCAAAACACCATAGGCCGCTGTTTCATCCACTGTTGCTCATGTTAAAAATTAAAAAGTGCCCTTTTGGCAGCCTGTTGTGCCCAGGGCATGAAGTCACAGCAAAGTAAATGCGTTAACGCAACTGCCCATCTTCTGCTAAACCAGCCCCTGGTCTGTAATTACGCTTGCATATTAGACAGCCGGTGCAGGCACACTGTTGCCGGTTGCAGTTCTATGACAAAATAAAAGTCTTGCCCAGCAGGCAAGCGGGGGCAAAGCAGTAGAGGGAGGGCAGATCAACTCTTATTTTAGCTGACTGTGCACAGGCAGCACTTCTAAAAGTATGGTGCCTATTCCTTAAGTAGCTTAACAACACCAATTGCTCTAACTTTCAACAATGCGAGACCTATTGCATTACAAATGTTTGTTGCTTCCAAAGCTCGGGGTGGAGGCTGTCCATCAGGACTGAAATCATGAGGAATAACACATGGGGCACATTTATGTGAGGCACAGAATGTGGCAGGATACACAGAAACAGAACTCACAGATTTTGTTAACATCTGTGCATGTGGGTATTTGAAAAGGTGTTGTTTTTGTTTTGAGTTCACTTGAGAAGTGTTGCCATGTCATGCGTGATGACCATGGAGGTGTGGTTATTGCAGCTGGCAACATGTGCCAAGCAGAGATGGTGTCCGATGAGTGTAAGAATGAACATGCACCATGCAGAGATGGTGTCCAATGAGTGAAAGGACGAACATGCGCCAGGCAGAGACAGAGTCCAATGAGTGATGGGATCAACATGCCCCAGGCAGAGACAGTGTCCAATGAATGAAGGATCAACATGCGCCAGGCAGAGATGGTGTCCAATGAATGAAGGATCAACATGCGCCAGGCAGAGATGGTGTACAATGAGTGATGGGATCAACATGTGCCAAGCAGAGATGGTGTCCAATGAGTGAAAGGATGAACATGCGCCAGGCAGAGATGGTGACCAATGAGTGAAGGATCAACAAGCGCCAGGCAGAGATGGTGTCCAATGAGTGAAAGGACGAACATGCGCTAGGCAGAGATGGTGTCCAATGAATGGAAGGATGAACATGCGCCAGGCAGAGATGGTGTCCAATGAGTGAAAGGACCAACAAGCGCCAGGCAGAGATGGTGTCCAATGAGTGAAGAATCAACATGCGCCAGGCAGAGACAGTGTCCAATGAGTGAAAGGATGAACATGCGCCAGGCAGAGATGGTGTCCAATGAGTGAAGGATCAACAAGCGCCAGGCAGAGACGGTGTCCAATGAGTGAAAGGATGAACATGTGCCAGGCAGAGATGGTGTCCAATGAGTGAAAGGATGAACACGCGCCAGGCAGAGATAGTGTCCAATGAGTGAAGGATCAACAAGCGCCAGGCAGAGATGGTGTCCAATGAGTGAAGGATCAACAAGCGCCAGGCAGAGATGGTGTCCAATGAGTGAAGGATCAACATGCGCCAGGCAGAGACAGTGTCCAATGAGTGAAAAGATGAACATGCGCCAGGCAGAGAAGGTGTCCAATGAGTGAAAGGATGACCATGCCCCAGGCAGAGAGAGGGTCCAATGAGTCAAAGGATGAACATGTGCCAGGCAGAGATGGTGTCCAATGAATGAAGGATCAACATGTTATATGTAAATATCAAGGACCCCCTGTATATATGAATATACTATTCCTAGGACAGGGTAAACAGCCAAGAGAAAATATCGTTCCTAGGTAATAGAAGACTAAGATCACATTGAATGTAATAAACTATAAAAAGACAATGAGGACAGAAAGTGGCAAAATTAGATAAGAACTGTGATTATTTATTTAATTAACAAGAATAAAAAAATATGTAAAAAACAATTTATAAATGACATATACAATCATGTAGCGTAATACATTCATGAAAATGCAAATCAAATTTGATAAAATACAAAGTACATATCAAAAATTAAAAGTGGCAACAAATAAATCTTCGACGCGCGTTTTGGCGCACGTAGCGCCTTTGTCAGGAAAAGCCACAACAACTTGAGAACTGATACGACTTAATAAAGATAAACGAGGCTTGGTCACTCGTAATTTTGTTATGCGATGAAACAACATCAATGGGTTAAAACGCATGAGAACCGGTCAGGACTCTAAGATGTAAACGTACAAGACGATACT
Source organism: Calotriton arnoldi (assembly GCA_963921515.1). Taxonomy (NCBI): domain Eukaryota; kingdom Metazoa; phylum Chordata; class Amphibia; order Caudata; family Salamandridae; genus Calotriton; species Calotriton arnoldi. The sequence goes on along the minus strand of CAWUFW010005358.1, from coordinate 630,827 downwards.
CTTAGGATATTAGTTAAGTTGTGTAGATATATATTTTTTTTAATAATAAAGAAATTGAGCGGACCTTACTTTGTATCAATACTGACAATGGTCACGTCTTGTATATAAAGCGATCCTTTTACTTGCCAGTTTTATATAAAGATGCCGCCACGCGGAATACGTCCAGCGTTCTGTCGAGCGAGATTCGCTTGACAGAACGCTGGACGTATTCCGCGCGGCGGCATCCTTATATAAAACTGGCAAGTAAAAGGATCGCTTTATATACAAGACGTGACCATTGTCAGTATCAACAAGCGCCAGGCAGAGATGGTGTCCAATGAGTGAAGGATCAAGATGCGCCAGGCAGAGACAGTGCCCAATGAGTGAAAGGATGAACATGCGCCAGGCAGAGACGGGGTCCAATGAGTGAGGGATCAACATGCGCTAGGCAGAGATGGTGTCCAATGAATGAAGGATCAACATGCGCCAGGCAGAGATGGTGTCCAATGAATGAAGGATCAACAGGCGCCAGGCAGAGAAGGTGTCCAATGAGTGAAAGGATGAACATGCCCCAGGCAGAGACGGGGTCCAATGAGTCAAAGGATGAACATGTGCCAGGCAGAGATGGTGTCCAATGAGTGATGGGATCAACATGCGCCAGGCAGAGATGGTGTCCAATGAATGAAGGATCAACATGTGCCAGGCAGAGATGGTGTCCAGTGAGTGCAAGGATCAACAAGCCCCAGGCAGAGAAGGTGTCCAATGAGTGAAAAGATCAACATGCGCCTGGCAGAGATGGTGTCCGATGAATGAAGGAGCAACATGCGCCAGGCAGAGATGGTGTCCGATGAGTGAAAGAATGAACATGCGCCAGGCAGAGATGGTGTCCAGTGAGTGAAAGGATCAACATGCACCAGGCAGAGATGGTGTCCAATGAGTGAAAGGACGAACATATGCCAGGCAGAGACGGGGTCCAATGAGTAAAAGGATGAACATGTGCCAGGCAGAGACAGTGTCCAATGAGTGATGGGATCAACATGCGCCAGACAGAGATGGTGTCCAATGAATGAAGGATCAACATGCGCCAGGCAGAGATGGTGTCCAATGAATGAAGGATCAACATGCGCCAGGCAGAGATGGTGTTCAATGAGTGAAGGATCAACATGTGCCAGACAGAGAAGGTGTCCAATGAGTGAAGGATCAACATGTGCCAGACAGAGATGGTGTCCAATGAGTGAAAGGATCAACATGCGCCAGGCAGAGATGGTGTCCAGTGAATGAAGGATCAACAAGCACCAGGTAGAGATGGTGTCCAATGAGTGAAGGATCAACATGCACAAGACAGAGATGGTGTCCGATGAGTGAAGGATCAACATGCACCAGACAGAGATGGGGTCCGGTTAGTGAAAGGATCAACATGCGCCAGGCAGAGATGGGGTCCGGTGAGTGAAAGGATCAACATGCGCCAGGCAGAGATGGTGTCCAATGAGTGAAAGATCAACATGCACCAGACAGAGATGGTGTCCGATGAGTGAAAGGATGCATGAAAGAGCATGAATGGGAGTTGGAGACGTGGACAGGAGCCATGCACCTTTTTTTAGGTCGAGCCTGAGCCAGCGCGCATGCGCTACTCTGCGAGGCTTCTTGTGTTTACTCCGTGCGGGTCTGACTCCTCCCACACATAGGATTGGCTTTTGCGTGTGTCTTTCAATAATGAAAGCACGCAAATGGCTAAAGGCGGGCGCATGTCCCACCTCTTTTTTAATGTTCACTCCCACAGCGTTTTGTTCTCAGGAGCGAGCAGCGGCGCGCAGGGTGGCAGCTGCATTCCTCGTGGGTCACGTTACCATTTTTTTTACTTCTTCAGCGTTGCAGGGATTTTGAACCCACCCTGCACTTGTGTTTTAGTAGCCTTAGAAGTGCTGTGGGTGGAAAGAAGGAGGGAAGACGCAGGGTCGTTTGCAGAATGGAAACTTTATTTTTATTTTTTATTTTATTGAAATGGGGCCGCCGCCGCTGCGAGGTTCTTTCAAGCACATAAATGCCGCAGCTTATGGCCACCCATAAAACTCGCAGGGAGAGGCTGCAAGGGTTCATTCCACGCAGACTTTTTTCTGGGGGATCTTGAACTGAAGTGAGCGCAAATCTACCCATGTTATATTTTCTTTACATTGCTTTGAATCTCGAGAAACAAAAGCTTGTCCGGCCTCTGTGCCTGCAGACGAGAGGGCTGAGGAATGCGCGTTTTGAGACATGTCTGATCAGTTTACCCCATCAGCTCTACTTGGGGTGCACATCACCCCCACATTATGTTTTCCCAGATATAGGTTTGAGCTTGAGCCCTCGGTAACCATCCAAGGGGGCATCGAGGTATGAAGTGGGCCAGTCCCCGAAGTGCCACGGAACCTGTAGTCTGTTACTGGCGCTCTAGAATGGACCGAATCGGGTCCCTAGAATGGCGCTGGCCACGGGGCTTTTAATGCGATCGGAGGAGACGTGACCATCAGGTTTGTTGCTTTTGCATTTCCTCTTAAATATTAACCGGCGCTGCACAGTTTCAGGGCACTATGCTGGATGGTTCCGTGAGTACAGATACAAATAAAGGTCACATTTTATTTCGTTTTGGAGTGGTGTGAAGTTTTGTCCTGTTCTTTTTGATTCTAGTTTGCGTCAAAAACAGAAATAAGACACCTTAGAATATCCACACGGGACTTAAAAAAAATAGTTATTAGTAGGCGGTGCAGAAATATTTATTTTTGTTAACATGTTTTTCACATGCTGATGTTACACATATCTAATGGTGACGTGTACACACTGGAAAGACGGCACTTCATTGAAACAATAATGAAACTGGCACCGGACGGCTTATGCAGGCATCGTCCAAAAACACAATTTAGAAGAATTCTACGTCTATAAATCCAAATGGAGGCGATCTGAGAACGTATGTAGGCTGTGCGGACAGTTTACATTAGGAGCCGCCTTGTCTTGGGGTAGCAGAGCCACGCAGGCGTACCTGATCAATAGTATCGGCAGAGACACCACAATTAAAGCTCGGTGTTATTTAGGGATTATTGTTAACACTCTTTACCCTTGTGGCATCCGTGCACCCAGCCCTTCACCATGTTGCTTCAGTGCCCCCCCGCCCTCCCCTTGTTGCGTTTGTGTGTACCTCGCCCTCCCCTTGTTGATTCTGTGTGTACCTCGCCCTCCCCTTGTTGATTCTGTGTCCCCGCCCTCCCCATCTTGCTTTTACGTCTCTGCCATCCTCCTGTTGCTTTGGTTCCCTCTGCCTTTCCCGGTGTTGCTGCTGTGTTCCACTCCCCTCCCCTCCCCTCCCCATGTTGCTTCACCCCTTGCTCTCCCTGTTGTTTCTATTTCCCTGATTGCTTTAAAAAGTATTAAAAACCGCTTTTGCACGTTTTATTTTTGATTACCGATCTTACTTGGATCAGGCCTGCCAAGTATCACGCATCAGGTGTGACACTACCGCATTTCAGTGTGGTGTTCCGCATCACCGCACTGAAATGCATTGTCACGCATTTTAATGCCACTGTCTCACTGCCAGCTGTACCAGCGCTGAAACTGGCTATTCCAGGCTGCTAACGCGGGCGCGGGCGCCTGTGACTTGCCAGCACTCAGGCTCGCCCAGTAAACAGTTAATGTACTTGTTGGCTGAGTGCAACGCTTGCTACAATGTTACAATCTTTAGCCCTGCTCTACTTGGATAAGTATCTAAAAACAGAAAGTGTCCATGTCATTTTGTCGATGAACATGCATGGTGCCTACACAATGAGGCCTGCAGCCACGCAAAGATGTTTTACCTTTTTCTTTAGCTATGCTGCACAGCATTGCGGACGCTGTGCAGCGTGGCTACAAACCATTGGCGAGACCTATTGGCTTTGCCAGTGCTTGTTTCTTAAAGTGCGAGATAAGGACGCTTGGCTGCACAAGCACACCCACGAGGAAGGAAGTGACAGAGCAGTCGAAGGTGACGAGCTGAGCACAGATCACACAATGTTTGTGGGGGGGGGAGGAGGTGGGGTGGGGTGTGAGGGACCTTCAAGCCCCAGCCCCTCCAAAGCTCACAGAGGCAGATGAGCGCCATTGGGGAGACCCTTCTCACACCATGACACAGTGAAACATACCCTGGAAGGGCTGCCCCCTCCTGCAGATACCGGGACAGTCACAGACATGAGCCTGGGATGTTTTTACTGCGCCATGAAGTGCGGCCCTGCGTGTATCCCTCCGCGCCTCCCGCTGCCTCCATTACACAAATTGCTCGCCAGATTTCTGAGCCCGACGCTATCACTGGGCCATAAATCTGATTTTAGTGCAGGAGGTGGACGCCGTGATTACGGGAAGCAGGCCCCGCCCAGGCCACTAATCCCTCAGGCGAGGCCGCGCCGATGATCCCGGGGCTTGACCCACTTACAAGGCGGAGCGAGGGAGGAATTAAGAATCACCACGCTCGTCAGGGGGTGCGTCTGGGGCGAGGGGAGCGGCTGCTGCAGAGACTCAGACTGCCCCCTTCAGCACCCCGCAAGGAGAGAGACCTGCAGACGCATCTGGAGGGCACCTGCGGTCCAAGGTGTTATCAGAGAGAGGCCAGGGCGCGCCCACAAGACTAGCTCACAGCGTCCCCGTCATAGCGCTACAATCAGCGTTCCGTTGCATCCCTTTATTATTAATAACCCGACCTTACATCGAACGGAAGCTGACTAATCCACCCAAGTGCTCCTGGCACCGAATGCAATTGTATTTGATGCCACAACCGGAGAGGATGAAAGGCTGAGTCTACCGATTCCCACAGAAACATCTTCTTACAGAATATTGTTTTACATAAAAACTATGGGGTTTGGGGGGTTGGTTTCCTGCAAAGCAAACTTTTTTCAGGATTAATTTCTCAAATTTTTTATTAAGTGTATGGAGTAGCCAATACTTTTGATTTAACTAAAATTACTCATAAGATTTACTTATTTTCAAGGGGTTTGAGCCTGCCCTCTTCATCCATTGGTCTGCTGTTGTGACATTCACATGTTTCTACTTTCCCACAACAGCAAACAGAATGGGGCAATGGGCCAGCCCACTTCAGCAATTGGATAACGTCCCTACAAGGGGCGGAATTCTGCTCTTTCACAAGAAGCACACCCACAGAAGTAGTTCCCTTATTTGCCAGAAACTATGGCAATGTGTGATTCTGTGACAAAAAAATCTATCTATCGATCTGTCAGTCAATCTATCGATCGATCGGTAGGTCGGCCGGTCTGTCTCTATCTCTATCTTATAGATATAGACATAAATATAATTATAGATATGTTAGTGCCCAGCAGCTCCCCAAAAGAACATGCCAAAAGAAAACAAGCTTTGACAAAGTAAAGAAAAAAGCTACTAACGCCAGACCTATTGGGTTTGCCAATGCTTCCTGAACCTTGAACCTTTTCACCCCCCCTATTCTAATCGCGGACAGGGCGAGTGTGGCACAGTCCATAATGCAGAGAAGGAAATTGTCTATCACCCTGTGTTCACCCGTAAAGCAGCACAAATGTGGGTGTCATGGGCCTGTCATCCATCAGAACCTGGTGCCACTGTGTTGGAACGAGAATGTGCCCGGCGTGGCACACTGGCATGATACCCTGCTTTGAGTGACAGCAGCACGTGGGTGTGATATCCTGACTTTTAATTTGGCCGTGGTATGAAACTAAGCTAGCGTGAGTATTTGAGTCCCGGACCTGTCCTGTGTGACCTGGAAGGGCCCAGCCCCCCCATGAGTGCCCTTATGATGAACTGAGGACCACTGTCCCTGCCATGGTACATATAGCACATGAGACAGCAGAGGCAGCAGGACGGGGGCAGATCCCCCAGACAGTGGAAGTGGATTTGTGGCTGGAGGGTGGCGGTCTAGACACTGAAGTGAGGAGTATGGAGATCTGTCTATCCTTAGATATTCCTTGATGACGTTTGTTGGCCATTGGTCGCTGATCAGTGCTCCATGACTGTCATGTTGGGTTTGTAGGGGCAGCATTTTTTTTTTGTTTCAGATTTATATAGCGCGAACTCGACCCGATGGTATTGGAGCGATTTACATGAGCACCAGTTACGTTACACAAGGACACATTCATTTTTTGGTAGGCACGGGGAGATTAAGTGATTTGCCCAGAATCACAGGATGTTCAGCCGACGCCGAGACTCGAACCCGGTTCCCCAGCTCCAAAGTTGGCGGCTCTAGCCATAAGGCTACATCCTCTCCCCATGATGGACAGAGTGGCCGCCAGGTGAGGTGAGCGGCAGACCCTCTTCATTCTCAGCCGTGAAGTCTTACAGGATTCCTGTCTTCCTCCTTTTCCTCATCCCCATCACTCCCTGACCTTGTGACCTCCGCTGGGATTGACCAGTGTCTGACAGGCTGGTGACCCCAGAGTCCTCTCTCGCCTACTCTACGCCGAGCACTGCCATGTGGTTGATGGTAGGGTTGAAGAGTTTGGCTGCAGCTTCTGTTGGCTTAGCTGAGGACGTCTGTAGGCCAGGCCTGTCCTCTTGTCTGTCCCTGATTATTGGTCAGACAGACTGATGTACAGCAGATACTGTACTCTGCTCTGACAGCAGCACCACTCACAAAGGGTGTGTGTAACTTATACTGCACTCTCACACAGCACCCCTCTCACAGGGCCTCGTGCAGCTTATACTGTACTGTACTCTTATACAGCACCCCTCGCACAGGGCCATGTGCAGCTTATACTGTACTGTACTCTCACACAGCACCCCTCGCACAGGGCCATGTGCAGCTTATACTGTACTGTCACACAGCACCCCTCGCACAGGGCCATGTGCAGCTTATACTGTACTCTCACACAGCACCCCTCTCACAGGGCCATGTGCAGCTTATACTGTACTCTCACACAGCACCCCTCTCACAGGGCCATGTGCAGTTTATACTGTTCTGTAGTTCCTATAAACCTATATAGGATCTGCGCGTTTAGACAACATAGACTGTGGGACTGGTGTCCAGACTGATTCCAGACACCCCCACCGGGTATGTTCGCCTGTATACCAGCTAGCCCACAGTGCCACTAGAAACCACTCTTACCAGGGAGAGAATAGTTCTTGGCAACTATAGAACATGACAACTCTGTCCCATCAGGGATCGTGGAAACAGTACAGTACTTTTCGCTCAGTCACTCGTGCTCACTTGGTCTCCGAGAGATACACAGAATAAACGGTGGGGACGTTTTCAATAAGCATTTATTGAACCAGCGTCATTCTAGTGTAAAATAGGTGTGCTGAAACAACCATAAGACAGAAACAGATATAAATGATTATAAGCACCAACCAAGTAAAAGGATGGTAGATTCCTACCATAGTGCTAAAACAATGAATACAGGCAGGTATAAAAATACATGACAGTAATAATGCGTACTCCTACGATGCAGACTAGATGTACCTAAGTGTACCTAGCATGTATGTAGGTGTAGAGCCTAGAATCCCTCTAGGATAAAGTTAACCCCATTACCTGAAGTGAGAGACTGTGGACCCCGTCTTGGTCTCGAGATGGACACCCCGCGATGGATGTCAGACCAATGCGAGCTGGAGTGTCTGCGTGCAGGAACCTCAGCGTCTTTCGTCAGTGTGTCAGCATGGAAGTCCTTTTCTCCTCTGACTACCTCAGCAAAGATATGGTGTTTATATACCCAAAGTAGTACCCTCAGGGGATCTACCTTGCTGTGTCATGTCGGACTTAGGATGACGGAAGGAATGACCCTTATACATAGTTATTATTCAGGAGATGGTAGTCCTGCTGAGTTTCCAAGAATCCTCATGCATAATGAATGAGGCTAGTTTTCAGGGAAAACCCCACATCCTGTTAGCAGTACCGTAACTAGGTAAAAGGTCAGTCTCAAGAACCGTTATGTAGTGTAATGGCAGGGGAAATATAGGTGAGAGGTTAGGTGGCTACCTGAGCCTATATTGGGGTGCCTATATGGAACATAACAATACTGTACTGTACTCTCACACAACATCCCTCTCACAGGGCCATGTGCAGCTTATACTGTACTCTCACACAACACCCCTCTCAGGGCCTCATGCAGCTTATACTGTACTGTACTCTCACAGCAGCACCCCTCTCACAGGGCCATGTGCAGCTTATACTGTACTCTCACAGCAGCACCCCTCTCACAGGGCCTCATGCAGCTTATACTGTACTGTACTCTCACAGCAACACCCCTCTCACAGGGCCTCGTGCAGCTTTTACTGTACTGTACTCTCACACAGCACCCCTCGCACAGGGCCATGTGTATTTTATACTGTACTCTGCTCTCACACAGCACCCCTCTCACATGGTCATGTATACTCTCACACAACACCCCTCTCACATGGCCATGTGCATCTTATACTGTACTGTACTCTCACACAATACCCCTCACCAGGGCACGAGTCGGAGGTACACGCGGGTGGACGGCGTCCACCCACTTTTTTCACAGGGTGGACACCGTCCACCCTGCCAAGAAGTTGGGCTCCACTGAAAAATATGCTGAATTCGTCCCGGTGTAATTTCCAAACACCTGGGCACTTTCAGCACCTGTTAACTGCTTTCGATCTGCAACACCATAGCCCCCCTCAAGAAAAACAACAATACCCGCGCCAAGAAAGCCAGATGGTTTACCACCGAACTTCGAGAGTCCAGAAGCACATGCCGCTGCCTCGAAAAGGCCTGGAGGAACACCAAATCCACAGAAGCCCACAACAACTTCAGAGCTGCCACCAACGCCCACCATCAACTCATCAGAGAAACGAGGAAAAAAGCGATTGAAGACAGAATTTCCACCCACGCGCACAACAGCAAGGAACTCTTCAGCATCATCAAGGAGTTCGCCCAACCCACTAGCGAGTCTACCGACATCCCTCCCTCACAAGACCTCTGCGACAAACTCAGCACCTTTTTCCACCACAAAATCAAGAGCATCTACGACAACTTCGACGAAGACAACCAACACACTGAACCCTCACCAACCACCCCCGACACCCGGAAACCAGCGATTGACGACAGGACATCCCTCACCACCGAAGACACACTGAAGACAATGAAGTCAATCCACTCAGGGGCCCCCACGGACCCCTGCCCCCACCACATCTTTAACAGAGCCGCCGACACCATCGCATCCATGCTCCGCCACACCATCAACCGCTCCCTGGCGACCGCCTCGTTCCCCGACGACTGGAAACACGCCGAGGTCAACTCCCTCCTAAAGAAACCCTCAGCGGACCCCACCGACCTCAAAAACTACAGACCCATCTCCCTGCTCCCGTTCCCAGCGAAAGTCATCGAGAAAGCCATCAACAGCCAACTCGCCACATTCATTGAAGAACACAACATCCTCGACTCCTCCCAATCCGGCTTCAGAAAAAACCACAGTACGGAAACCACCCTCCTCGCCGCAACAGACGACATCCGCACCCTACTGGACAAAGGAGAAACAGTAGCCCTCATCCTCCTCGACCTATCAGCGGCGTTCGACACAGTCTCCCACCGCACCCTAATACGCAGACTCTACGACGCAGGAATCCAGGACAAGGCCCTCGACTGGATCCGCTCCTTCCTCTCCGGCAGGACGCAGCGGGTCAGACTCCCCCTTTCCTCTCGGACCCCACACCTACCACCTGCGGTGTCCCCCAGGGCTCCTCCCTCAGCCCGACGCTCTTCAACGTCTACATGGCTCCACTCGCCCCCATCGTCAGAACCTACGGACTCAACATCGTGTCATACGCAGACGACACCCAGCTCATCCTCTCCCTATCCAACGAGCCCAACACCGCCAGACGCAACTTTCGAGAAGGCATGGAAGCCGTCGCCAAATGGATGAAAAACAGCTGCCTACAACTAAACACCAACAAAACAGAAGTACTCATCATGGGCCCAAACCCCGATGCCTGGAGCGACACCTGGTGGCCCCCCGCCCTCGGAAACCCGCCAACCCCCACGGACCACGCACGCAACCTGGGAATCGTCCTGGACTCCGAGCTCAAAATGGACCGCCAGATCAACTCTGTCTCGTCTTCCTGCTTCCACACCCTCCGCCTCCTTCGTAAGACCTTCAAATGGATCCCCCTCGAACAGAGAAAGACTGTCACTCACGCCCTGGTCACCAGCAGACTCGACTACGGCAACGCACTCTACGCCGGAATAAACAAAAACCTCACCCGCAAGCTACAGAACATCCAGAACGCCGCCGCAAGACTGGTCCTCAACCTGCCAAAACACTGCCACATCTCCCAGCACCTGCGCACACTCCACTGGCTCCCTGTCGAGGCGAGAATCACCTTCAAGATGCTCACCCACGCACACAAGGCCCTCCACGGCACCGGACCAGCATACCTGAACAGCAGACTCAAATTCCACGCACCCCAAAGGACCCTACGATCAGCCCAGCTCTCCTACGCCGTGGTCCCCCGCACCAGAAAGACCAGATCGGGAGGCCGCTCCTTCTCCTTCCTCGCGGCCAAAGCATGGAACGCCCTTCTGCTCCACCTCAGACAGACAACATCGCTCCCCATCTTCGCAAGAAACCTCAAAACCTGGCTCCTCGACAGACCCCCTCCTTGATGGATGGAACCTGCACCCCCCACCCCCCCACCCCTAGCGCCTTGAGACCCTTACGGGTGAGTAGTCGTGCTTTAACAAACCCCTGATTGATTGAACACCGTGCAGGTGGGGACGTGCAGGTGGGGAGGGGATGGGGCTCTCTTATTTCTGACTCCTGCTGGGCCCATAACAAAGGCCAAATCTTAGGGGTCATCAGGCCTCCTTTTGTTTATTTAAGAGAGGCAGCTTTTCACTTTATCCAGGCTCTGTTTACAAGATATGCATGCACTGTAAGACCGTCAGATGTGTTGGTCTTTCCCAGTATTTGCACAAAATAAATAGCATTTATATAGCGCATACTACCCCTGAGGAGGCGTTGTAATAATTTAAATATCACTATTTTTTCTTTTAAAGCACTATGGGTAGAGGAAGCTTTACACTGACAAAAGGCAACATTGTTTTATGTGTAGCTTACAAAAGTGTGAATCTTCTGCCAAAATCAGGAGGGTTTGCAAGTATACTCGAAATGTGCTCAAATGTACTCATGATAGACCTGCTAAACATATAGGTGAGGGCTTAAGATCTGATGTCACTTCTTGTGATGCCACTTCCTGTGATGTCACGCGCTGTGATGGCACGCGCCGTGATGCCACTTGCATACTGATTATCTAGGTTAGTCCCCCCCACTTATTTTTTTAGGACTTGTGCCCTGCCCCTCACACAGAATCTGGTGTAGCTCATACTGTACTCTACTCTCACACATCACCCCTCACACAGACTTGTGTAGCTCACACTGCACTCTGCTCAGCATCTCTCTCACATGCCGAAGAGCGAACATCCACAATATACCCGTTTTCAATGTAGAGCGTAGAAGAGGCCTTCACAGCGCTGCTTAGACTCACAGACGTGAAAAGACATTTAAAGGCAGAAACTTCCCCTTCTGACCCATTTGGAGACTTAAGTTCAGATGTTCGGTGCGTCACATCTTGAGACCTGTGAGCGCCGGGAGCGAGAGGCCGCGTGAATGAAGAAATCTAAGTCTGTGATCAGATACGTTAGAACGAAATCCCTGCTGAAGGTGAACATCTCTAAGAATAAGCGGTTGAAATGCGGAGCGCTTAAGGGATCTCTGTGGCCAAGAGACGAATGTGTCTGAGTTGAGAATCTAATATGTCAGATTAAGCAGAAATACACCACAGGCACTGGGGCCAGTGAGGGGGTACACAGAGTATAAAAGGCTACACATACTCCAATTAATTCAACTCTTATGGGATTTGTTTCCTTAAAAAACGTGCCAGCGCAGGTTTTCTTTCTTGCCATTTCAACTTTGCAACTTTTGTGATAGTTTGGAAGCATTTTGTGTTTTGAAAAATGTTCAGAAAGTTTCCAGAGGAAATTTTTTTCAACTTTGCCTAGGGCTCCAGCCTGCTGCTCAGCCGCACTCTTTGCGCACACATGGATGGACCACCCCCTGTGAGCACTCCCTCCTACAAGTGGGAATGGCCCCACTCAGCCTTGTACTCTGCTCCAAGACCACTGTTCAGGTCTCTGTGCCAACATTAATGCCACAGGGAGGAAACGCTGCTAACATATCGAACAGGGCGTAGGCTGTGGGCGCCCGCAGTTAGAAACCCTTTACAATCCTGCTTGCGATCTCCCAAAGCTGCCTAAATCCGGGCCCATAACATCCCTAAAGCCTCACTTCATTTTTATTACTTTATTTTTTACTGGCTTGCATCCGCTAGTTTTTTCTATAGCAACTTTGTAGCTTTAGATTTCTTAAAGTCGTGGATTCCTTTTATAGGACTTCTCGTCCAGAGGCAGAAGTTGTCGAGCATCAGCTGACGTGTGAGTCCCTCCCATGGTCCTCCACACCTGGGCTGTGAGTCCCTCCCATGGGCCTCTACTCCTGGGCTGTGAGTCCCTCCCATGGGCTCTCAATCCTTGGCTGTGAGTCCCTCCCATGGGCCTCCACTCCTTGGCTGTGAGTCCCTCCCATGGGCCTCCACTCCTGGGCTGTGAGTCCCTCACATGGGCCTCCACTCTTGGGCTGTGAGTCCCTCACATGGGCCTCCACTCCTGGGCTGTGAGTCCCTCACATGGGCCTCCACTCCTGGGCTGTGAGTCCCTCCCATGGGCCTCCACTCCTGGGCAGTGAGTCCCTCCCATGGGCTCTCAATCCTTGGCTGTGAGTCCCTCACATGGGCTCTCAATCCTGGGCTGTGAGTCCCTCCAACGGGCCTCCACTTCTGGGCTGTGAGTCCCTCCCATGGACTCTCAATCCTGGGCTGTGAATCCCTCCCATGGGCCTCCACTCCTGGGCTGTGAGTCCCTCCCATGGGTCTCCACTCCTGGGCTGTGAGTCCCTCCCATGGGCTCTCAATCCTGGGCTGTGAGTCCCTCACATGGGTCTCCACTCCTGGGCTGTGAGTCCCTCCCATGGGCTCTCAATCCTTGGCTGTGAGTCCCTCACATGGGCGTACACTGCTGGGCTGTGAGTCCCTCCCATGGGCCTCCACTCCTGGGCTGTGAGTCCCCCCCATGGGATCTCAATCCTGGGCTGTGAGTCCCTCACATGGGCGTGCACTGCTGGGCTGTGAGTCCCTCACAGGGGCCTCTTCTCCTGGGCTGGGAGTCCCTCCCATGGGCCTCCACTCCTGGACTGTGAGTCCCTCACATGGGCGTCCACTCCTGGGCTGTGAGTCCCTCCCATGGGCTCTCAATCCTTGGCTGTGAGTCCCTCCCATGGGCCTCCACTCCTGGGCTGTGAGTCCCTCCCATGGGCTCTCAATCCTTGGCTGTGAGTCCCTCCCATGGGCCTGCACTCCTGGGCTGTGAGTCCCTCCCATGGGCTTTCAATCCTTGGCTGTGAGTCCCTCCCATGGGCTCTCAATCCTGGGCTGTGAGTCTCTCACATGGGTGTACACTGCTGGGCTGTGAGTCCCTCCCATGGGCCTCCACTCCTGGGCTGTGATTCCCTCCCATGGGCTCTCATTCCTGGGCTGTGAGTCCCTCCCATGGGCTCTCAATCCTGGGCTGTGAGTCCCTCCCATGGGCTCTCAATCCTGGGCTGTGAGTCCCTCCCATGGGCCTCCACTCCTGGGCGGTGAGTCCCTCCCATGGGCCTCCACTCCTGGGAGTCCCTCCCATGGGCCTCCACTCCTAGGCTGTGAGTCCCTACCGTGGGCTCTCAATCCTGGGCTGTGAGTACCTCACATGGGCCTCCACTCCTGGCCTGTGAGTCCCTCCCATGGTCCTCCACACCTGCCTGGGCTGTGAGTCCCTCCCATGGGCTCTCAATCCTTGGCTGTGAGTCCCTCCCATCGGCCTCCACTCCTGGGCTGTGAGTTCCTCCCATGGGCCTCCACTCCTTGGCTGTGAGTCCCTCCCATGGGCTCTCAATCCTGGACTGTGAGTCCCTCACATGGGCTCTCAATCCTGAACTGTAAGTCCCTCACATGGACATACACTCCTGGACTGTGAGTTCCTCCTATGGCCTCTCAATCCTGGACTGTGAGTTCCTCACATGGGCTCTCAATCCTGGACTGTGAGTCCCTCACATGGGCGTACACTCCTGGACTGTGAGTCCCTCCCATTGGCCTCCACTTCTGGGCTGTGAGTCCCTTACATGGGCGTCCACTGCTGGACTGTGAGTCCCTCCCATGGGCCTCCACTCCTGGGCTGTGAGTCCCTCCCATGGGCTCTCAATCCTTGGCTGTGAGTCCCTACCATGGGCCTCCACTCCTGGGCTGTGAGTCCCTCCCATGGGCGTCCACTCCTGGGCTGTGAGTCCCTCCCATGTGCTCGCAATCCTTGGCTGTGAGTCCCTCCCATGGGCGTCCACTCCTGGGCTGTGAGTCCCTCCCATGGGCTCTCAATCCATGGCTGTGAGTCCCTCCCATGGGCCTCCACTCCTGGGCTGTGAGTCCCTCCCATGGGCGTCCACTCCTGGGCTGTGAGTCCCTCCCATGTGCTCTCAATCCTTGGCTGTGAGTCCCTCCCATGGGCGTACACTCCTTGGCTGTGAGTCCCTCACATGGGCATTTACTACTGATCCGGGAGGTGAAGGTACTGTCCATAGCAGGCCTCTGGCCTCCCTGTAGGTAGTCTCTGTGGCAGTGGCACAACTAGACCCAAACTTCGAGGGAGGGGGCTAAGACTCCCAGCCACGGCTGGCCCTAACACTGGTTGCGCACCGTGCAACAGTCTTTTTTGGCGCCCCCTCCACCATTACCTCCTTCTCCATGAATTCCCTCACTACCACTCGCCAACAATGCACCTCATCTCTCTATAGCACCTTTCAGACAAATATTTCATTTTTTTATAGGGCTACTCATAGTTTACTCACTCTCAGTTCTGTGATCTGCACGGTACACGTTCTTTGTAGCAGGCACATTAACCCTCTGCGCTGTGTGGGTGACAGGAGTGCCCATGTGAGTGGACGGTGAGAGTAGGGTGAGAGGAGTGACTGCAGGCTGAGTGAGGTGACCATATGAATTTAGGTGCGGATATAAGTGCAGAGTGGGACGAATGAATGTATGGTTAGTGATGGGCTTATTTGAGTGAGTTTGCAGAGTGAGCAGTGAAGGGGACAGGTGAGTGAAGTGTCACATGAGTGCAGGGTGAGTAGTGTGCTCGTGTGACTGCAGGGTGAGGTACAGGGTGAACAGTGCAAGTGCATCGTGAGTGCAGAGTGATCGCTGTGAGTGCAGGGTGAGTGTGAAAGTGAAGGGTGAGAACGAGGCGTGAGTTGTCTGAATGCAGGGTGCATTCCCAGACATTTGAAGTAACTCAGCATGTTATTGAGGACTGGCGTAGGGTTTAAGATATATGTTAAACTATTGCTATTATGGCATTATTCAGGGTCCAAGGATCGAGGGTGGAGGAAATAAATATTGTGCTCATCCTGCAACAAACTTCCAGTCTTGTGATTAGGGTTGCGCTCATTATAATGATGTCCCAGACATTACAAAAATAAGCAGTCACCTAAAGCCTATGTTGAGCACTTATCTGTGCATACTTGGAACAGCAAATATAAATGGAAAGCATTTTTAATTGTGTTCTAGGGCTGCCTGAATGATCCATGATTGATAATTAAAGGGAACAAAGACAGAGAAGTCACATTACAAATGAATACATACTATATTATTTATAACCCTATTTAGTGTCAAGACGAGGCCTTTGCAGGCTCTTTAAAAACAACACATGGCTGGAATTTTTCTTTGGGTAATCCTACTTTATATTCCTTTTCATGAAATGCATTCTCACACTACGGCAGTAAATGTAAAATACAAATGTAAGGAATAGGCAGAGTGGGGGCCCAGGGGGTACTGGAACCAGCAAAAAAAACTAAGCCTCGGTAACCAGTTTACAAAGGTATGTAAATATGTGTTAGAAATGGGGGTCTCTAGTTGGCAATGGCTGGCCACTGTCCAAGTAGGGACCCTTCTTCCTAAGTCAGAGTGAGAGGGCTACCCTCTTTAATACCCCTGCTCAACCCTGTGGTAACGTAGCACGAGCAGGTAGGCTTATCTCAGAGGCAGGGTGTGAAGCATTTATGACCATACACAGTAACACAGTGAGGAACACTACAGAGGGACACCACACAAGTAGTCATAAAAAATAAGTATCTTTATATAAAGGCAGATTTATCACAAGACCAATAACTGTAAAAGCCACAATACTGTCAAAAATAGGATAGCTGTTGAAGGGCTGTCAAAGATAGTTCAAAGGTTGCAAGAATAAGGTTCAAATTCAAGGCAGGGGTCTCTGCGCCCCTTCCTCGTTCAGAGGTTGCAAAAATAAGGTTCAAATTCAAGGCAGTGGTCTCTGCGACCCTTTCTCTCATAAGACTGTCAAAAATAGGATGGCTGTTGAAGGGCTGTCAAAGATAGTTCAAAGGTTGCAAGAATAAGGTTCAAGTTCAAAGCATTGGTCTCTGCGACCCTTTCTTTCACAAAGTACCTGGGTTTAGTAGCAAAACCAACAAAGTGTCGCAAATAAGCTGTAGCGATGATTCTCAGCACGCGAGGCCGGCGATGCGTTGAAATCCTTGCCGCAAGGGAGGATGATGCGCCGGTCTGCGGGATGCGTGCGGAGACGATGCGACAAACTTCTGCACGCTGGACCGCCGATGCGATGACTTTCTTGCCGCGTGGGAGAAGTCGATGCGGTGATCCTGTTGCGCTGTGCGATCGTGTTGCGATGCGAAGACAAGACGCTCCGCGAGGGAGCGACGAAATTCGGTACGATGCGATCAAAGTGGCGAACGCACGGCGTCCGCACTGCGATGTCTCGAAGCGATGATTTCTTTCAGGGTTGCGAGTGCGCGGCGACAGCAGCGCGATGATCTTTCCAGCGCGTCTCGGCTGCAGCGGCTCGCAAAGGGGCGTCAGCGATGGTTTCGGGTTGCGGGCCCTCGGCGGCAGTAGCGCGATGATTTTCCCAGCGCTCTCGACTGCAGCGGCCCGCAAAGATGCGTTAGCGTCGATTTCTTACCCTCTTTTCTCTGATGCAGACTAGAGGCCCTGGAACTCACAGGAGCCTCCTCAGCAGATAGCAGTCCTCGCAGGGAGGAAGCAGGAGGTCGGTGGTGGAGTCTGATGTGCCTGAGACTCCAGCAGGAGGCTAGCTCTTTTCCTAGCCCTTGGGTGATTGCTGTACAAAAATAAAAGTTCTCTCAAGAGTTCCTTTTCCTCTTCTTCAAGGTCCAGTGGTCACTGCTGCAGGCCAGTGCAAGAAACAACACACAGCACAGGGACAGTCACTTCCTGCAGATTCCTCCAGTGGCACGGACAGAGTTTCCTCTCCAGATCCAAAAGCAATACAAAAGTAGGGGTTTGAGCACAGATATTTATACCCCAAAAACCTTTGATCCTTGAAGCTACCAGTCCCTGAACCTAGCCAGAACCAGTTCTGCTCAGGCCTGGAGCACTTTGTTTACCAGGCTGCATCCTTCCTTTCAGAAAGAGGGGTCTGCTAGCAGACACACAGTGGGAGGTGGAGCCAGCATTCACCTTGCCAGGCACAGCCCTATTCAGATCAAAGAGCCACCCCTCCCCACACTCTAAATGCAGATCTCTCTATTCCACCCAGGTCTGACTCAGCCTGTCCTGCCCCTCTAAAACCAGACAGCCAATACACATAACGGCAGAGCACACTGGAAGGCTTAGGCAAGAAAATACCTACTTTCTAAAAGTGGTATTTTCAAACACAGAATATAAAAATAAACTTCACTAAAAGGTGTATTTTAATATTCTGAGCTCAGGCATACTAAATTCGTTTTTCTACCATGTTCCTGGGGTCAGTTAGGACTATAGCATGTAATAGTCAAACTGCCCATTCTAGCCTATGAGGAACAGGTAGCCTTACAGTAGTGAAAAACGAAATGGTGCATAATTCACTACCAGGACATGCTACACACACCAAGGCATGTCCTGCCTTACACATACAAGGCACCCTACCATAGGGGTGACTTCCAGGATGCTAAGGGAAGGTTCAGGGGCTGGGAAGTGAGTGCACTTCACAGCCAAGATGGCAGTTCTGGACTGCACACAGACACTGCAGTGGCAGGTCTAAGACACACTTTACAAGCTGCTTCTGTGGGTGGCACACATCAGTGCTGCAGGCCCACCAGCAGCATTTGGTTTACCAGCCCTGGGCACACATAGGCCACACTACTAGGGACTAACAGGTAAACCAAATAAGCCAATCAGGGATATACCCATTCACATAGACATATTTATACAGGGAGCATTCGCGCTGTGACACTGAATGGCAGTGGCACAGCGCCCAGAGCATCTAACACCAGTAAAACAGAGGAGACAACAGCGAAAAATGGAAGGGAGACCCACGACAATGGTGCCAGGTCTAACACACGTCCCCTCCAGCTGAAATGTGGGAGAACTACCCATCCCCTTGGAAGTTCTCATCGCTAAGGCGGAAAAATCTGGACAGACCATCAGCATTGGCGTGTTCTGTACCAGGGCGGTGTTCCACCGTGAAGTCCATACCCTGTAGGGAAATGGACCACCTCAACAACTTGGGATTCTCACCCCTCATCTGCATCAACCATCTGAGGGGCCTGTGGTCTGTCTGAACCCAGAAGTGAGTCCCAAACAGGTATGGTCTCAGCTTCTTCAGTGCCCAGACCACAGCAAATGCCTCACGCTCAATTGCACTCCACCTCTGTTCCCGTGGAAGTAACCTCCTACTGATGAAGGCTACAGGTTGGTCTAGTCCCTCCTCATTTATCTGTGACAGAACGGCCCCCACCCCATGCTCTGAAGCGTCTGTCTGGACAACAAATTCCTTAGCAAAATTGGGCGCCTGGAGTACGGGTGCTGTACACATAGCAGTTTTGAGGGCATCAAAGGCTTTCTGACAGGTGTCAGTCCAGTTCACAATCTTTGGCCGCTTCTTGGAAGTCAGCTCAGTCAAGGGTGCAACAATGTTGCCATACCCCTTGACAAACCTCCTGTAATAACCCGTGAGTCCTAAGAAGGCCCTCACCTGGGTCTGGGTCCTTGGGGGCTCCCAAGTCAGGATGGTTTCAATCTTGGGCTGCAGGGGCGCCACCTGGCCGCTCCCCACCTGGTGTCCCAAGTACACCACAGAACCCTGCCCAATCTGGCACTTACTGGCCTTGATTGTGAGGCCTGCTCTGCGCAGCGCCATCAACACTTCCCAGAGGTGGCGCAAGTGGTCCTCCCAGGAGGAACTAAACACTGCAATGTCATCCAGGTAGGCGGCACTGAAAGCCTCCAGCCCAACCAACACCTGGTTGACCAATCTCTGGAAGGTGGCAGGGGCATTCTTCATCCCAAAGGGCATCACACGGAACTGGTAGTGCCCATCTGGTGTGGAGAATGCTGACCTCTCCTTTGCCCCCTCCGTTAAGGCGATCTGCCAGTACCCAGACGTCAGATCAAACGTGCTGAGGTACCGGGCAGCCCCTAACCGGTCTATGAGCTCATCAGCTCTGGGGATGGGGTGCGCGTCGGTCTTGGTGACCGAATTGAGACCTCGGTAGTCCACACAGAACCTAAGTTCAGGAGTGGCACCAGGCGTCGCAGCTTTTGGTACCAAGACCACGGGGCTGGACCAGGGGCTGCTAGAGGACTCAACCACCCCTAGGGCGAACATTTTGGAGACCTCCTCCTTAATGCAAGCCCTGACCCTGTCAGTTACCCTGTAAGCCTTGTGCTTGACAGGAGAACTGTCCCCGGTATCCACCTCATGGACGCACCAATCAGGGACACCAGGTACCAGGGAGAACAAATCAGAAAATTGCCCCAACAGGTGGTGACAATCTCTCTGCTGCTCAGGGGTCAGTGTGGTGGAGAGGATCACACACTCCACTGACCCATCCTTCTCTTCTGCACACAGGAGGTCAGGGAGAGGCTCACTCTCCTCCTCAACCCCATCATCTGTGGCAAGTAGCATGCCCACTTCAGACCTCTCAAAGTGGGGCTTTAGGCGGTTCACATGCAGGACCCGCAAGGGGTTCCTGGGAGACTGAAAGTCCACCAAGTAGGTAACTGGACTTTTGCGCTCCACCACCCCAAAGGGACCGGTCCACTTATCTTGGAGCGCACAAGGCTCCACTGGGGCCAGTACCCAAACCTTCTGACCAGGTTGAAATTCGACCAGAGTGGCATTCTGGTCGTGCCAACGTTTCATTTCTTCTTGGCTGGCTTCCAGATTTGCCTCAGCAATTTTTCTGAAACGCCGAGTCTGGTTCCTGAAGGCCAACATGTAGCTAAATACATCTTGGGGAGGTTTCCTGGGAGATTGCTCCCAGCCTTCCTTGACCAGACTAAGAGGTCCTCTAACCGGGTGGCCATAGAGGAGTTCAAAGGGACTGAACCCTAAGGACTTCTGTGGCACCTCCCGGTAGGCAAACAACAGGCATGGCAAGAGGACGTCCCACTTACGCCTCAGGGGCTCTTCTAGGCCCATGATCATGCCCTTCAAGGTCCGGTTGAACCTTTCAACCAGACCATTACCTTGGGGGTGGTAAGGAGTGGTGAACTTATACGTTACCCCACACTCCTTCCACAGAGACTTCATGTACTGGGAGATGAAGTTGGTCCCCCTGTCAGACACCACCTCTCTGGGGAATCCCACACGGGAGAAAATCCCCATCAGTGCACGTCCCACCACGGGGGCCGTCACTGTCCTGAGCGGGATGGCTTCAGGGTACCGGGTGGCATGGTCCACCAAGACCAGGATGAACCTGTTGCCCATGGCTGTCTTGGGGTCCAGAGGCCCCACAATGTCAATGCCCACTCGCTCGAATGGGGTACTCACAACTGGAAAGGGCTGGAGTGGGGCCTTGATCTTCCCCCACTCTTCCCACTTGCCTGGCAAGTCTCACAGGTCCTGCAATGAGAGTCTGAACTCTTGTGCATCTGGGGCCAATAAAGTGGGCAGCCAGCCTCTCAAAGGTCTTGGTCTGCCCCAGATGTCCTGCCAATGGAATGTCATGAGCCAACCCCAGTAGGAAGGTTCTGAAGCACTCGGGTACCACCAGCACACGGGCTGACCCTGGCTCAGCAACCTTAGGCTCACTATACAGGAGACTGTTCTCCCAATAAATCAGATGTGAACCAGACATGTCACCTTCTGCCTGGGCTGCAGCCTGTCGCCGCATACCCTCAAGAGAGGGGCAAACTCTCTGCTGCTCACAAAATTCCTCCCTGGTGGGTCCCCCTTCCTGCTGCCAATGGGTCAGCTCAGGCAGGTCCCCCAGTTCGGTGATCTGCTCCCCGGTAGGCTCCAGGGCATCCCCTCAGGGTCTGCTCCTTCCTGGGCCGTGGGAACCAAGGGGGCCGGCTTACCGCGCCCCTGCCCCTTCTCTCTAAGGCAGGGATCTGGGCCCTACTCTCAGGCTCCAGATCCTTTTCAACACCCTCCTTGGCTGCCATGGACCGAGTGGTAGCACACGCCCACTCAGGCAGACCCAACATCTCTAAGTGAGCCTTCCTCTCCACCGTAGCCCACGGGGAGTCCTCTAAATCATTGCCCAGCAGACAGTCTACAGGCATGGCGGGCCTCACAGCTACCTGAAGAGTTCCTGAGACCCCCCACTCAAAGGGAACCTGAGCCACCTCACATTGGCTCTCTGAGTTGTCGGCGGACACTACTGGGTAGAATGCATGGGGGACAACCTGCTCTTTGGACACCAACCGGGAGCTGACAGCAGTTACACTGGCCCCTGTGTCTCTTAGAGCCTCCACCCTATGGCCATTGATGGTCACCCACTGCCTGTATTTTTTAGTGTTAGCAGGCAGTGCAGGCTTGGGGACCATCTCAAAGTTCCCTAATGAGACAAGGGTCAATTCTACGGGATCCCACCCCTCTTGGGCACCCATCTCCTCCTCTCCCAGGGCTACACTAGCAATCTGGCGGGGTGGTGCACGGGGGTGCACTGGCCCCTTTGGGGGCACTGAGGATCAAAATATCTGTGGCCCACTTGACCACAGTTGTAACACGTGGGGGCCCCCTGGGAACAGGCCTACCTGTTGGGGGCCCGGTCCTCCTTTCTTGGGGGGCTGGGACACCACTGCTTGGTTCCCTGGGGGATTACTTTGGGGCCCTCGGTGGAACTCCCTCTGTTGACCCTTGTCCCCCCACTCCTCTGCTGGGGACCCTGCCCACCTTTGGCGACGTCTCCCACTGGACCCTTGCGGACCCGGGTGCTCACCCAGCGGTCCGCCTCCTCAGCAAGCTTTCTAGGGTTAGTCAGCTTGCAATCAATTAGGTGCTGGCGTAGCTCAGGAAAACAATTACTAGATAAATGCTCCCATGCAATCAAATCATAAAACTGTGCAAAAGTTTCTACTTTGCTACCTCTCACCCAGCGTTCCATGGCTCTGCAAAAAAAGGACACATATTCAACCCACGTGGTACCCTCTAGCTTCTTACAGACCCTAAACCTCTGTCTATACATCTCAGGGGTCAAACCATAGCGGGTCACCAACGCTTCCTTCATGTGGGCATAAACCATCCTACTTTCTGGGAGCAGGTCCAACAAGGTATCCCTCCCCTCACTCACAAAGCGTCCCCACAACCCCGCTCCCCAAACCTTCTCAGGGACCCGGTGGGACACCATGGCTACTTCATAAGCGGCAAACCATTGCCCAATATCTTCACTTTTGTGGAAATCTTTAATAACCTCCTTGGGTATATACACCCTACTCTCAGGGTGCACTACAGGTATGCTGCCACCAGAGGGGGAGATTTCCATGCTCTTAGCTTTAATCTCCAACTCCCTCAATACTCTCTCATGCTCAAGCTTCATCCTCATAATCTCAATTTCTAACTTCTTGTTCTCTAGGTCCCGGTGACCATCCATTTTAAGCTTAGCCATCTCCATATTATGCCGCCTATCTCTCTCCCTGTCCTCCAGCTCTTCTGGGGACAGACCCTTAGCGGACACACTAGAGCCCGGGTTGGAAAGGGCTGGGTCTCCTACTAAGTCTACTACATCGCCCTGCTGCTCTCCTCCCTCCACAAGCTCTCCTAGATCCTTAGGGGCATCCCTGGCTTCTAGCCAGGCCTTCAGCGCCTTGTAATACTCCTCCCTCCTAGTGAGACCTGTGATAGGGACTGTGAATTGCTTGCAAAAATATTTGAGCTGCTTGGCATTGTAGGTTTCTATTTTCTCTTCTTCCCAGGAGAGATCTTCTGAGGCATTGGATCTGGGCTTGCCCATTGTAGAAATAACTGGCAATATCAATAAAGGACAGAAGAAAACTTCTCAAAAAATGTAAGCGGGTGAAAAATCACCGGCAATATCAATCACAATATAGGATCCTAAAAACTCTCAGAAATGTGCGTGGGTGAAAAATCACCAGCAATATCAATCACAATAGGGGATCAAAAACTTTCAATAAATGGGCGCGGGTGAAAAATCACCGGCAATATCAATCACAATATAGGATCCCAAAAACTCTCAGAAATGTGCGTGGGTGAAAAATCACCAGCAATATCAATCACAATAGGGGATCAAAAAACTTTCAATAAATGGGCGCGGGTGAAAAATCACCGGCAATATCAATCACAATATAGGATCCCAAAAACTCTCAGAAATGTGCGTGGGTGAAAAATCACCGGCAATATCAATCACAATATAGGAGCAAAAAAAAATTCTCCCCAAAAAAATGTATGCGGTACGTTATGGTCTGCACTCACTAGTAGTGTACACTATAATTACTGTATGCGATCATAAATGCAAGTCCAGATCCTCACCGCTGACCACCAATGTTAGAAATGGGGGTCTCTAGTTGGCAATGGCTGGCCACTGTCCAAGTAGGGACCCTTCTTCCTAAGTCAGAGTGAGAGGGCTACCCTCTTTAATACCCCTGCTCAACCCTGTGGTAGCACGAGCAGGTAGGCTTATCTCAGAGGCAGGGTGTGAAGCATTTAGGATCATACACAGTAACACAGTGAGGAACACTACAAAGGGACACCACACAAGTAGTTATTATAAAAAATAAGGATCTTTATATAAAGGCAGATTTATCACAAGACCAATAACTGTAAAAGCCACAATACTGTCAAAAATAGGATAGCTGTTGAAGGGCTGTCAAAAATAGTTCAAAGGTTGCAAAAATAAGGTTCAAGTTCAAAGCAGTGGTCTCTGCGACCCTTTCTTTCACAAAGTACCTGGGTTTAGTAGCAAAACCAACAAAGTTTCGCAAATAAGCTGTAGCGATGATTCTCGGCACGCGAGGCCGGCGATGTGTTGAAATCCTTGCCGCAAGGGAGGATGATGCGCCGGTCTGCGGGATGCGTGCGGAGACGATGCGACAAACTTCTGCACGCTGGACCGCCGATGCGATGACTTTCTTGCCGCGTGGGAGAAGTCGATGCGGTGATCCTGTTGCGCTGTGCGATCGTGTTGCGATGCGAAGACAAGACGCTCCGCGAGGGAGCGACGAAATTCGGTACGATGCGATCAAAGTGGCGAACGCACGGCGTCTGCACTGCGATGTCTCGAAGCGATGATTTCTTTCAGGGTTGCGAGTGCGCGGCGACAGCAGCGCGATGATCTTTCCAGCGCGTCTCGGCAGCAGCGGCTCGCAAAGGGGCGTCAGCGATGGTTTCGGGTTGCGGGCCCTCGGCGGCAGTAGAGCGATGATTTTCCCAGCGCTCTCGACTGCAGCGGCCCGCAAAGATGCGTTAGTGTCGATTTCTTACCCTCTTTTCTCTGATGCAGACTAGAGGCCCTGGAACTCACAGGAGCCTCCTCAGCAGATAGCAGTCCTCGCAGGGAGGAAGCAGGAGGTCGGTGGTGGAGTCTGATGTGCCTGAGACTCCAGCAGGAGGCTAGCTCTTTTCCTAGCCCTTGGGTGATTGCTGTACAAAAATAAAAGTTCTCTCAAGAGTTCCTTTTCCTCTTCTTCAAGGTCCAGTGGTCACTGCTGCAGGCCAGTGCAAGAAACAACACACAGCACAGGGACAGTCACTTCCTGCAGATTCCTCCAGTGGCACGGACAGAGTTTCCTCTCCAGATCCAAAAGCAATACAAAAGTAGGGGGTTTGAGCACAGATATTTATACCCCAAAAACCTTTGATCCTTGAAGCTACCAGTCCCTGAACCTAGCCAGAACCAGTTCTGCTCAGGCCTGGAGCACTTTGTTTACCAGGCTGCATCCTTCCTTTCAGAAAGAGGGGGTCTGCTAGCAGACACACAGTGGGAGGTGGAGCCAGCATTCACCTTGCCAGGCACAGCCCTATTCAGATCAGAGAGCCACCCCTCCCCACACTCTAAATGCAGATCTCTCTATTCCACCCAGGTCTGACTCAGCCTGTCCTGCCCCTCTAAAACCAGACAGCCAATACACATAACGGCAGAGCACACTGGAAGGCTTAGGCAAGAAAATACCTACTTTCTAAAAGTGGTATTTTCAAACACAGAATATAAAAATAAACTTCACTAAAAGGTGTATTTTAATATTCTGAGCTCAGGCATACTAAATTCGTTTTTCTACCATGTTCCTGGGGTCAGTTAGGACTATAGTATGTAATAGTCAAACTGCCCATTCTAGCCTATGAGGAACAGGTAGCCTTACAGTAGTGAAAAACGAAATGGTGCATAATTCACTACCAGGACATGCTACACACACCAAGGCATGTCCTGCCTTACACATACAAGGCACCCTACCATAGGGGTGACTTACAGGATGCTAAGGGAAGGTTCAGGGGCTGGGAAGTGAGTGCACTTCACAGCCAAGATGGCAGTTCTGGACTGCACACAGACACTGCAGTGGCAGGTCTGAGACACACTTTACAAGCTGCTTCTGTGGGTGGCACACATCAGTGCTGCAGGCCCACCAGCAGCATTTGGTTTACCAGCCCTGGGCACACATAGGCCACACTACTAGGGACTAACAGGTAAACCAAATAAGCCAATCAGGGATATACCCATTCACATAGACATATTTATACAGGGAGCATTCGCGCTGTGACACTGAATGGCAGTGGCACAGGGCCCAGAGCATCTAACACCAGTAAAACAGAGGAGACAACAGCGAAAAATGGAAGGGAGACCCACGCCAATGGTGCCAGGTCTAACAATATGCAAATGGTCTTTAAAGACCTGTGAAAAACTCGGGCGTGCCGGAGATAAGACTCCAGTCACTGCCCAGCCGAGCCCACAGCAGCTCGAGCTGCAGCCGCCCGGGCTGACACACACGACGGGTGGGGGGGAGAGGCTGAAGCCTTTTCAGCCCAATGTGTGTTGCGCTCCTGCTCTGTGGCATCCGGGAAGGAGCGGTGTCATCATTGTAAGAATATTTCTGACATACATATTGTACCCTAAATATCATCTACAGAAACATCTCCGTATTGGAGATAATAATCGAACATTTACACCTCATATGATTGACGATACAAATATACAGATTTTGGTAAACGATATTTAGGACACAATATACATGTAAAACAGTATTTCTGTTTATGATATTCGACTCCCTCCTGAAAGGCAGCGCCGGCCTCTCTGAAAAGGCTAGTTTCTAGATCTCTTTTAAAAGTTGACAAATTTGACTGGTTTCTCAGGTCAGGGTTCAGAACATTCTAGAGTTGAGGGCCTCAGATTCTGATCCTTCACCCACCCCACGAGACTATCAAGCAAATCCGGTTCAACCAATCAGAGGAGCTTTGGTTGATCTGAGGAGGCTGTTGGGCATGTAGAGCAGTGTTCACGTTTGCAGACACTCGGCGACCAACCTCGCCTCCTGCACTCTTTAAAAGTTGCACTGAGGACTTTAGTCACAATTCTCTTGGTCACCGGGAGCCAAGGGAGTCCCATGAGAGCCAGGGTGATATGATCGGATGTCTTCAGCTTGAGGCATGCAGCTTCCTTTCCATATAGTTTCTGGGCGTCCTTCCTGTGTGATCCTGTGTAAATTACACTGCAGTGGCTGAGGCACCAAGGAGCGGGAGGATATATCTGAGCATCTTAAGTGGAGGAGTGAGAGGATGTATACGAGCATCTTAAGTGGAAGAGTGGGAGGATGTATCCGAGGATCTTAAGTGGAGGAGAGGGAGGATCTATCCGAGCATCTTAAGTGAAGGAGCGGGAGGATCTATCCAAGCATCTTAAGTGAAGGAGCGGAAAGATCTATCCAAGCATCTTAAGTGAAGGAGCGGGAGTGTCTATCCAAGCATCTTAAGTGAAGGAGCGGGAGGATTTATCCGAGCATCTTAAGTGAAGGAGCGGGAAGATCTATCCGAGCATCTTAAGTGAAGAAGCAGGAGGATCTATCTGAGCATCTTAAGTGAAGGAGCGGGAAGATCTATCCGAGCATCTTAAGTGAAGGAGCAGGAGGATCTATCTGAGCATCTTAAGTGAAGGAGCGGGAGGATCTATCCGAGCATCTTAAGTGAAGGAGCGGGAAGATCTATCCGAGCATCTTAAGTGAAGGAGCAGGAGGATCTATCTGAGCATCTTAAGTGAAGGAGCAAGAGGATCTATCAGAGCATCTTAAGTGAAGGAGCAGGAGGATCTATCAGAGCATCTTAAGTGAAGGAGCGGGAAGATCTATCCGAGCATCTTAAGTGAAGGAGCAGGAGGATCTATCTGAGCATCTTAAGTGAAGGAGCAAGAGGATCTATCCGAGCATCTTAAGTGAAGGAGCGGGAAGATCTATCTGAGCATCTTAGGTGAAGGAGCAGGAGGATCTATCTGAGCATCTTAAGTGAAGGAGCAAGAGGATCTATCTGAGCATCTTAAGTGAAGGAGCAGGAGGATCTATCTGAGCATCTTAAGTGGAGGAGCAGGAGGATCTATCTGAGCATCTTAAGTGGAGGAGCAGGAGGATCTATCCAAGCATCTTAAGTGTAGGAGCGGGAGGATCTATCAGAGCATCTTAAGTGAAGGAGCGGGAGGATCTATCCGAGCATCTTAAGTGAAGGAGCGGGAAGATCTATCCGAGCATCTTAAGTGAAGGAGCAGGAGGATCTATCTGAGCATCTTAAGTGGAATAGTGGGAAGATCCATCCGAGCATCTTAAGTGGAGGAGCAGGAAGTTCTAGCCCAGCATCTTAAGTGGAGGAGCAGGAGGATCTATTCAAGCATCTTATGTGGAGGAGCAGGAAGATCTATCCAAGCATCTTAAGTGGAGGAGCAGGAGGATCTATCCAAGCATCTTAAGTGGAGGAGCAGGAGGATCTATCTGAGCATCTTAAGTGGAATAGAGGGAAGATCCATCCGAGCATCTTAAGTGGAGGAGCGGGAGGATCTATCCAAGCATCTTAAGTGGAGGAGCAGGAAGATCTATCCAAGCATCTTAAGTGGAGGAGCAGGAGGATCTATCTGAGCATCTTAAGTGGAGGAGCAGGAGGATCTATCCAAGCATCTTAAGTGGAGGAGCAGGAGGATCTATCCAAGCATCTTAAGTGGAGGAGCGGGAGGATCTATCTGAGCATCTTTAGTGAAGGAGCAACAGGATCTATCCAAGCATCTTAAGTGAAGGAGCGGGAGGATCTACCTGAGCATCTTAAGTGGAATAGAGGGAAGATCCATCCGAGCATCTTAAGTGGAGGAGCGGGAGGATCTATCCAAGCATCTTAAGTGAAGGAGCGACAGGATCTATCCAAGCATCTTAAGTGAAGGAGCGGCAGGATCTATCTGAGCATCCTAAGTGAAGGAGCGGGAGGATCTATCTGAGCATCTTAAGTGAAGGAGCAAGAGGATCTATCAGAGCATCTTAAGTGAAGGAGCGGGAGGATCTATCTGAGCATCTTAAGTGAAGGAGCGGGAGGATCTATCCAAGCATCTTAAGTGAAGGAACGACAGGATCTATCCAAGCATCTTAAGTGAAGGAGCGGGAGGTTCTATCCAAGCATCTTAAGTGAAGGAGCGACAGGATCTATCCAAGCATCTTAAGTGGAGGAGCAGGAAGATCTATCCAAGCATCTTCAGTGGAGGAGCAGGAGGATCTATCTGACCATCTTAAGTGGAGGAGCGGGAGGATCTATCCAAGCATCTTAAGTGAAGGAGCGACAGGATCTATCCAAGCATCTTAAGTGAAGGAGCAGGAGGATCTATCTGAGCATCTTAAGTGGAATAGAGGGAAGATCCATCCGAGCATCTTAAGTGGAGGAGCGGGAGGATCTATCCAAGCATCGTAAGTGAAGGAGCGACAGGATCTATCCAAGCATCTTAAGTGAAGGAGCGGCAGGATCTATCCAAGCATCTTAAGTGGAGGAGCAGGAGGATCTATCAGAGCATCTTAAGTGGAGGAGCGGGAGGATCTATCTGAGCATCTTAAGTGAAGGAGCGGGAGGATCTATCTGAGCATCCTAAGTGAAGGAGCAAGAGGATCTATCTGAGCATCTTAAGTGAAGGAGCAAGAGGATCTATCTGAGCATCTTAAGTGAAGGAGCGGGAGGATCTATCTGAGCATCTTAAGTGAAGGAGCAAGAGGATCTATCCAAGCATCTTAAGTGAAGGAGCAAGAGGATCTATCAGAGCATCTTAAGTGAAGGAGCGGGAGGATCTATCTGAGCATCTTAAGTGAAGGAGCAAGAGGATCTATCTGAGCATCTTAAGTGAAGGAGCAAGAGGATCTATCAGAGCATCTTAAGTGAAGGAGCAGGAGGATCTATCAGAGCATCTTAAGTGAAGGAGCAAGAGGATCTATCAGAGCATCTTAAGTGAAGGAGCAGGAGGATCTATCTGAGCATCTTAAGTGAAGGAGCGGGAGGATCTATCTGAGCATCTTAAGTGGAATAGAGGGAGGATCTATCCAAGCTTCTTAAGTGGAGGAGCAGGAGGATCTATCTGAGCATCTTAAGTGGAGGAGCGGAAGGATCTATCCAAGCATCTTAAGGGAAGGAGCAGGAGGATCTATCTGAGCATCTTAAGTGAAGGAGCGAGAGGATCTATACAAGCTTCTTAAGTGGAGGAGCAAGAGGATCTATCAGAGCATCTTAAGTGAAGGAGCGGGAGGATCTATCTGAGCATCTTAAGTGAAGGAGCAAGAGGATCTATCAGAGCATCTTAAGTGAAGGAGCGGGAGGATCTATCTGAGCATCTTAAGTGAAGGAGCAAGAGGATCTATCAGAGCATCTTAAGTGAAGTAGCAAGAGGATCTATCAGAGCATCTTAAGTGAAGGAGCGGGAGGATCTATCAGAGCATCTTAAGTGAAGGAGCGGGAGGATCTATCTGAGCATCTTAAGTGAAGGAGCAAGAGGATCTAGCAGAGCATCTTAAGTGAAGTAGCAAGAGGATCTATCAGAGCATCTTAAGTGAAGGAGCGGGAGGATTTATCAGAGCATCTTAAGTGAAGGAGCGGGAGGATCTATCAGAGCATCTTAAGTGAAGGAGCAAGAGGATCTATCAGAGCATCTTAAGTGAAGGAGCGGGAGGATCTATCAGAGCATCTTAAGTGAAGGAGCGGGAGGATCTATCAGAGCATCTTTAGTGAAGGAGCAAGAGGATCTATCAGAGCATATTAAGTGAAGTAGCAAGAGGATCTATCAGAGCATCTTAAGTGAAGGAGCGGGAGGCTCTATCAGAGCATCTTAAGTGAAGGAGCAAGAGGATCTATCTGAGCATCTTAAGTGAAGGAGCGGGAGGATCTATCTGAGCATCTTAAGTGAAGGAGCGGGAGGATCTATCTGAGCATCTTAAGTGGAATAGAGGGAGGATCTATCCAAGCTTCTTAAGTGGAGGAGCAGGAGGATCTATCTGAGCATCTTAAGTGGAGGAGCGGAAGGATCTATCCAAGCATCTTAAGTGAAGGAGCAGGAGGATCTATCTGAGCATCTTAAGTGAAGGAGCAAGAGGATCTATCAGAGCATCTTAAGTGAAGGAGCGGGAGGATCTATCAGAGCATCTTAAGTGAAGGAGCAAGAGGATCTATCAGAGCATCTTAAGTGAAGGAGCGGGAGGATCTATCAGAGCATCTTAAGTGAAGGAGCAAGAGGATCTATCAGAGCATCTTAAGTGAAGGAGCGGGAGGATCTATCCGAGCATCTGAAGTGAAGGAGCGGGAGGATCTATCAGAGCATCTTAAGTGAAGGAGCAGGAGGATCTATCTGAGCATCTTAAGTGAAGGAGCGGGAGGATCTATCTGAGCATCTTAAGTGAAGGAGCGGGAGGATCTATCTGAGCATCTTAAGTGGAATAGAGGGAGGATCTATCCAAGCTTCTTAAGCGGAGGAGCAGGAGGATCTATCTGAGCATCTTAAGTGGAATAGAGGGAGGATCTATCCAAGCTTCTTAAGTGGAGGAGCAGGAGGATCTATCTGAGCATCTTAAGTGGAGGAGCGGGAGGATCTATCCAAGCATCTTAAGTGAAGGAGCGGGAGGATCTATCTGAGCATCTTAAGTGAAGGAGCGGGAGGATCTATCTGAGCATCTTAAGTGGAAGAGAGGGAGGATCTATCCAAGCTTCTTAAGTGGAGGAGGAGGAGGATCTATCTGAGCATCTTAAGTGGAGGAGCAGGAGGATCTATCCAAGCATCTTAAGTGAAGGAGCAAGTGGATCTATCAGAGCATCTTAAGTGAAGTAGCAAGAGGATCTATCAGAGCATCTTAAGTGAAGGAGCGGGAGGATCTATCAGAGCATCTTAAGTGAAGGAGCGGGAGGATCTATCAGAGCATCTTAAGTGAAGGAGCAAGAGGATCTATCAGAGCATCTTAAGTGAAGGAGCGGGAGGATCTATCAGAGCATCTTAAGTGAAGGAGCGGGAGGATCTATCAGAGCATCTTTAGTGAAGGAGCAAGAGGATCTATCAGAGCATCTTAAGTGAAGTAGCAAGAGGATCTATCAGAGCATCTTAAGTGAAGGAGTGGGAGGCTCTATCAGAGCATCTTAAGTGAAGGAGCAAGAGGATCTATCAGAGCATCTTAAGTGAAGGAGCGGGAGGATCTATCTGAGCATCTTAAGTGAAGGAGCGGGAGGCTCTATCTGAGCATCTTAAGTGAAGGAGCGGGAGGATCTATCTGAGCAGCTTAAGTGGAATAGAGGGAGGATCTATCCAAGCTTCTTAAGTGGAGGAGCAGGAGGATCTATCTGAGCATCTTAAGTGGAGGAGCGGAAGGATCTATCCAAGCATCTTAAGTGAAGGAGCAGGAGGATCTATCTGAGCATCTTAAGTGAAGGAGCAAGAGGATCTATCAGAGCACCTTAAGTGAAGGAGCGGGAGGATCTATCAGAGGATCTTAAGTGAAGGAGCAAGAGGATCTATCAGAGCATCTTAAGTGAAGGAGCGGGAGGATCTATCAGAGCATCTTAAGTGAAGGAGCAAGAGGATCTATCAGAGCATCTTAAGTGAAGGAGCGGGAGGATCTATCCGAGCATCTTAAGTGAAGGAGCGGGAGGATCTATCAGAGCATCTTAAGTGAAGGAGCGGGAGGATCTATCTGAGCATCTTAAGTGAAGGAGCGGGAGGATCTATCTGAGCATCTTAAGTGAAGGAGCGGGAGGATCTATCTGAGCATCTTAAGTAGAATAGAGGGAGGATCTATCCAAGCTTCTTAAGTGGAGGAGCAGGAGGATCTATCTGAGCATCTTAAGTGGAATAGAGGGAGGATCTATCCAAGCTTCTTAAGTGGAGGAGCAGGAGGATCTATCTGAGCATCTTAAGTGGAGGAGCGGGAGGATCTATCCAAGCATCTTAAGTGAAGGAGCGGGAGGATCTATCAGAGCATCTTAAGTGAAGGAGCGGGAGGATCTATCAGAGCATCTTAAGTGAAGGAGCAAGAGGATCTATCAGAGCATCTTAAGTGAAGGAGCGGGAGGATCTATCAGAGCATCTTAAGTGAAGGAGCGGGAGGATCTATCAGAGCATCTTTAGTGAAGGAGCAAGAGGATCTATCAGAGCATCTTAAGTGAAGTAGCAAGAGGATCTATCAGAGCATCTTAAGTGAAGGAGCGGGAGGCTCTATCAGAGCATCTTAAGTGAAGGAGCAAGAGGATCTATCAGAGCATCTTAAGTGAAGGAGCGGGAGGATCTATCTGAGCATCTTAAGTGAAGGAGCGGGAGGCTCTATCTGAGCATCTTAAGTGAAGGAGCGGGAGGATCTATCTGAGCAGCTTAAGTGGAATAGACGGAGGATCTATCCAAGCTTCTTAAGTGGAGGAGCAGGAGGATCTATCTGAGCATCTTAAGTGGAGGAGCGGGAGGATCTATCCAAGCATCTTAAGTGAAGGAGCGGGAGGATCTATCTGAGCATCTTAAGTGAAGGAGCGGGAGGATCTATCTGAGCATCTTAAGTGGAAGAGAGGAGGATCTATCCAAGCTTCTTAAGTGGAGGAGGAGGAGGATCTATCCAAGCATCTTAAGTGAAGGAGCGGGAGGATCTATCTGAGCATCTTAAGTGGAATAGAGGGAAGATCCACCCGAGCATCTTAAGTGGAGGAGCGGGAGGATCTATCCAAGCATCTTAAGTGAAGGAGCGACAGGATCTATCCAAGCATCTTAAGTGAAGGAGCGGGAGGATCTATCTGAGCATCTTAAGTGAAGGAGCTGGAGGATCTATCCAAGCATCTTAAGTGAAGGAACGACAGGATCTATCCAAGCATCTTAAGTGAAGGAGCGGGAGGATCTATCCAAGCATCTTAAGTGAAGGAGCGACAGGATCTATCCAAGCATCTTAAGTGAAGGAGCGGGAGGATCTATCCAAGCATCTTAAGTGAAGGAGCGGAAGATCTATCCGAGCATCTTAAGTGGAGGAGCAGGAGGATCTATCTGAGCATCTTAAGTGGAATAGAGGGAAGATCCATCCGAGCATCTTAAGTGGAGGAGCGGGAGGATCTATCCAAGCATCTTAAGTGGAGGAGCAGGAAGATCTATCCAAGCATCCTAAGTGGAGGAGCAGGAGGATCTATCTGAGCATCTTAAGTGGAGGAGCGGGAGGATCTATCCAAGCATCTTAAGTGAAGGAGCGACAGGATCTATCCAAGCATCTTAAGTGAAGGAGCAGGAGGATCTATCTGAGCATCTTAAGTGGAATAGAGGGAAGATCCATCCGAGCATCTTAAGTGGAGGAGCGGGAGGATCTATCCAAGCATCGTAAGTGAAGGAGCGACAGGATCTATCCAAGCATCTTAAGTGAAGGAGCGGCAGGATCTATCCAAGCATCTTAAGTGGAGGAGCAGGAGGATCTATCAGAGCATCTTAAGTGGAGGAGCGGGAGGATCTATCTGAGCATCTTAAGTGAAGGAGCGGGAGGATCTATCTGAGCATCCTAAGTGAAGGAGCAAGCGGATCTATCTGAGCATCTTAAGTGAATGAGCAAGAGGATCTATCTGAGCATCTTAAGTGAAGGAGCGGGAGGATCTATCTGAGCATCTTAAGTGAAGGAGCAAGAGGATCTATCCAAGCATCTTAAGTGAAGGAGCAAGAGGATCTATCAGAGCATCTTAAGTGAAGGAGCGGGAGGATCTATCTGAGCATCTTAAGTGAAGGAGCTAGAGGATCTATCTGAGCATCTTAAGTGAAGGAGCAAGAGGATCTATCAGAGCATCTTAAGTGAAGGAGCGGGAGGATCTATCAGAGCATCTTAAGTGAAGGAGCAAGAGGATCTATCAGAGCATCTTAAGTGAAGGAGCGGGAGGATCTATCTGAGCATCTTAAGTGAAGGAGCGGGAGGCTCTATCTGAGCATCTTAAGTGAAGGAGCGGGAGGATCTATCTGAGCAGCTTAAGTGGAATAGAGGGAGGATCTATCCAAGCTTCTTAAGTGGAGGAGCAGGAGGATCTATCTGAGCATCTTAAGTGGAGGAGCGGAAGGATCTATCCAAGCATCTTAAGTGAAGGAGCAGGAGGATCTATCTGAGCATCTTAAGTGAAGGAGCAAGAGGATCTATCAGAGCACCTTAAGTGAAGGAGCGGGAGGATCTATCAGAGGATCTTAAGTGAAGGAGCAAGAGGATCTATCAGAGCATCTTAAGTGAAGGAGCGGGAGGATCTATCAGAGCATCTTAAGTGAAGGAGCAAGAGGATCTATCAGAGCATCTTAAGTGAAGGAGCGGGAGGATCTATCCGAGCATCTTAAGTGAAGGAGCGGGAGGATCTATCAGAGCATCTTAAGTGAAGGAGCGGGAGGATCTATCTGAGCATCTTAAGTGAAGGAGCGGGAGGATCTATCTGAGCATCTTAAGTGAAGGAGCGGGAGGATCTATCTGAGCATCTTAAGTAGAATAGAGGGAGGATCTATCCAAGCTTCTTAAGTGGAGGAGCAGGAGGATCTATCTGAGCATCTTAAGTGGAATAGAGGGAGGATCTATCCAAGCTTCTTAAGTGGAGGAGCAGGAGGATCTATCTGAGCATCTTAAGTGGAGGAGCGGGAGGATCTATCCAAGCATCTTAAGTGAAGGAGCGGGAGGATCTATCAGAGCATCTTAAGTGAAGGAGCGGGAGGATCTATCAGAGCATCTTAAGTGAAGGAGCAAGAGGATCTATCAGAGCATCTTAAGTGAAGGAGCGGGAGGATCTATCAGAGCATCTTAAGTGAAGGAGCGGGAGGATCTATCAGAGCATCTTTAGTGAAGGAGCAAGAGGATCTATCAGAGCATCTTAAGTGAAGTAGCAAGAGGATCTATCAGAGCATCTTAAGTGAAGGAGCGGGAGGCTCTATCAGAGCATCTTAAGTGAAGGAGCAAGAGGATCTATCAGAGCATCTTAAGTGAAGGAGCGGGAGGATCTATCTGAGCATCTTAAGTGAAGGAGCGGGAGGCTCTATCTGAGCATCTTAAGTGAAGGAGCGGGAGGATCTATCTGAGCAGCTTAAGTGGAATAGACGGAGGATCTATCCAAGCTTCTTAAGTGGAGGAGCAGGAGGATCTATCTGAGCATCTTAAGTGGAGGAGCGGGAGGATCTATCCAAGCATCTTAAGTGAAGGAGCGGGAGGATCTATCTGAGCATCTTAAGTGAAGGAGCGGGAGGATCTATCTGAGCATCTTAAGTGGAAGAGAGGGAGGATCTATCCAAGCTTCTTAAGTGGAGGAGGAGGAGGATCTATCCAAGCATCTTAAGTGAAGGAGCGGGAGGATCTATCTGAGCATCTTAAGTGGAATAGAGGGAAGATCCACCCGAGCATCTTAAGTGGAGGAGCGGGAGGATCTATCCAAGCATCTTAAGTGAAGGAGCGACAGGATCTATCCAAGCATCTTAAGTGAAGGAGCGGGAGGATCTATCTGAGCATCTTAAGTGAAGGAGCTGGAGGATCTATCCAAGCATCTTAAGTGAAGGAACGACAGGATCTATCCAAGCATCTTAAGTGAAGGAGCGGGAGGATCTATCCAAGCATCTTAAGTGAAGGAGCGACAGGATCTATCCAAGCATCTTAAGTGAAGGAGCGGGAGGATCTATCCAAGCATCTTAAGTGAAGGAGCGGAAGATCTATCCGAGCATCTTAAGTGGAGGAGCAGGAGGATCTATCTGAGCATCTTAAGTGGAATAGAGGGAAGATCCATCCGAGCATCTTAAGTGGAGGAGCGGGAGGATCTATCCAAGCATCTTAAGTGGAGGAGCAGGAAGATCTATCCAAGCATCCTAAGTGGAGGAGCAGGAGGATCTATCTGAGCATCTTAAGTGGAGGAGCGGGAGGATCTATCCAAGCATCTTAAGTGAAGGAGCGACAGGATCTATCCAAGCATCTTAAGTGAAGGAGCAGGAGGATCTATCTGAGCATCTTAAGTGGAATAGAGGGAAGATCCATCCGAGCATCTTAAGTGGAGGAGCGGGAGGATCTATCCAAGCATCGTAAGTGAAGGAGCGACAGGATCTATCCAAGCATCTTAAGTGAAGGAGCGGCAGGATCTATCCAAGCATCTTAAGTGGAGGAGCAGGAGGATCTATCAGAGCATCTTAAGTGGAGGAGCGGGAGGATCTATCTGAGCATCTTAAGTGAAGGAGCGGGAGGATCTATCTGAGCATCCTAAGTGAAGGAGCAAGCGGATCTATCTGAGCATCTTAAGTGAATGAGCAAGAGGATCTATCTGAGCATCTTAAGTGAAGGAGCGGGAGGATCTATCTGAGCATCTTAAGTGAAGGAGCAAGAGGATCTATCCAAGCATCTTAAGTGAAGGAGCAAGAGGATCTATCAGAGCATCTTAAGTGAAGGAGCGGGAGGATCTATCTGAGCATCTTAAGTGAAGGAGCTAGAGGATCTATCTGAGCATCTTAAGTGAAGGAGCAAGAGGATCTATCAGAGCATCTTAAGTGAAGGAGCGGGAGGATCTATCAGAGCATCTTAAGTGAAGGAGCAAGAGGATCTATCAGAGCATCTTAAGTGAAGGAGCAGGAGGATCTATCTGAGCATCTTAAGTGAAGGAGCGGGAGGATCTATCTGAGCATCTTAAGTGGAATAGAGGGAGGATCTATCCAAGCTTCTTAAGTGGAGGAGCAGGAGGATCTATCTGAGCATCTTAAGTGGAGGAGCGGAAAGATCTATCCAAGCATCTTAAGTGAAGGAGCAGGAGGATCTATCTGAGCATCTCAAGTGAAGGAGCGAGAGGATCTATACAAGCTTCTTAAGTGGAGGAGCAAGAGGATCTATCAGAGCATCTTAAGTGAAGGAGCGGGAGGATCTATCTGAGCATCTTAAGTGAAGGAGCAAGAGGATCTATCAGAGCATCTTAAGTGAAGGAGCGGGAGGATCTATCTGAGCATCTTAAGTGAAGGAGCAAGAGGATCTATCAGAGCATCTTAAGTGAAGTAGCAAGAGGATCTATCAGAGCATCTTAAGTGAAGGAGCGGGAGGATCTATCAGAGCATCTTAAGTGACGGAGCGGGAGGATCTATCTGAGCATCTTAAGTGAAGGAGCAAGAGGATCTATCAGAGCATCTTAAGTGAAGGAGCGGGAGGATCTATCAGAGCATCTTAAGTGAAGGAGCGGGAGGATCTATCAGAGCATCTTAAGTGAAGGAGCAAGAGGATCTATCAGAGCATCTTAAGTGAAGGAGCGGGAGGATCTATCAGAGCATCTTAAGTGAAGGAGCGGGAGGATCTATCAGAGCATCTTTAGTGAAGGAGCAAGAGGATCTATCAGAGCATCTTAAGTGAAGTAGCAAGAGGATCTATCAGAGCATCTTAAGTGAAGGAGCGGGAGGCTCTATCAGAGCATCTTAAGTGAAGGAGCAAGAGGATCTATCAGAGCATCTTAAGTGAAGGAGCGGGAGGATCTATCTGAGCATCTTAAGTGAAGGAGCGGGAGGATCTATCTGAGCATCTTAAGTGAAGGAGCGAGAGGATCTATCTGAGCATCTTAAGTGGAATAGAGGGAGGATCTATCCAAGCTTCTTAAGTGGAGGAGCAGGAGGATCTATCTGAGCATCTTAAGTGGAGGAGCGGAAGGATCTATCCAAGCATCTTAAGTGAAGGAGCAGAAGGATCTATCTGAGCATCTTAAGTGAAGGAGCAAGAGGATCTATCAGAGCATCTTAAGTGAAGGAGCGGGAGGATCTATCAGAGCATCTTAAGTGAAGGAGCAAGAGGATCTATCAGAGCATCTTAAGTGAAGGAGCGGGAGGATCTATCAGAGCATCTTAAGTGAAGGAGCAAGAGGATCTATCAGAGCATCTTAAGTGAAGGAGCGGGAGGATCTATCCGAGCATCTTAAGTGAAGGAGCGGGAGGATCTATCAGAGCATCTTAAGTGAAGGAGCAGGAGGATCTATCTGAGCATCTTAAGTGAAGGAGCGGGAGGATCTATCTGAGCATCTTAAGTGAAGGAGCGGGAGGATCTATCTGAGCATCTTAAGTGGAATAGAGGAGGATCTATCCAAGCTTCTTAAGCGGAGGAGCAGGAGGATCTATCTGAGCATCTTAAGTGGAATAGAGGGAGGATCTATCCAAGCTTCTTAAGTGGAGGAGCAGGAGGATCTATCTGAGCATCTTAAGTGGAGGAGCGGGAGGATCTATCCAAGCATCTTAAGTGAAGGAGCGGGAGGATCTATCTGAGCATCTTAAGTGAAGGAGCGGGAGGATCTATCTGAGCATCTTAAGTGGAAGTGAGGGAGGATCTATCCAAGCTTCTTAAGTGGAGGAGGATCTATCTGAGCATCTTAAGTGGAGGAGCAGGAGGATCTATCCAAGCATCTTAAGTGAAGGAGCAAGAGGATCTATCAGAGCATCTTAAGTGAAGTAGCAAGAGGATCTATCAGAGCATCTTAAGTGAAGGAGCGGGAGGATCTATTAGAGCATCTTAAGTGAAGGAGCGGGAGGATCTATCAGAGCATCTTAAGTGAAGGAGCAAGAGGATCTATCAGAGCATCTTAAGTGAAGGAGCGGGAGGATCTATCAGAGCATCTTAAGTGAAGGAGCGGGAGGATCTATCAGAGCATCTTTAGTGAAGGAGCAAGAGGATCTATCAGAGCATCTTAAGTGAAGTAGCAAGAGGATCTATCAGAGCATCTTAAGTGAAGGAGCGGGAGGCTCTATCAGAGCATCTTAAGTGAAGGGGCAAGAGGATCTATCAGAGCATCTTAAGTGAAGGAGCGGGAGGATCTATCTGAGCATCTTAAGTGAAGGAGCGGGAGGCTCTATCTGAGCATCTTAAGTGAAGGAGCGGGAGGATCTATCTGAGCAGCTTAAGTGGAATAGAGGGAGGATCTATCCAAGCTTCTTAAGTGGAGGAGCAGGAGGATCTATCTGAGCATCTTAAGTGGAGGAGCGGAAGGATCTATCCAAGCATCTTAAGTGAAGGAGCAGGAGGATCTATCTGAGCATCTTAAGTGAAGGAGCAAGAGGATCTATCAGAGCATCTTAAGTGAAGGAGCGGGAGGATCTATCAGAGCATCTTAAGTGAAGGAGCAAGAGGATCTATCAGAGCATCTTAAGTGAAGGAGCGGGAGGATCTATCAGAGCATCTTAAGTGAAGGAGCAAGAGGATCTATCAGAGCATCTTAAGTGAAGAAGTGGGAGGATCTATCAGAGCATCTTAAGTGAAGGAGCAAGAGGATCTATCAGAGCATCTTAAGTGAAGGAGCGGGAGGATCTATCCGAGCATCTTAAGTGGAATAGAGGGAGGATCTATCCAAGCTTCTTAAGTGGAGGAGCAGGAGGATCTATCTGAGCATCTTAAGTGGAGGAGCGGGAGGATCTATCCAAGCATCTTAAGTGAAGGAGCGGGAGGATCTATCTGAGCATCTTAAGTGAAGGAGCGGGAGGATCTATCTGAGCATCTTAAGTGGAAGTGAGGGAGGATCTATCCAAGCTTCTTAAGTGGAGGAGGATCTATCTGAGCATCTTAAGTGGAGGAGCAGGAGGATCTATCCAAGCATCTTAAGTGAAGGAGCAAGAGGATCTATCAGAGCATCTTAAGTGAAGTAGCAAGAGGATCTATCAGAGCATCTTAAGTGAAGGAGCGGGAGGATCTATCTGAGCATCTTAAGTGGAATAGAGGGAGGATCTATCCAAGCTTCTTAAGTGGAGGAGCAGGAGGATCTATAAGAGCATCTTAAGTGGAATAGAGGGAGGATCTATCCAAGCTTCTTAAGTGGAGGAGCAGGAGGATCTATCTGAGCATCTTAAGTGGAGGAGCGGGAGGATCTATCCAAGCATCTTAAGTGAAGGAGCGGGAGGATCTATCTGAGCATCTTAAGTGAAGGAGCGGGAGGATCTATCTGAGCATCTTAAGTGGAAGAGAGGGAGGATCTATCCAAGCTTCTTAAGTGGAGGAGGAGGAGGATCTATCCAAGCATCTTAAGTGAAGGAGCGGGAGGATCTACCTGAGCATCTTAAGTGGAATAGAGGGAAGATCCACCCGAGCATCTTAAGTGGAGGAGCGGGAGGATCTATCCAAGCATCTTAAGTGAAGGAGCGACAGGATCTATCCAAGCATCTTAAGTGAAGGAGCGGGAGGATCTATCTGAGCATCTTAAGT
The DNA here is from genome assembly GCA_963921515.1 of Calotriton arnoldi. Taxonomy (NCBI): domain Eukaryota; kingdom Metazoa; phylum Chordata; class Amphibia; order Caudata; family Salamandridae; genus Calotriton; species Calotriton arnoldi. Next base: position 589,919 of record CAWUFW010005358.1, on the reverse strand, counting down.
GAAGGAGCGGGAGGATCTATCCAAGCATCTTAAGTGAAGGAACGACAGGATCTATCCAAGCATCTTAAGTGAAGGAGCGGGAGGATCTATCCAAGCATCTTAAGTGAAGGAGCGACAGGATCTATCCAAGCATCTTAAGTGAAGGAGCGGGAGGATCTATCCAAGCATCTTAAGTGAAGGAGCGGAAGATCTATCCGAGCATCTTAAGTGGAGGAGCAGGAGGATCTATCTGAGCATCTTAAGTGGAATAGAGGGAAGATCCATCCGAGCATCTTAAGTGGAGGAGCGGGAGGATCTATCCAAGCATCTTAAGTGGAGGAGCAGGAAGATCTATCCAAGCATCCTAAGTGGAGGAGCAGGAGGATCTATCTGAGCATCTTAAGTGGAGGAGCGGGAGGATCTATCCAAGCATCTTAAGTGAAGGAGCGACAGGATCTATCCAAGCATCTTAAGTGAAGGAGCAGGAGGATCTATCTGAGCATCTTAAGTGGAATAGAGGGAAGATCCATCCGAGCATCTTAAGTGGAGGAGCGGGAGGATCTATCCAAGCATCGTAAGTGAAGGAGCGACAGGATCTATCCAAGCATCTTAAGTGAAGGAGCGGCAGGATCTATCCAAGCATCTTAAGTGGAGGAGCAGGAGGATCTATCAGAGCATCTTAAGTGGAGGAGCGGGAGGATCTATCTGAGCATCTTAAGTGAAGGAGCGGGAGGATCTATCTGAGCATCCTAAGTGAAGGAGCAAGCGGATCTATCTGAGCATCTTAAGTGAATGAGCAAGAGGATCTATCTGAGCATCTTAAGTGAAGGAGCGGGAGGATCTATCTGAGCATCTTAAGTGAAGGAGCAAGAGGATCTATCCAAGCATCTTAAGTGAAGGAGCAAGAGGATCTATCAGAGCATCTTAAGTGAAGGAGCGGGAGGATCTATCTGAGCATCTTAAGTGAAGGAGCTAGAGGATCTATCTGAGCATCTTAAGTGAAGGAGCAAGAGGATCTATCAGAGCATCTTAAGTGAAGGAGCGGGAGGATCTATCAGAGCATCTTAAGTGAAGGAGCAAGAGGATCTATCAGAGCATCTTAAGTGAAGGAGCAGGAGGATCTATCTGAGCATCTTAAGTGAAGGAGCGGGAGGATCTATCTGAGCATCTTAAGTGGAATAGAGGGAGGATCTATCCAAGCTTCTTAAGTGGAGGAGCAGGAGGATCTATCTGAGCATCTTAAGTGGAGGAGCGGAAAGATCTATCCAAGCATCTTAAGTGAAGGAGCAGGAGGATCTATCTGAGCATCTCAAGTGAAGGAGCGAGAGGATCTATACAAGCTTCTTAAGTGGAGGAGCAAGAGGATCTATCAGAGCATCTTAAGTGAAGGAGCGGGAGGATCTATCTGAGCATCTTAAGTGAAGGAGCAAGAGGATCTATCAGAGCATCTTAAGTGAAGGAGCGGGAGGATCTATCTGAGCATCTTAAGTGAAGGAGCAAGAGGATCTATCAGAGCATCTTAAGTGAAGTAGCAAGAGGATCTATCAGAGCATCTTAAGTGAAGGAGCGGGAGGATCTATCAGAGCATCTTAAGTGACGGAGCGGGAGGATCTATCTGAGCATCTTAAGTGAAGGAGCAAGAGGATCTATCAGAGCATCTTAAGTGAAGGAGCGGGAGGATCTATCAGAGCATCTTAAGTGAAGGAGCGGGAGGATCTATCAGAGCATCTTAAGTGAAGGAGCAAGAGGATCTATCAGAGCATCTTAAGTGAAGGAGCGGGAGGATCTATCAGAGCATCTTAAGTGAAGGAGCGGGAGGATCTATCAGAGCATCTTTAGTGAAGGAGCAAGAGGATCTATCAGAGCATCTTAAGTGAAGTAGCAAGAGGATCTATCAGAGCATCTTAAGTGAAGGAGCGGGAGGCTCTATCAGAGCATCTTAAGTGAAGGAGCAAGAGGATCTATCAGAGCATCTTAAGTGAAGGAGCGGGAGGATCTATCTGAGCATCTTAAGTGAAGGAGCGGGAGGATCTATCTGAGCATCTTAAGTGAAGGAGCGAGAGGATCTATCTGAGCATCTTAAGTGGAATAGAGGGAGGATCTATCCAAGCTTCTTAAGTGGAGGAGCAGGAGGATCTATCTGAGCATCTTAAGTGGAGGAGCGGAAGGATCTATCCAAGCATCTTAAGTGAAGGAGCAGAAGGATCTATCTGAGAATCTTAAGTGAAGGAGCAAGAGGATCTATCAGAGCATCTTAAGTGAAGGAGCGGGAGGATCTATCAGAGCATCTTAAGTGAAGGAGCAAGAGGATCTATCAGAGCATCTTAAGTGAAGGAGCGGGAGGATCTATCAGAGCATCTTAAGTGAAGGAGCAAGAGGATCTATCAGAGCATCTTAAGTGAAGGAGCGGGAGGATCTATCCGAGCATCTTAAGTGAAGGAGCGGGAGGAACTATCAGAGCATCTTAAGTGAAGGAGCAGGAGGATCTATCTGAGCATCTTAAGTGAAGGAGCGGGAGGATCTATCTGAGCATCTTAAGTGAAGGAGCGGGAGGATCTATCTGAGCATCTTAAGTGGAATAGAGGAGGATCTATCCAAGCTTCTTAAGCGGAGGAGCAGGAGGATCTATCTGAGCATCTTAAGTGGAATAGAGGGAGGATCTATCCAAGCTTCTTAAGTGGAGGAGCAGGAGGATCTATCTGAGCATCTTAAGTGGAGGAGCGGGAGGATCTATCCAAGCATCTTAAGTGAAGGAGCGGGAGGATCTATCTGAGCATCTTAAGTGAAGGAGCGGGAGGATCTATCTGAGCATCTTAAGTGGAAGTGAGGGAGGATCTATCCAAGCTTCTTAAGTGGAGGAGGATCTATCTGAGCATCTTAAGTGGAGGAGTAGGAGGATCTATCCAAGCATCTTAAGTGAAGGAGCAAGAGGATCTATCAGAGCATCTTAAGTGAAGTAGCAAGAGGATCTATCAGAGCATCTTAAGTGAAGGAGCGGGAGGATCTATTAGAGCATCTTAAGTGAAGGAGCGGGAGGATCTATCAGAGCATCTTAAGTGAAGGAGCAAGAGGATCTATCAGAGCATCTTAAGTGAAGGAGCGGGAGGATCTATCAGAGCATCTTAAGTGAAGGAGCAAGAGGATCTATCAGAGCATCTTAAGTGAAGGAGCGGGAGGATCTATCAGAGCATCTTAAGTGAAGGAGCAAGAGGATCTATCAGAGCATCTTAAGTGAAGAAGTGGGAGGATCTATCAGAGCATCTTAAGTGAAGGAGCAAGAGGATCTATCAGAGCATCTTAAGTGAAGGAGCGGGAGGATCTATCCGAGCATCTTAAGTGGAATAGAGGGAGGATCTATCCAAGCTTCTTAAGTGGAGGAGCAGGAGGATCTATCTGAGCATCTTAAGTGGAGGAGCGGGAGGATCTATCCAAGCATCTTAAGTGAAGGAGCGGGAGGATCTATCTGAGCATCTTAAGTGAAGGAGCGGGAGGATCTATCTGAGCATCTTAAGTGGAAGTGAGGGAGGATCTATCCAAGCTTCTTAAGTGGAGGAGGATCTATCTAGGCATCTTAAGTGGAGGAGCAGGAGGATCTATCCAAGCATCTTAAGTGAAGGAGCAAGAGGATCTATCAGAGCATCTTAAGTGAAGTAGCAAGAGGATCTATCAAGAGCATCTTAAGTGAAGGAGTGCGGGAGGATCTATCGTAGAGCATCTTAAAGTGGAATAGAGGGAGGATCTATCCAGAAGCTAGTCTTAAGTGGAGGAGCAGGAGGATCTATAAGAGCATCTTAAGTGGAATAGAGAGGCAGGATCTATCCCAGAAGTGGAGGAGCAGGAGGATCTATCTGAGCATCTTAAGTGGAGGAGCGGGAGGATCTATCCAAGCATCTTAAGTGGAGGAGCGGGAGGATCTATCCAAGCATCTTAAGTGAAGGAGCGGGAGGATCTATCTGAGCATCTTAAGTGAAGGATAGCGGGAGGATCTATCCAAGCATCTTAAGTGGAGGAGCAGGGAGGATCCTGCATCACAGAGCATCTTAAGTGAAGGAGCGAGGCAGGATCTATCCAAGCATCTTAAGTGAAGGAGCGGGAGGATCTATCTGAGCATCTTAAGTGAAAGGAGCGGGAGGATCTATCCAAGCATCTTAAGTGGGAAGGAGGCGGAGAGGAGTCTATCCAAGCATCTTAAGTGAAGGAGCGGCAGGGATCTATCCAAGCATCTTAAGTGAAGGAGCGAGGAGGATCTATCCGAGCATCTTAAGTGAAGGAGCGGGAGGATCTGTCCAAGCATCTTAAGTGGAGGAGCGGAGGATCTGTCCGAGGCATCTTAGTGGACAGAGCAAGATCCATCAGAGCATCTTGAAGTGGAGCGGGAGGATCTATCCAGGCATCTTAAGTGGAGGAGCGGAGGATCTGTCAGGCATCCTAAGTGGAGAGCAGATCTATCCGAGCATCTTAAGTGGAGGAGCGGGAGGATCTATCAGAGCATCTTTAGTGAAGGAGCAAGAGGATCTATCAGAGCATCTTAAGTGAAGTAGCAAGAGGATCTATCAGAGCATCTTAAGTGAAGGAGCGGGAGGCTCTATCAGAGCATCTTAAGTGAAGGGGCAAGAGGATCTATCAGAGCATCTTAAGTGAAGGAGCGGGAGGATCTATCTGAGCATCTTAAGTGAAGGAGCGGGAGGCTCTATCTGAGCATCTTAAGTGAAGGAGCGGGAGGATCTATCTGAGCAGCTTAAGTGGAATAGAGGGAGGATCTATCCAAGCTTCTTAAGTGGAGGAGCAGGAGGATCTATCTGAGCATCTTAAGTGGAGGAGCGGAAGGATCTATCCAAGCATCTTAAGTGAAGGAGCAGGAGGATCTATCTGAGCATCTTAAGTGAAGGAGCAAGAGGATCTATCAGAGCATCTTAAGTGAAGGAGCGGGAGGATCTATCAGAGCATCTTAAGTGAAGGAGCAAGAGGATCTATCAGAGCATCTTAAGTGAAGGAGCAGGAGGATCTATCAGAGCATCTTAAGTGAAGGAGCAAGAGGATCTATCAGAGCATCTTAAGTGAAGAAGTGGGAGGATCTATCAGAGCATCTTAAGTGAAGGAGCAAGAGGATCTATCAGAGCATCTTAAGTGAAGGAGCGGGAGGATCTATCCGAGCATCTTAAGTGGAATAGAGGGAGGATCTATCCAAGCTTCTTAAGTGGAGGAGCAGGAGGATCTATCTGAGCATCTTAAGTGGAGGAGCGGGAGGATCTATCCAAGCATCTTAAGTGAAGGAGCGGGAGGATCTATCTGAGCATCTTAAGTGAAGGAGCGGGAGGATCTATCTGAGCATCTTAAGTGGAAGTGAGGGAGGATCTATCCAAGCTTCTTAAGTGGAGGAGGATCTATCTGAGCATCTTAAGTGGAGGAGCAGGAGGATCTATCCAAGCATCTTAAGTGAAGGAGCAAGAGGATCTATCAGAGCATCTTAAGTGAAGTAGCAAGAGGATCTATCAGAGCATCTTAAGTGAAGGAGCGGGAGGATCTATTAGAGCATCTTAAGTGAAGGAGCGGGAGGATCTATCAGAGCATCTTAAGTGAAGGAGCAAGAGGATCTATCAGAGCATCTTAAGTGAAGGAGCGGGAGGATCTATCAGAGCATCTTAAGTGAAGGAGCGGGAGGATCTATCAGAGCATCTTTAGTGAAGGAGCAAGAGGATCTATCAGAGCATCTTAAGTGAAGTAGCAAGAGGATCTATCAGAGCATCTTAAGTGAAGGAGTGGGAGGCTCTATCAGAGCATCTTAAGTGAAGGAGCAAGAGGATCTATCAGAGCATCTTAAGTGAAGGAGCGGGAGGATCTATCTGAGCATCTTAAGTGAAGGAGCGGGAGGATCTATCTGAGCAGCTTAAGTGGAATAGAGGGAGGATCTATCCAAGCTTCTTAAGTGGAGGAGCAGGAGGATCTATCTGAGCATCTTAAGTGGAGGAGCGGAAGGATCTATCCAAGCATCTTAAGTGAAGGAGCAGGAGGATCTATCTGAGCATCTTAAGTGAAGGAGCAAGAGGATCTATCAGAGCATCTTAAGTGAAGGAGCGGGAGGATCTATCAGAGCATCTTAAGTGAAGGAGCAAGAGGATCTATCAGAGCATCTTAAGTGAAGGAGCGGGAGGATCTATCAGAGCATCTTAAGTGAAGGAGCAAGAGGATCTATCAGAGCATCTTAAGTGAAGGAGCGTGAGGATCTATCCGAGCATCTTAAGTGAAGGAGCGGGAGGATCTATCAGAGCATCTTAAGTGAAGGAGCGGGAGGATCTATCTGAGCATCTTAAGTGAAGGAGTGGGAGGATCTATCTGAGCAGCTTAAGTGGAATAGAGGGAGGATCTATCCAAGCTTCTTAAGTGGAGGAGCAGGAGGATCTATCTGAGCATCTTAAGTGGAGGAGCGGAAGGATCTATCCAAGCATCTTAAGTGAAGGAGCAGGAGGATCTATCTGAGCATCTTAAGTGAAGGAGCAAGAGGATCTATCAGAGCATCTTAAGTGAAGGAGCGGGAGGATCTATCAGAGCATCTTAAGTGAAGGAGCAAGAGGATCTATCAGAGCATCTTAAGTGAAGGAGCGGGAGGATCTATCAGAGCATCTTAAGTGAAGGAGCAAGAGGATCTATCAGAGCATCTTAAGTGAAGGAGCGTGAGGATCTATCCGAGCATCTTAAGTGAAGGAGCGGGAGGATCTATCAGAGCATCTTAAGTGAAGGAGCGGGAGGATCTATCTGAGCATCTTAAGTGAAGGAGTGGGAGGATCTATCTGAGCATCTTAAGTGAAGGAGCGGGAGGATCTATCTGAGCATCTTAAGTGGAATAAAGGGAGGATCTATCCAAGCTTCTTAAGTGGAGGAGCAGGAGGATCTATCTGAGCATCTTAAGTGGAATAGAGGGAGGATCTATCCAAGCTTCTTAAGTGGAGGAGCAGGAGGATCTATCTGAGCATCTTAAGTGGAGGAGCGGGAGGATCTATCCAAGCATCTTAAGTGAAGGAGCGGGAGGATCTTTCTGAGCATCTTAAGTGAAGGAGCGGGAGGATCTATCTGAGCATCTTAAGTGGAATAGAGGGAGGATCTATCCAAGCTTCTTAAGTGGAGGAGCAGGAGGATCTATCTGAGCATCTTAAGTGGAATAGAGGGAGGATCTATCCAAGCTTCTTAAGTGGAGGAGCAGGAGGATCTATCTGAGCATCTTAAGTGGAGGAGCGGGAGGATCTATCCAAGCATCTTAAGTGAAGGAGCGGGAGGATATTTCTGAGCATCTTAAGTGAAGGAGCGGGAGGATCTATCTGAGCATCTTAAGTGGAAGAGAGGGAGGATCTATCCAAGCTTCTTAAGTGGAGGAGGAGGAGGATCTATCTGAGCATCTTAAGTGGAGGAGCAGGAGGATCTATCCAAGCATCTTAAGTGAAGGAGCAGGAGGATCTATCTGAGCATCTTAAGTGAAGGAGCGGGAGGATCTATCAGAGCATCTTAAGTGGAGGGGTGGGTGGATCTATCCAAGCATCTTAAGCAGAGGAGCGGAAGGATCTATCTGAGCATCTTAAGTGGATTAGAGGGAAGATCCATCCGAGCATCTTAAGTGGAGGAGCGGGAGGATCTATCCAAGCATCTTAAGTGAAGGAGCGACAGGATCTATCCAAGCATCTTAAGTGAAGGAGCGGCAGGATCTATCCAAGCATCTTAAGTGAAGGAGCAAGAGAATCTATCCGAGCATCTTAAGTGGAAAAGAGGGAGGATCTATCCCAGCATCTCAAGTGGTGAAACAGGAGGATCTATTCCAGTATCTTAAATGGTGGAGCGGGGGGACCTATCAGAGCATCTTAAGTAGAGGAGCGGGAGGATGTTTCTGAGTATCTTAAGCGGAGGGGCAGGAGGATCCATCAAGGGTATTTTTAGCGGAGAAGCAGGAGGATCCACCTGAATATCTTAAGTGGAGGAGTGGGAGGATCTATCCAAGCATCTTAAGTGAAGGAGCGAGAGGATCTATCCAAGCATCTTAAGTGTAGGAGCGAGAGGATCCTGCAGTTTGTTATTCTATGGCTGATTTTGGAGTATGACGGTCACCTATTCTTGAGCCCTTAAAAGAAAGGTGGATGCTGATGGAGATGCTCTGATTTGTAAGTGAACATCCGCCTTCTCAACTCAAAAATCTTTGCCATAGTTGATGTCGAGTTGAGAGGATGGTCCCTGGCTGTAGTGAGGGGCTCATCAGCTGAGTGATAAAGGGGCTCAGGAGGCAGTTGCAGCCATTGTCAGTTATTGTCAGCAATTGTAACTCATCTTCACTCATCGTAAGTCATCGTCAGCCATCATCAGGTATAGTCAGCCATCATGTTCTGTAGTCAGCTATCATAATACATCATAAACCATCATCAGCCATCATCTTCTGTAGTCAGCAATCATAACTCATCATACGTATTCGTCAGCCATCATTTTATGTGGTCAGCAATCATAACTCATCATAGCCATCATCAGCCATCATCTTATGTAGTCAGCAATCATAACTCATCATAAGTCATTGTCAGCCATCATCAGCTGTAGTCAGCAATCATAACACATCGTAAGCCATCGTCAGCCATCATCAGCTATAGTCAGCAATCATAACTCATCATAGTCATTGTCAGCCATCATCTTCTGTGGTCAACAATCACAACTCATCATAATCATCGTCCACCATCATCGTCTGTAGTCAGCAATCTTAACTCATCATAGTCATCATCAGCCATCATCAGCTGTAGTAAGCAGTCATAGCACATCGTAAGCCATCGTCAGCCATCATCAGCTGTAGTCAGCAGTCATAACTCATCGTAAGTCATCATCAGCCATCATTAGCTGTAGTCAGCAATCATAACTTGTCATAGTCATTGTCAGCCATCATCAGCTGTAGCCAGCAATCATAACTCATCATAAGTCATTGTTAGCCATCATCTTCTGGGGTCAGCAATCATGACTCATCATAGTCATCGTCAGCCATCATCGCCTGTAGTCAGCAGTCATAACCCATTGTAAGTCATGGTCAGCCATTATATTCTGTAGTCAGCTATCAGAACACATTGTAAGTCAGCATCAGCCATCATCTTCAGAAGTCAGCAATCATTACTCATCATAGTCATCATCAGCCATCATAAGCTGTAGCCAACAGTCATAACTCATCGTAAGCCATTGTCAGCCATCATCAGCTGTAGCCAGCAGTCATGACTCATCGTAAGTCATTGTCAGCCATCATCAGATGCAGTCAGCAATAATAAGTCATTGTCAGTCATCATCTTCTGTGGTCAGCAATCATAACTCATCATAGCCATCATCAGCCACTATCTACTGTAGCCAGCAATCATAACTCATCATAGTCATTGTCAGCCATCATCAGCTGTAGTCACCAGTCATAACACATCGTAAGCAATCATCAGCTGTAGTCTTCATAAGTCATCGTTAGTCATCATCAGCTGTATTCAGCAATCATAACTCGTCATAGTCATTGTCAGCCATCATAAGCTGTAGCCAGCAATCATAACTCATCATAAGTCATTGTTAGCTATCATCTTCTGTGGTCAGCAATCATAACACATCGTAAGCTATCGTCAGCCATCATCAGCTGTAGTCAGCAGTCATAACTCATCATAAGTCATCATCAGCTGTAGTCAGCAGTCATAACACATCGTAAGCCATCGTCAGCCATCATCAGCTGTGGTCAGCAGTCAGAACTCATCGTAAGTCAACATCAGCCATCATCAGCTGTAGTCAGCAATCATAACACATCATGTCATTGTCAGTCATCATCTTCTGTGGTCAGCAATGATAACTCATCATAGCCATCATCAGCCACTATCTTCTGTAGCCAGCAATCATAACTCGTATTAGTCATTGTAAGCCATCATCAGCTGTAGTCAGCAGTCATAACTCATCGTAAGTCATCATCAGCCATCATCAGCTGTAGTCAGCAGTCATAACACATCATAAGCCATCGTCAGCCATCATCAGCTGTAGTCAGCAGTCAGAACTCATCGTAAGTCATCGTCAGCCATCATCAGCTGTAGTCAGAAATCATAACACATCATAAGTCACTGTCAGTCATCATCTTCTGTGGTCAGCAATGATAACTCATCATAGACATCATCAGCCACTATCTTCTGTAGCCAGCAATCATAACTCATCATAGTCATTGTCACCCATCATCAGCTGTAGTCAGCAGTCATAACTCATTGTAAGTCATCGTCAGCAATCATCAGCTGTAGTCAGCAGTCATAACACATCGTAAGCCATCAGCAGTCATAACTCATTGTCAGCCATCGTCAGCTACCATCAGCTGTAGTCAGCAGTCATAACTCATTGTAAGTCATCATCAGCCATCATCAGCTGTAGTCAGCAGTAGTAACTCATCGTAAGTCATCATCAGCCATCATCAGCTGTAGTCAGAAGTCATAACTCATCGTAAGTCATCGTCAGCCATCATCAGCTGTAGTCAGCAATCATAACTCATCATAGCCATCATCTGCTGTAGTCAGCAAACATAACACATCATAAGTCATTGTCAGTCATCATCTTCTGTCGTCAGCAATACCATAGCATAGCCATCAGCCACTTATTTTTTGTAGCCAGCAATCATAACTCATCATAGTCATTGTCAGTCATCATCAGCTGTAGTCAGCCGTCTTAACTCATCGTAAGTCATCGTCAGCCACTATCTTCTGTAGCCAGCAATCATGACTCATCATAGTCATTGTCAGCCATCAGTCAGCAGTCATAACTCATCGTAAGTCATTGTCAGCCATCATCAGCTGTAGTCAGCAGTCATAACACATCGTAAGCCATTGTCAGCCATCATCATCTGTAGTTAGCAGTCATAACTCATCATAAGCCATCGTCAGCCATCATCAGCTGTAGTCAGCAGTCATAACTCATTGTAAGTCATCATCAGCCCTCTTCAGCTGTAGTCACCAGTCATAACTCATCATAAGTCATCATCAGCCATCATCAGCTGTAGTCAGCAGTCATAACTCATCGTAAGTCATCGTCAGCCATCATCAGATGTAGTCAGCAGTCATAACTCATCATAGCCATCATCAGCAATCATCTGCTGTAGTCAGCAGTCAGAACTCATCGTAAGTCATCGTCAGCCATCATCTTCTGTGGTCAGCAATCATAACTCATCATAGCCATCATCAGCCACTATCTTCTGTAGCCAGCAATTATAACTTATCATAGTCATTGTCAGCCATCATCAGCTGTAGTCAGCAGCCATAACTCATCGTAAGTCATCGTCAGCCATCATCGGCTGTAGTCAGCAGTCATAACACATCGTAAGCCATCGTCCGCTATCATCAGCTGTAGTCAGCAGTCATAACTTATCGTAGGCCATCATCAGGTGTAGTCAGCAGTCATAACTCATTGTAAGTCATCATCAGCCATCATCAGCTGTAGTCAGCAATCATAACACATTGTAAGCCATCGTCAGCCATCTTTAGCTGTAGTCAGCAATCATAACTCGTAATAGTCATTGTCAGCCATCATCAGCTGTAGCCAGCAATCATAACTCATCATAAGTCATTGTTAGCTATCATCTTCTGTGGTCAGCAATCATAACTCATCATAGACATCATCAGCCACTATCTTCTGTAGCCAGCAATCATAACTCATCATAGTCATCGTCAGCCATCATCTGCTGTAGTCAGCAGTCAGAACTCATCGTAAGTCATTGTCAGCCTTCATCAGCTGTAATCAGCAATCATAACACATCATAGTCATTGTCAGGCATCATCTTTTGTAGACAGCAGTCATAACATATTGTAAGTCAATATCAGTCATCATCTTCTGAAGTCAGCAATTGTAACACATCATAAGTCATCATCAGCCATCATCAGCTGTGGTCAGCAGTCATAACTCATCGTAAGCCGTCGTCAGTCATCACACATCATAAGTCATCATCAGCCATCATCTTCTGTGGTCAGCAATCATAACACATCATAAGTCATTGTCAGTCATCTTCTGTGGTCGTCAATCATAACTCATCATAGCCATCATCAGCCACTATCTTCTGTGGCCAGCAATCATAATTCATCATAGTCGTTGTCAGCAATCATCAGCTGTAGTGAGCAGTCATAACTCATCGTAAGTCATCGTCAGCCATCATCAGCTGTAGTCAGCAGTCATAACACATCATAAGTCATCGTCAGCCATCAGCTGTAGTCAGCAGTCATAACTCATCGTAAGTCATCGTCAGCCATCATCAGCTGTAGTCAGCAGTCATAACTCATCGTCAGCCATCATCAGCGTAGTAGCAGTCATAACACATCATAAGTCATCGTCAGCATCATCTACTGTAGTCGGCATTCATAGCTCATCATAAAGAATAGTCTGGGGATTGCAAGTCATCATAAGCCATCATAAGTCATCAACCATCTTGCGCCATCGTTAGCCATCGTACGTCATCCATGAACCACAGTCTACAAGTAAAAGGTTTCACCAGACGGAGAGACAGGTGGAATCAAGCCTGGATAGACTAAGACAAGCTGAATAGTTTCCACGAGCCGGGTTGGGTTACAGATTAGAAGCAGAATGATTGGTCATTGTCCTGTGTGATGCTGCGGTTCTACTATAAGCAGTGAAGACCTTGGACGGTATCATATCTACGCCTCCATCTCGTCACTATGCAACCCTTTGGCCTCTTTGCAGCTTCCACCAAGTCTCTTTGCACCCCTATTTTCTAAAGAAGACTTTCTTCAGTGTTTCTCCATCTTCTCCAGCTCACCTGAGCTTCGTTAAGTCAACGATGTACATAGGATTCTGTCCCATATACTCAGCACCGCGTATTAACAAAAAAGGGTATCATTGTTGAACTTGCCCTAGAGTTTGGCACCTAATCAGCTGACAGAGCCCAGTGCTTAATTTGTAAAAAACATAAGTGCCAGGGCTCTGGTCAGGAGGTCACTGCAGCTTGCACCACCCATTGTCCCTGCTAAGGCTGCCAATGACAGCGCCAGCACAACTAGTAACCATCACACTCCTACAAGTGGGACCTTCCAGGCCCTCTAAGCTATGAGAATGACTTGGAAGACAGGAATTAGCCAATTCCAATTCAATATTCAATTGGCCCCAGTACTTTTTAATCTCTGCACCGCTGATCTACTATCATTTTTGGCTGACTGGAGGACTTACCCTCCCACATAAGGGGGTGATCACGCGCTCCTGCTACAGTACGCTGATGATACAGTATTGTCTATCAAACCCCAATTGGCCTACAAAGGGCCCCAAGTGGCCCCCCAGTTATGATCAAAAGGACGCCCCATAACTAAATCTGTGGAAAATAAGCATTTTCCAATCTGGCAACTGTAAAGCCAAATATAACTGGAGCTTCAACAACCAAAGATACCAAAACCAGAGGCCTGTTCATATCTAGAGGTTTGACTGGATGAAAAAATCAAGTTGAATCACGGGTTAGAGCAGTGTCCACCCGCTGTGCATATATCTCATCTACTGGAGAGCACGAAAGGGGCCTCTGTCCTGGATACAGTCATAGATAAGGTCGCGCTCCGCCATCTGGGGTCCAATGCTTCACAAAAGCCTCGAGAGATTATATTCAGGAGCACTTAGGCCACTATGGGTTCTGCCGAAGTGCCGAAGTGCGCGCCCACAAGACAGCTAAGGCTTGAGTTCGACCGATGGACATGACCATAGGCGTCCATCCAAGCTCCTTGAAGCCCTCTCTGAGGCTGAGAAACGCACCCGAAGGAACCCTAAACTGCCCCACATGGAAAGGGCTAGAAGATTGGCTTAAAACTAATCACAAAACGCCACATGATATCTGGATACAATCTTGAAAGATCTGCAGTTGACGGACCTTTGGGAGAATAAACAGAATATAATCAATACAAATGATTGGCAACACCTGCAGCCGAGAGGCTCTCCTTTAGAACCAATCTGGAGGCTCTTTCAAAGCTGTGGAGAGCACAGGTATCACCGACATCCTTCATCCCTTCATCACCGCAGCCTCATCTGTCTATGATCTCAGACAGTGGGTACCACTCAAACTCATCGGATGCAGAGTCCTGCTTCTAAAGTCCATCCTTCCTGAAAGACCCTGGATGACTGTGACTGTTGGAGAGGCTGCGGAAGTAGCCCTGAATCTTGAGTGATGTCATATTCCTCTGTCCCTTCTTATTGGTCCTTAGAAGGAAACCTTGGCATCCATGCTTCATTCGACTGGGACAGAGAACAAACAAGGCTGCACTCGGAGAAGGCCTGAGTGCTACAGATGTGCAGCTTATCAATGAATCAGGATTTATTAAAGCGCCGCAAATCCCCTGTGAGGGACTCAAGGCGCCCATGGTGCTCATGACAAGACCACCTACACTCGTTGGTCTAGCAGTCAAACAATTAGGGAAAATAAAAGCAAAACTGCACGCCCAGCCATGCTCTATGATCAGCCGAGCTCCTGGCCAGAAGTACTGGAAAACCCCCCAGCACAAAGCACTTTATAATCGATGCTCAGCACTTACTAACAGATTCACTTTCCATGTTGATCAACACCGATCTTCGCTGGATTCAAAGGGATATCTGAAAGGTCCACTTACTGCGACTTTACTATTGAAAGTGCCATAATATCACTTCATTAGCTGCCTGAGCACGAGGCACTTTATACATCGACTCTGCTTCTTGAAGATACTATTACTTTATCTCACTGAGCTGCCTGAGCGCGAGGCACTTTATACATCGACTCTGCTTCTTGAAGATACTATTACATTATCGCACTGAGCTGCCTGAGCACAAGGCACTTCAGCATCAACTCTGCTTCTTGAAGTCACTATCACAATTTTTTTTTACTGAGCTGCCTGAGCACAAGGCACTTTATGCATCGACTCTGCTTCTTGAGTACATTATTGTACTTTCTCAGTGAGCAGTCTCACCACAATGGCATCTTATGACCCGAGTGATGATTTCGCTCCTTCGCTCATTTTCCACAGAAGTACATTGTTGTCATTAAAGTCTGTCCTAGATGGGGAGGGCAGAATTTATATAATTGTATGTTATGCATTTTTATTGTAGTCGTTTTTATTAATCCATCAATACATCAGTAAAATAGTACTACTTCTCCCGAATTAATAAAGAGCTGTTGTGTTGATCTCTATTGTACACAAACAGCTCCACCATGTGGCGGACTCTCATAAGTGCCAGCATCAATAATTAATCCCATACTGGCACTTATGCCCAGCACCGGAAACCACCAGCTCAAATAAAGCACTGGCAGAGCCGCACCCCTGATGGCTCTCAGCTGTCCACTCTGGCACCACAAGCGAATCATCCTTTGGACACACAGATAGAGTGAGTTACTGTAACCCACCTTAATTGGTACCTACCTTTTCATCCTCAGAAGGATGAAACGCCTGGAATTATTATTATTTTTTTTTACCAGGAAGTGAAAGTTTTTCGTTTTCTGAATATTTCCATATTCTTCTAAGGGTCGTCGCAGGTCATGGGTCAGGAGGGTTGGAGAATTAAGAAAGAGACACGAAGGATGTACAGGGAAAGCGCACATAGGAAGTAACTGTTTAATGAATGCACAGAAACAAGTGCATCGAAACACAGAGGCGCAGAGACCCCCAGGGCCGCCCACCGCCGACGCAACATTAATTTCACATGTTCCTGATGCGTGCCACCCCGCTCCTCCTCCCCTCCCACCACACACACACACCCTAAGGTGTCTCCCGACTCTAATATAGTTTTCCTTGGATGTAACGTTATCTCATTCTGGTATTTTATTCAGCACTTTGAGTCCATTAAACTGTGATTTACTCAACTATCCTTGAAATATTCATATCTCGAAGTTTCTGCCAAAAGCTGTTCCCTCTCACTCTTGGCACAGACCATGTCAGGCAAAGGAGCTTTCAGTCAGGCCCACTGCTCGTAACTGAGGCAACCGTGAGGCAGGCAGCCACTCTATGGACCTCAGTCCTGCTCGCAACGGCTGTCACAGTGAGGCAGTCAGTCGCTCTATGGACCTCAGTCCTGCTCATAACTGAGGCCACCGTGAGGAAGTCCGTCACTCTGTGGACCTCAGTCCTGGTCGCTGCTGTTGTCATCCTGAGGCAATCAGTCACTTGAAGGACCTCAGTCCGGCTCGCAGATGCATCCACCATGAGATAAACACTCACTTGGAGGACCTCAGTCCTTCTGGCAGCTGCAGTCACCCTGAGGCAATCAGTCACTTGGAGGAACTCAGTCCTTCTGGCAGCTGCAGTCACCCTGAGGCAATCAGTAACTCGGAAGACCTCAGTCCTTCTGGCAGATGTAGTCACCCTGAGGCAATCAGTCACTCAAAGGACCTCAGTCCGGCTCGCAGATGCAGTCACCCTGAGGCAATCAGTCGCTTGAAGGACCTCAAGCCTTCTGGCAGCTGCAGTCACCCTGAGGCAATCAGTCACTCGAAGGATCTCAATCCGGCTCACAAATGCAGCCACCATGAGACAAGCACTCACTCGGAGGACCTCAATCCTTCTGGCAGCTGCAGTCACCCTGAGACAGTCAGTCACTGGGAGAACCTCAGTCTGGCTCCTCAATGCACTGCCTGTGCAAGTGCAGTGACCCTGAGGCAATCAGTCACTCAGAAGACATCAGTCCTTCTAGCAGCTGCAGTCACCCTGAGGTAACCAGTCACTCTGAGGACCTCAGTCTGGCTCATAGATGCAGCCACCATGAGACAAGCACTCAGCTGGAGGACCTCAGTCCTTCCGACAGCTGCAGTCACCTTGAGGCAATCAGTCACTCGAAGGACGTCAGTCCTTCTGGCAGTTGCAGTCACCCTGAGGCAACCAGTCACTCTAAGGACCTCAGTCCGGCTCGCAGATGCAGCCACCATGAGATAAGCACTCACTCGGAGGACCTCAGTCCTTCTGGCAGCTGTTGTCACCCTGAGGCAACCACTCACTCGAAGGACCTCAGTCCATCTCACAGATGCAGCCACCACGAGACAAGCACTCACGTGGAGGACCTCAGTCCTTCTGGCAGCTGCAGTCACCCTGAGGCAGTCAGTCACTCGAAGGACCTTAGTCTAGTTCACAGATGCAGCCATCATGAGACAAGCACTAATTCGGAGGACCTCAGTCCTTCTGGCAGCTGCAGTCAACCTGAGGCAATCAGTCACTCTGAGGAATGTGATTGCCTCAGGACTGTGTCCTGTGTTCATAGATGAAGTCACCAAGAGGCAATCAGTGGCACTGAGGACCCCAGTCCTGCTTGCAGCTTCAGTCACTATGAGGCTCCTAGACCTGGATACAACCACTCACTCCTATGGCCTCAGTCCTGCTCGCAGCTGCAGCTACCATGAGGCAAACATGAGTAATGGGGAGGACCTCAGTCCGGCTCCTAGATGCACTGCCTGTGCAGGTGCAGTGACCCTGAGGCAGTCAGTCACTCAGATGACCTCAGTCCTCCTGGCAGATGCAGCCACGATGAGACAAGCACTCACTTGGAGGAACTCAGACCTTCTGGCGGCTGCAGTCACCCTGAGGTAATTAGTCACTCTGAGGACCTCAGTCCGGCTTGCGGATGCAGCCTCCATAAGACAAGCACTCACTCTGAGGACCTCAGTCCTTCTGGCAGCTGCAGTCACCCGAAGTAACCGTTCACTCTGAGAACCTCAGTCCAGCTGATAGATGCAGCCACCATGAGACAAGCACTCATGCGGAGGACCTCAGTCCTTCTGGCAGCTGCAGTCAACCTGAGGCAATCAGTCACTCAGAGGACCTCAGTACTCTCGGCAGCTGCAGTCACCCTGAAGCAATCACAGGCACTCTGGGGAACTCACTTCACTTCACAGGTGCACTGTCTTTACCAAAAATGTCATCCTGAGGCCCTCAGTCACTAGGAGAAGCTCAATCTGGCTTGCAGATACCGTCACCATGAGGCAATCAGTTCAGCTGGAGTGATGTGACGTCTCTAGGTGAGATCATTGACGCATCTAACCTCAAAGCAGCTCCCAACAGCATCTTCTAGGCACATGACATCACCACAAGACGGTGTAAGGATAGGTTCCTTCCAAGGTCACCCTTGTAAGGGCACCACGCGGCAGGTCACTGAATCCCCTCGTCCCTCATTGGTTGCTACTGCGAGGAAGCTGAGCTGCTTCTTTCACTGTTTGCATTTTTACACACAGGGAAGTTTGCTGTGCACTCAAGCGAAGTATCAAGGAGTGACCTCTTTTTTTCCTAACCCCATGAAACTCATTCCTCTCACCGTGACGCCCCTTGAAGACGCCAGTTCACAGAGCCCCTCGACGGAAGTCTTTTTCATTCATCCAGTCACTGAGAAAAAATCACCTCGTCTACAAAAAGCACCCACCAGCCCAACATTTACAACCCTAAGCACATCTTCGAGGAGGTTCTGTGGACACACCCCACACTCTCCTGGTGACAGCATCCTAGATCTGCCATGCAGGATTGGCAGTGCCAGGCACCTGGGCAGGTGTAACGCAAAGTAACACACCTTAAACTCAACATGAACAAAACGAAACCCAGAAGAACTCAACTGGTCCCCAAGCAGTATATGCCACTGTTCCAACCGTGGACAATCACTCAGATGATCTGTGTTTCAGTGGAAGATACTTCCCCGTGAAGGCTGGAAGCTGCGGACATCCTTCCCACAGCTAGGGTACCAAGATCTGAGCTTTGGCTGATGATCCCTCTGTGTAGATACCAAGAGCTGAACCTCTATGAAAGATCCAGCTGTGTAAGTACCAAGATCTCTGCCACGGTGGAAGATCCATATGTGTAAGTACCAAGATCTGTCGTCACTACAGAGAACCACAGTTCCTGAGAAGGAAGTCAGTATAGAGAGACAAGGGATAAAGGGGATAGCTCGTTCTTATTGGAAGGTCAGAGAGACCTTTTCGTGATGCCCTCACACACCTCGAAGGATGTCATGCTTCATCATGGAGCGGTGCTCCTCGTTGGGCCGGCGCTGCAATGCCCAACGGGTCCCCCGAAGGGTCACTTTATCGGAGATCTTTTTAGAAATCTAGCCGTAAGGTGTGTGCGGGTCTGTGTGAGAGGGTAAGTGGGGTGAATGATGTTTTAAAAAATGACTGGAGGGAGTAAAGTGAATTGATTTAATGGAAAAGCCCTCTGTCATCAGTAAAAAAACAAAAGGTTGTGTGCTGCTAGAGGGTGGTAATGGCCCTCAGTAGCTAGACAAGTGCAAAGTCTTAAGAAGACGGGGGTATGGTCGACATGTTTCGCGCTGTGATGTGGTCTCAGGAGGAGATCCTTTGCGCTTCTTCAGGACCTAGGGGTAGTGAAGTAGGGGGAGGGGGTTATTAGGTAGTGGTCTAGAATCATTGTCAATGAAGGATTGACCAACGGATGGATTTCTAAAAACGAGGCAGATTTTCTGGTGAACACATCACCCACGATTCCCTATTTCTACACACTTCCTAAAATCCACAAGAATGTACGACCCCCACCGGGCAGACCCATTGTGTCCAGCATAAGCTCTCTCTTGGAGCCCCTGAGCCAATTTTGCGATCACTTTCTCCAACCCCTGGTATGGAACACCGCATTATTCCTAAAAGATACAAAAGAAACCCTCTGTCTCATTGAGAACCTTCCCAACCAACACGAGATCACCCTCATCGTTACCCTTAATGTAGAGGCTCTGTACACCAACATTCCTCAGGATGCCACCATCAGGGCAATCGAAGAGACCCTCAGAAGAACGATGACCGCGGCTACTACCCCCATGGAGTTTATCTTGGAGTGTGCCAGTATAGCTCTCAAAAATAACTTCTTCTAGTACAAGAACCAACTGTACCACCAAACACACGGTACATCCATGGGCAGTACTTTTGCGCCTAGTCTGGCCTGCCTCAATATGGCTGATTTTGAATCCTCACATATATTTACCAACACTAACCCTTACCTACCAGATATCATCAAATGGAAACGTTATATCGACGATATTCTGATATTCTGGTCAGGGACGAAGGAGAGATGCGAAGCATTCCATTCATGGATCAATGCCAGAGATCCCTATCTCAAGTTCACCCTGTCGAAATCAAACAAGTAGCTCCCCTTCTTGGATTTACTCATCTCACGAGAAGAAGGCACCCTAAAAACCAAGACATATAAGAAACCCACCGACTGCAATAGTCTGCTTTCCTTCAACAGCCATCACGCAAAAGCACTGAGAGAGAAGCTACCTTATGGACAATTCCTAAGACTTAGAAGGAATTGCAGCGAAACCAGCAATTTCGAAGCACAATCAGACACTCTGAGCAAGAATCTCCTCCACAAGAACTACCCTCAAAAGGTTATCAAAAATTCAAGGAAGAGAGTTCGCAACAACCTTCGAGAAGCCCTGCTAGAAACCAGGCAAAAAACACAAGAAGATATCATGACCTGCATCACCACATTTACCCCCGCTACCAACCAAGTCAAAAATATCATCCTGAAACACTGGAACATCGTTAACAGTGGTGACCTCAGGCTTGAAAAACCCAGGTTCACCTTCAAAAGAACCCATAACCTAAAGGACATGTTGCTCCATACACGACCACAGAAAAGAACCGTGACTGACCAGACAACTTTATGGGGTCTGCCAACTGTCAAAGGCCACTACCCCTGTGGCAATTGCAGTGCATGTACTTCCACTAGCCACACTAAGGACCTCCTGATAGGCAACATCACCTGGGTGCAACGACAGCACACCAACTGCAACACTAAAAACTGTGTTTATCTTATCAAGTGCCCTTGTACCATGTACTACGTAGGCATGGCTACAAGACCAGTCCAAGTACGCATCAGTGAACACAAAAGCAATATCCACTGCGGCCGCAGCATGACAAAAATGTGCAATCATTTCATTGAAAAAGGTCACACGATAGACCAATTTACGTGGACCATCCTGGAAGCCAACGCATCATGGAGTGCCACTACACTGTTTCGTAAAGAGCAGCGCTGGGTGTTCCGCCTTCGCACCAATATCAATGGCCTCAATGATGAGATACCTTGGATAGAACTGCAGAACTGACATTGTCACGGCGTCCATAACACTAGCACTCGAGCTCCCAACCCTCAATTGTGTTTAGCTTACTCTTGGCTCCAAAAAAACCCAGTTGAGGTTTCTCTCCAAGGCTAAAACTCGAACTCACATGCTCCAATCCTTTAGCCTATACCATGCGATTGGCCTATTGCCCATCTATGCAGGGTCTCTCTACTCCCATAACTTCTACCCAGCACACTAGACCCCCAGCCCTGGGAGTAACAAGACCTCTCTGCATCAATAATAACAGCCTCTGCTACCCCATAGACAACTACCACGACTTAGAATGACACTATGGGCCAGATGTATCAAGCGTTTTACCGTTCGCAAACGGGCCAATTCGCAGAATCGGCCCGTTTGCGAATGGTAAAAAGCCTTTTGGGATGTATCATCCCAAAAGGCATTCACAAAATAGGGAATCGCAATTTTTGCGATTACCTATTTTGCGAGTGCATTTAGGGAATCGCAATTTGCGATTCCTTAAAAGCAATGCAGGAAGCAAGAAAAAATTGCGACCTAGCTTTAAGGAATCGCAAATTACCACCAACTTCGAGTTGGTGGTAATTTGCAAATTCTTAGAAAAATGCAAATTTTTGCAATTTTCTAAGTGCCATGTGGCACACACACATGCCCTTAGGGCATGTATGTGCGCCACATGTGCATACTTACCAATTTTGGCGGCGCATCAGGGTGGCCTTTTGGCCCCCTTGCACCCTTGAAATTGCATGCGCAATTTGCGAGTACCTATTTGGTACTCGCAAATTGCGAATGCAATCCTATTCATTCCTATGGGCCTCTAGGCCCATAGAAATGAATAGGAAGGTATTCCTTAATAGTGAATCGCAATTTGCGATTCGCTATTAACCCCTTCCATGCGGCGCAAATTTTCGCGCTGTGCGGGGGTTTTTATTAGTGGGCGGGGATTCGATGGCTCCCGGCCGTCGTGCGCACACGCCCACCGTGACGCATGACGGCCGGGAGCTGTCATGAGCATACAAGGGGTTAAGTAATATGTAGGAATCGCAAATGTTTTTGCAAATCCTACATACATTGCATTTTGCGATTCTTAAATAGCGAATCGGTAAAATTCGCTATTTAAGAATCGCAAAAGCAATTCTTGATACATCTGGCCCTATGACCCTACGAATTCGAACACTAAATTGTCATTTCATTACCCGCTATACATACTCTAACACTCCAAGATGGCCGCCGTTTTTACGACCTATTTTCGCAAATCACTGGCAAAACACAAGTGACCTAGGCATCATGGGTACTAACGCGGAGTCACGCCCCTACCTCTTCCGCCTCCCAGCGCCTACTAATACCACGTCCCGGCACACAGAACACTCCACGAGCCGGCAAGAGGTCGGGTAGGTTACTGAACCTTTTCTGCACGTTGCAACTGTAAGTATTGACCTCCCATGCGCCCGCATCGTTCCGCTTGATTCCCAGCACACCAGCAGGTCTTAATTCTTACCACTTTAACAGATAGCGATGGTGATCACCTTTGCCGTACCTCATGGGACTCCACACCCATAACGACTAGGTGAGCTGCACCCTTACATCAATTGGCACAGTCAGACTATAGAGGTCTTACCATCAATGGACACTATGCCTGGCCTGTATAAATGTTTTTTAAAATCACTATGGTCCTGTCTGACCACGCTCACTACATAGCGAGCACATAATGTGCACCACGTTCTATGGAGAGTGCCTTTCGTTCATGTACTCACTATAATGGCTTGGCATAATGAGAGTATTTCGCCCTTTCTCTCTTTACTCAGATGTACATGTGTATGCTTGTTTGTCCTCCCCACCTCTGTAAAAATGTTTTTATCTTCACGCTTAATTGGTGTTATTGAATACCTTGCTGATGCACCAATTACCATGTAGCCCCAGGTCCTCCAACAGGGGGGACCTGTACTCCACGTTTATTCAAGGTTGCTACATGTAATTATTTGTTGCTCTTCTTGATTTCTTTGTCGTTCCAGATAGGACCACTTCCTGGGTCCATTGAGTGCTACCGAGATACCTTTCTAGACCACTACCTAATAGGCCCCTCCCCCTACTTCACTACCCCTAGGTCCTGAAGAAGAACAAAGGATCTCCTCCTGAGACCACATCACAGCGCGAAACATGTCGACCATACCCCCGTCTTTTAAGACTTTGCACTTGTCTAGCTACTGAGGGCCATTACCACCCTCGAGCAGCACACAACCTTTTGGTTTTTTATTGATGACAGAGGGCTTTTCCATTAATCCAATTCACTTTACTCCCTCCAGTCATTTTTTAAAACTTCAATCACCCCACTTACCCTCTCACACAGACCCGCACACACCTTACGGCTAGATTTCTAAAAAGATCTCTGATAAAGTGACCCTTCAGGGGACCCGTTGGGCATTGCAGCGCCGGCCCAACGAGGAGCACCGCCCCATGATGAAGCATGATATTCTTCGGGGTGTGTGAGGGCATCAAGAAAAGGTCTCTCTGACTTTCCAATAAGAACGACCTATCCCCTTCTCCCCATGTCTCTCTATACTGACTTCCTTCTCAGGAACTGTGGTTCTCTGTAGTGACGACTTTATATTCAGGAGCACGAGCCACTGGACCTACATCCAGCTCCTTGTCCCCCCTCCCCTTTGTTAGTAGTACCAAGATCTGTGCCATGGCGGAGGATCCATTCATGTGAGGGTTGGAAGCTATGGAACGCTTTCTCCTATCGAGGGTACCAAGATCTATGGTTGACGATCCCTCTGTGTGGATACCAAGATCTACGGTTGATGATCCCTCTGTGTAGTTATATACCAAGATCTGGGCTTCGGCTGATGATCCCTCTGTGTAGATACCAAGATCTGGGCTTCAGTTGACGATCCCTCTGTGTAGATACCAAGATCTGGGCTTCGGCTGATGATCCCTCTGTGTAGATACCAAGATCTGGGCTTCAGTTGACGATCCCTCTGTGTAGATACCAAGATCTGGGCTTCGGCTGATGATCCCTCTGTGTAGATACCAAGATCTGGGCTTCAGTTGACGATCCCTCTGTGTAGATACCAAGATCTGGGCTTCAGTTGATGATCCCTCTGTGTAGATACCAAGATCTGGGCTTCAGTTGATGATCCCTCTGTGTGGATACCAAGATCTGGGCTTCAGTTGATGATCCATCTGTGTGGATACCAAGATCTGTGCTATGGTAGAATATCCTTCCATGCGAAGGGTGAAACTACGGAACTCCTTCCCTAAGCAAAGGCACTAAGCAAAACCCAGGCGATTGGGAAGGTATCAAGACCAACACTACAATTCCTTTTTTTAAATGATCACTTTGTCTTGTATTCTAATAATGCCACCAAATTCATCAAATCCTCATCCATGTTCCAAGACAGGCTGTCTTACCAGCTCACCACCTCCCAGTGACTTCCTAGTTCATATATCATTCTAGAAATATTCCTACTTTCTAATTTAACAGAATAATAGTAAAAACTTAATCACATATATAATCCAAGCAATTGTTAATAACAAATAAAGTAAAGAAAACAAAACAAAACAAATTCACATTATACCCCATATGCCTTTCTCTTTCCCTTTTATCTATAGCATTGATCTATTCTAAGTTATTACATGTAGCATATGTTGTATCTTATCAAACATACACTTACATAAGAACATCATTTGTGATTCTGCGCTTTCAGTGTCATGTCAGAGTACAGAAGATCACTGTTTCACGGTTCATCAAATCTGGCCCTAGGTTTTCTGGGCTCACTGTTTGTTCCTTTAGTGAAACTAAAGGCCCAATTAAGAGTTTGGCAGACAGGTTACTCCATCACAAATATGACAGAGTACCCTGTCCCCCAAGCTCTCAGTCCACTGGACTTATTTAGAGTCAGACGTACCATCAGCTTTCCGTCGGCGGCGCCCCCGTTGGCGCAGTCAATCGAAGTCTTACTCCGACAGCACATTGGAGTGCTGTAATCACCCACCTGCCCTATTTAGGGCTTATGGTCTGATCTCTTTCTTTCCATCACCACTAGGGAAACCTGCTGGTGATGAACAGAGAAATACAAATAATGACCCCTACAGCTGCTGGTGACAAACAGAAAAATACAAACAATTCCCCTTACACCCAGGAAAAGCTCCCTGGTTGTGACCTTCTTTTCAGTTTTGTCATGTTTTGGTTTTTAATATAAGAGCGACGCCACAGAAGATTAGTAAGAGCTGGGAAACACATAAAGTCCCTCCGTAACTTGAAATATAGGGGAGGAAGCCAGAGTGGCTCACTTAGATACACCATAGAGCAGGCTTCTCTGAGTAGCTCGTCAGCGGCTGGTAGCTCTCCAGGTACCTGTAAGTAGCTCTCCTGTGTGCAGCCCAGCCAGCTAAATTTGAAGTTTTTGCTTCACTGAAATTAAAATATGTATAGCAAAATTGTAAAGTGTGTCTTCAAGATGAAAGTGTGTGTATTTTCAGAACTCATATGCTGATGTTTGGAGGAAAATGGTGTTTGAGTGATAAATGATGTGTCGTTTGAGGAAACATTACTAACAATAATAATATTACCTCGGTGCCAGGGACATTGCAGCTATGGCTGTTGTGTATTACTCCTATAGATGCATTCCACATTGACAAAGCCTTTTTACGCTACTGCAGGCAACCCTGCGAAATGCACTGATGTGTTCACTGCTGGTAATCTTGCATAGGGGGCCCCTAACGTAATCTTGTCAGATGTCGTCATTATCACAGCATTAATATTAGATTCTCCGGAATATTTTCATTGAAATTAAGTGGCTCTTACTTCAGAAAAGGATGAAGATCCCTGCCCTAGATGCACACATAGATATATACATACATTGATATATACAAACACACATGTACATTCGTAAGTTATCTGCATACATCGATATATAAATACATTGATATATACATACACACATGTACATTCGTAAGTTATATGCATGCATAGATATATACGTACATTGATATATACAAACACACATGTACATTCGTAAGTTATCTGCATACATCAATATATACGTACATTGATATATACATATACACATGTACATTCGTAAGTTATATGCATACATCGATATATACGTACATAGATATATACATACACACATGTACATTTGTAAGTTATATGCATACATAGATATATGCATACATTGATATATACATTCACACATGTACATTTGTAAGTAATCTGCATACATAGATATATACGTACATAGATATATACATACACACATGTACATTTGTAAGTTATATGCATACATCGATATATAAATACATTGATATATACATACACACATGTACATTCGTAAGTTATATGCATGCATAGATATATTCGTACATTGATATATACATACACACATGTACATGCGTAAGTTGTATGCATACATAGATATATACGTACATAGATATATACATACACACATGTACATTTGTAAGTTATATGCATACATCGATATATAAATACATTGATATATACATACACACATATACATTCGTAAGTTATATGCATGAATAGATATATACGTACATTGATATATACATACACACATGTACATGCGTAAGTTGTATGCATACATCGATATATACGTACATTGATATATACATTCACACATGTACATTTGTAAGTTATCTGCATACATAGATATATACGTACATAGATATATACATACACACATGTACATTTGTAAGTTATATGAATACATCGATATATATGCATACATTGATATATACATTCACACATGTACATTCGTAAGTTATATGCATACATAGATATATACGTACATAGATATATACATACACACATGTACATTCGTAAGTTATATGCATACATCGATATCTACATACATTGATATATACATTCACACATGTCCATTCATAAGTTTTATGCATCAATAGATATATACGTACTATGAAATATACATACACACATGTACATGCGTAAGTTGTATGCATACATCGATATATACGTACATTGATATATACATACACACATGTACATGCGTAAGTTGTATGCATACATCGATATATACGTACATAGATATATACATACACACATGTACATTTGTAAGTTATATGCATACATAGGTATATGCATACATTGATATATACATTCACACATGTACATTTGTAAGTTATCTGCATACATAGATATATACGTACATAGATATATACATACACACATGTACATTCGTAAGTTATATGCATACATAGATATATGCATACATTGATATATACATACACACATATACATTTGTAAGTAAGTTATATGCATACATAGATATATGCATACATAGATACATACATTCACACATGTACATTTGTAAGTGATATGCATACATTGATATATACATACATTGATATATACATACACACATGTATATTCGTAAGTTATATGCATACATAGATATATGCATACATTGATATATACATACAAACGTATACATTTGTAAGTAAGTTATATGCATACATAGATATATGCATAGATAGATATATACATTCACACATGTACATTCGTAAGTTATATGCATACATCGATATATACATACATTGATATATACATACACACATGTACATTCGTAAGTTATATGCATACATAGATATATACATACATTCATATCTTCAGACATACATAAATATATACATACCCACACATACATAGACATACACACATGCATACATACATTCATACATATATACAGAGGACAGGGACAGCACCATCATTTCTCCTCTTCCCCTTTCTCTAGGGGAACAGTGATTTGGAAATGTAGGAAACTTCTCAACCGAAATGTCAAAGCTATTGTCTAAATATTGGTTCAGTAATTACTTACAATTATTACAGATTATACCACTACCTTTTTGACAACTCACACATTCTGAAATGAATGGGCTCCATCTTAATAAATAAAAAGAGCTTTTGAGGATGTAGCAGACTTTGTGTAAGAAGCAAAAACACTTTCACCTAGCACAACCATGACAGCAAAAAGTCCCTTATTCCTTAAGGTAAAGCCAACTTGTGTGTCAATGGTTGACACAAGTGAAGGGGGGGTCCTACGATGAAGCAGCCACTCATGGGTGGGTGAGGGCTCAGGACTCTACTAAGTAAGCCTGGGCGGTGAACTCCGCTCCGCTCACGGAGGTTGTGGAGTTTTCCACACTCCGCGTTACGTGGAGCTAATGGAGTTCCGAAGAGTTTTTTCCCTTGCTCGCGTTCGTCAACGTCAAGTTGGAGAGCGCAAGCGAGAATAATCCACCTCCCGGCAAGATTTTTCCTTGTTAGCGATCGTAACATCAAGTTGGCGAGCGCGAGCTTGGAAAATCAACCTCTTGGCGAGATTTCTCAACACGGGCAGTCATATTTCTCATTGCGAGTCGTCGCGTATGCTCGCGACCGATTGTGTTGAGAAACCGTCCTTTCGCGTTGAGAAAGCTGCCGCTCGAGTAAAAATCTACTCGAGCGGCAGAAAGGAAGCAGTGCCTGCTTGCGCTGTGCATGGTGCCGTTCTCGATGATTGCACAGTGCGGACAAGCACCTGGCACTGAAAATCACAGCGAATGGCATTTATCTAACGCACTCCGCTGCTTGCTGAGCTCCGCGTAGCGCGGCGTAGTTTTTTTTGCACTTTGCGGAGTTACTCTGCGAAATCCGCCCAGGCTTACTACTAAGTTACAATTCTGAAGAGTGTTTAATGAGACCATGGGTGTCTTCCAATAGGGAAGGGATCCCATACAATACAGTATGCAGAAGTTCCGTATATTGCTTTCCTTCAGCCTGTGCTGTGCCTAATCTCTGTGAGTGAAGCTTGCATGTCTGCCCGGACCTGCACTTGTCGAGAGTGTGGGCTTGTAATGCTGCTGCCTGTACTGTTTCTAATCTGTGTGAGTGAAGCTTGCATGTCTGCTCGGACCTGCACTTGTCGAGTGTGTGGGCTTGTAATGCTGCTGCCTGTACTGTTTCTATTCTCTGTGAGTGAAACTTGCATGCCTGCTGGACCTGCACTTGTCGGGTCTGTGGGCTTGCCCTGCTGCTGCCTGTGCTGTACCTCTTCTCTGTGAGTGAAGCTTGCATGGCTGCTTGACCTGCACTTGTTGGGTCTGTGGGCTTGTACTGCTGCTGTTTCTGCTGTGCCTCCTCCCTGTGAGTGAAGCTTGTACGTTTACTGGATCTGAACTTGTCAAGTGTGTGGACTTGCACTGCTGCTGCCTCTGCTGTGCCTCTTCTGTGTGAGTGAAGCTTGCACGCCTGCTGGACCTGCACTTGGGTGTGTGGACTTGCACTGCTGCTGCCTCTGCTGTGCCTCTTCTGTGTGAGTGAAGCTTGCACGCCTGCTGGACCTGCACTTGTCGGGTGTGTGAGCTTGCACTGCTGCCGCCTGCGCTGTGCCTCTTCTGTGTGAGTGAAGCTTGCCCGCATGCCGGACCTGCACTTGTCGGGTCAGTGGGCTTGTACTGCTGCTACCTGTGCTGTGCCTCTTCTGTGTGAGTGAAGCTTGCACGCCTGCTGGACCTGCACTTGTCAGGTCTGTGGGCTTGCACTGCTGTTGATATTTCCGAAGGGGTCTCTGGTTGGGGTCGCTGGTCACAGAACTTCGCTGCCAGTGCTCGCCACAGAATCTCAACTAATCACATCTAATTGTAGAAAGGAGTTTGAAAAGTCTAACAGGAGGTTAAAACCCCTTTGGTCTCGGCATCTAATTAGAGTAAAACATTCTCACTTCTTACATTCTCAAATCCTTCTTTAATCATTCAGCAGCGACCCTTCATGTCTCGAGGAGGCGCCCTTTTTATGTTTTTCAAAGCAGAGGAGGGGGTGGGAACAAGGTCTCGGCTTCAAATGTGTGTGAGGTTGGGGTGGGGGAGGGTACTGTGTGGGTGCGAGCTGTCCTCTGACCACAGCCATGTGAGCTTTACATCCCTCCTCTTCCGCCATTCATTGTTGCTCAACGGTGTGTTTTAAATATGTACTTATAGGAACCAGAGACCCCAGAATGGCCCTCGCGCCCTCGAGTCTAACAGAGTCAATGACAAGACATAGTCAGGTATTAGGCTTGGGTAACGGGTCATGTTTATTCACAAACAATAAACACAGGCTTCTGCATCCAACAAACAGTTCTAAGTCACACAATAGTAAGAGGATTGCATCATGAAAATACATATAATGCAGTATATTTGCACATATCACATCTATAAAATCAGGTGTGTCAAGAGAAGACTCAATCAATCTATCCGGATTTGTAAAGCGCAACTCCTTCACCCGCGAAGGTCTCGAGGCGCTGTGGGATCACGCTGCCTGTACCTATCGATTGAGAATCCAGGTCGTGAGGTCCTTCCTGAACTCCTGGAGCAATGGTGAGGCTCTGAGTTGCGGGGGGGGAGAGTGCTCCAAATCTTGGCCGCCAGGTGGGAGAAGGAGCGGCCTCCGTTGTTTGCTCAGTGGAGTCGTTGGGTGGCTGCTAGGGAGCGAGATCCAGAACTAAGCTCCCTGGAGGGTTAGTGAAAGTTCACTAGTTTGTTGAGGTACGCCGGTCCTTCATTGTGTAGTGTTTTGCAGGGGCGGTGCGTCCATTAGGGCGCTTGGGCGTTGCCCCGCCGCCACTAATTAATTTGAGGCACTCGAGTAAGTTGAGTGAGTGACAAGCGTTGCCGTCACTCTGACTTTCAGTCTCTCACTAGTTGTAATGCAATCCGAGGCCGCTGGAGGCAGTCGGCTCAGAAGGGGGTGGGGCAGCAGGAGTTCAAATACAAGTGGAAGTGTGTGAGTCATCATGGCATGATGACATCGAGGTCAGAGTGCGCATTGTCTGTTTAGGGCTTAAAATGTTTGGGCCCAGTCCGAACATGCGCACTAGGCTGCTCATTAGAAGAGCGAGGGTTGTTCCATGCCGCTCTTCTTATGAGCAGCCTAGTGCGCATGTACGGGCTGGTCGCAAAACTTTTAAAGCCCTAAACAGAACATGCGCACTACTGCTGAATCCAATCCTGGCGTTGCTGCTGGAGCAGCGTCTGGATTGGCTGAGAGACGCAGGCAGTACTTGCCAGCCAGGAGCGAGCGTGACATCAGAGCCTCCTCGTCGGGTGGCGGTGGCGGGAACGGCTGAACCTGCAGCAGCGGGCGGCCGGGCACCAGCGGACCCCCGGTCTGATTGGTAATGGTAAGTTGTAACGTTTTATTATTTGTTTTTATATTCTCCCTCCCCCCCCGCGCTCACCCCTCCTCCCTCCCGTGAGCATGCCGGCCGCGGCTGTTAACACTCCTGAACAATGAGTGATTTTAAAGGAGCCATTCAGAAGGGAGGTAAAATACATTTCTCTTACCCAGCATCTCAAACAATCGTCAACAGTCATTCCGGAATGTTTGTTTTGTGAATTCTGCTTGGGTTTTGAGACGTATTTTGACATTCAGCGGATGGCCTCTTTAATTCAGTCGGTTTGGCTTTCTGAATAACAGCCCTTCCATTGTATGCCTCCTTACTATTGTGACAGACTGCATTTAAATGAGTTGTAGCGCTAAGTTTGGATTTAACTGTGTGCGGACATACAGAGAGTTCTGGTGTGTGAGATTTTAATGAGAGCTCCTTAACATGAGGTATATTCTGCATCACGTCCCTACAGAGTATGAGTTAATAATCCAAACCCCCCTTCGAACAACATTGATGTGGACCTACTGCCCTCCATGAGGCCTCTGCCTTTTGCCAGGAGCATCCTTAGGGACTGAACTGGCGGCTGCATTTGTGTTTTGATTTATTCTCACTTTATAACTCCTAGACGTTGATGTGCTGTATCTGCGGTATAGTTTTTCAGGGCAATTTCATGTATTGTGTTGTTTCATGAGCCCTGTTTACAATGTGTAATTTCTGGCCCGACCTCCAATGACATCTGACCTTGCTTGCATGTGCTTTTTAACAAGAGTTCCAAGTCATACAAGATTTTTGTTCTTGTGAGAGTGTGAAATCTCGGGGGCATTTCGCTTGTCTGCTTATTAATAGCATGCTCTGGAGCAACCCAGCACACTTTATTTGTGAAGTTTCTAAATTACTTTGTGTATCTCCAGAAGAAATACAATTAGCGTTTGTGACATTTCACCCTCAAAAGCAAAACTTTCCAGTGGAAATCTCATGATTTATCTCGAGAATTGCCCACGAAAATCGTGAAAGAGCAGATTTCCATAAACGTTCAATCGGAAAAAAAATCAGATTATACCCAGCACCACTTATGTTCTATTTTTCATAGTCCATAGCTTTATTGTTCGCTGTCAAAAGTATCATATAGGTAAGGTAACACTGTACCTGACTGAAATATGCTAACTTGAGCTCTCTGACTCTGCTTGCCATTGTTAACCTTTGTCCTGAAGTAGCTGCCTCCAGCTTATTGTCCTTTTTATTTGTAATATATATTTTTGCCAGGCTGGGGGAGGCTGACTGGTGAACGCTCTTTACACGAGAACGTCCTGCACTGTGTCTGCTTTAGAAAGATGTAATACAGGGCGTGAGGGTGCAATGCACGTGATGCCTACATTTATAGTAAACACTGTGTTTACATTAATTCTTCTTTTTGCCACCGAGCGTGCACTTTCTATCGTCCTTGTAAATACTTGTGTGCAGGCTTCTTGGCCCTTCCTAACACCAGAGATTCTTTTCACTGCAGCCGATGGATTAAAAGCTGGTATTTGGGTTTGTTGGAAAGGGTGGGGAGGGGAGGGGGCTTGAGTGGAGCGGAGGGGGAGGGGCGGTTCCGAGCTTGAAGTCTTATTAAAATGCTGGAGTTTTTCTGGCCCCGTTTTTGCACTTCTTACCCTTTCATGTGTGGCACTTGGAAATGTCACAACAACAATCAGTATGTGTGCAAGCATCGTAGCACCATTCTTATGAGGCAGGTAGTATTCTTGTGAGAGGCGTGGCTACCATCTTATACAGTTCTCTCCCCCCAGGTTTGTGCTCCACTACTAACCATTTGGCTTTCAGGACGCACAGATAGACTTTTCCCTTTTCTCTGCGCATAACCAGGCTTTCTTGAGAGAGTGATGCCTCCTGCCTGCGCTCAAAGGTCTGGGGTGCTCACAGTCATTAGAAACGCATACATTTTGGGATGCTTTTCAGTCAATTTAATTGAGAAGCAACCTTCTTCATCTCCGCTTTACCACCTTCAGGCTTCATTACTGTCTCACTTTCCAGGTGACAAGGGTGATTCTGCTCCAGAAGATAAAAATAAAGTCTCTCAGCACAAATCTTGCAGGACAAGTGTCACCCTTGTGACTGTAAAGGCGGGCCCCAAGGATGTGTACTGAAAAGCATTTCTGTGCATCCCACCAAATTATTGCACTCCGGGGCTTACATGAAGATAATTGTGTTTTGACTCTAGTTTATCCAGCATTAAGCAGCCCGTGGGGAAAATGAGCAAAGTTATCTTAGCATGATAATGTCAGATGCACATTTTGTTATTCACTTCAGCCATGAGCAGGGCAAGTCAGGCTCGCTTGCTACGCTCGCTCGCCATAGTGCACTCAGCCACAACTTGTACGCCCCACCACTTTCAAATGTCACCAGCCGCCACTGGTGTTTTGTAAGTGTAGGTGAGCAGCTTGAACTGGCATCTCTTTGCGACTGGTAGCCAATGGAGTTTTTTGAGGTGAGGGGGTGATGTGCTTCTGTCTGGGGAAGTCGAGGATGACTCTGGCAGCTGTGTTCGGGATGGTCTGGAGTTTCCTCTTGAGTTGGGCGATGATTCCTACGTAGAGGGAGTTGCCGTAGTCGAGTCTGCTTGTGACAAGAGCTTGTGAGATAGTTCAGCTGGTGTGGGGTGGGAGCCATCTGAAGACCTTCCTGCGCATTCGAAGGGTGAGGAAGTAAGAGGAGGAGATGGCGCTGACCTGCTTCTTCATGAATAGCTGGCTGTTGAGGATGATGCCATGGTTGCGGGCATGTTTGGTGGGTTAGGAGTACGGCCCAGCTCAGGTGTCCACCCCTCGTTGTTCCATTGGGTGTCCTTGCCTTTCCTGATGATGAGTACTTCTGTCTTGTCTGAGTTGAGTTTGAGACAGTTGTCGTTCATCCAGGCAGCCATGTCCTCCATGCATCTTTGGAACTTGTATTTGATGGTTGTAGGGTCAGGGAGAGGATGAGGTTGGTTTCGCCGGCGTAAGAGATGATGTTGCGTCCGTGGCCCCTTAAAAGATTTATAACAAGGTCCATATTTACAAATGTTATATATGAGTCCACCACGGGAGAATGCAGCAGCACTAAGGACTTGCTTCCCCTAATCTAGTCTTCGGACCACACAGGTACAACCACCTGTATCACTGAGGGGTGGTCTCAGCCCTCCGTATGCTTTATTTCCTGCCTCTACCCCCCCTCCAACACCATGCTGTCATAGGGGCCCCACGATGTAAAACCAGGAGCTATAATCTCATGGGCTCTGTTGGTAAAACTAACCTTTGCCCCACGAGCCGGCGTGACTGTCCTTTGCAGAATAAAGATTGCTGCCCATTCCTTCAGCCGATCAATCAAGCAATCAGACATTATATAGCGTGGAGGATCACCCGGGAGGGTTTCAAGGCACCGGAGAAGCTGGCTGCAGTCCTGGCCCAAGAAGTAGTTGTATGGAGAGTCCAGATCATTCTCTAACACCTGACACTCTGCAGCCTACATCGGAGTGGGAGGGTGTGAAAGGTGCCTTGCCCCTCATCAAGAGCTGCCGCAGCCCCAGTCCCAATGTCTCCATGGCCCAGTTAAAAGGAAAAGGCCAAGTTGGCACGGGCAGCAGTGGTCCTCAGTCATCAGGACACCAGGACCGGAAGTGACGCACTGTCCGCGACGTCCCTTCCTGTTTCCTGTTCCCTGCCTTGCCTTCCGGAGAGCAGGGAAAGGAAAAACGACCCGTTGACCCGTGGCCTCCCCTGCCTCCGCCTCGGCCAAAGAATCGCGAGAGCAGGGGAGGGCGCGGGCCCACGGGGGTCCTGGGTCCTAGCACCGCACACCCTAGAAGGGTGCACGCTACATAGATTGTTGGATTTAATTGGTGGTTGTGTTACTCACTTGGAAACCTAGATTTGATGAGAAAGGAGTGACTGTGGGCCATCAACAAAGGACAACCTCTTGACTACCACAACACCTGTGAACTGCAGCCTTAAGTGCAGGCCTCCTCTAGATGAAGGCTCCTTTCATGGCATCGGTAGGTCTCGATGTAAATGATCAAAACCATTTATTGTAACTTGTTGTGATGGCTTGGACCTGCCGCCGAGGAGCAGAGAAGCCCTCAGGGACTCATGGCGCTAGGCTACACTGGAGAGAGGCCGCAGTCTTCACTTGAGCTGTGAATGAGCTCCCTCAAGACACAAACATCTCTCTCACAGAGGTGAACCGGGTTCAGACAGGATCTCACTCACAGAGGTGAACTGGGTTCAGACAGGATCTCACTCACAGAGGTGAACTGGGTTCAGACAGGATCTCACTCAAAGAGGTGAACTGGGTTCAGACAGGATCTCACTCACAGAGGTGAACTGGGTTCAGACAGGATCTCACTCACAGAGGTGAACCGGGTTCAGACAGAATCTCACTCACAGAGGTGAACCGGGTTCAGACAGGATCTCACTCACAGAGGTGAACTGTGTTCAGACAGGATCTCACTCACAGAGGTGAACTGGGTTCAGACAGGATCTCACTCACAGAGGTGAACTGGGTTCAGACAGGAACCCCGGGAACCCTTTGGTAGTTTAGGACAAGGGGCGAGACCTCACTTAAGGAAAATACATGCGGCATGCAGCAAGTGATGAAACAACAGCACAGCTAAGAAATAAAGGGCTGTGAAGGGCCACATTGTGTTAAAATAAAAGATAATTTAAGAAACAGAGCGTCACAGAAATGTTAAAAATCAGGTGTAGGGATTAAAAATAATTAAGATAAAAATGCCCCATGAGAAAGCTTGTCAAAAGGTGCTTAAAGTTATACTATGGGTGGTATTGTAATCACTTGTCCTCTTGAAACTTGACTATGGCAACGCCATCATCACTGGAACTCCAACAAGCATTGGCATAGCCAATAGGTCTCGCCTTTGGGACCTTATAAGTGTTTAGTTATCCAGCACAATATCCTTGGTGCAACAACATCAACTGTTGCATGGCTAAACACTTATAAGGTCCCAAAGGCGAGACCTATTGGCTATGCCAATGCTTGTTCTTGCATTGCCACTGCTGTGGCAGGCAAAGTGAGACTATTATCCCTTGCTTAGGTCCTGCTTGGAGCGGCTGACTCTTGAATTTATCTCCATTTATCTACCAGGACCGTAGTATGGCATCCAGATCTAGTTATTTTGAGGAATAGTGTCATAGCCAGTGACAGAATTTCATCTCATTGTGAAGTGAAACTAGAGACTTTTTGTTCCACTTCAGAGTATACTGCATACCAGTCTTTCTTCCCACATTGTTCAGTTTACTCGCATGCTCATGTATACCTTTTGCCCATACAAAACTTGGTACCTCAGCTTCTCCTACAGTCGCCTTACCATCCGGAACCTCAGATCGGATACTGCTATTTTATTTCACCCAAGGGCCCCAACTTTCACACCAGTGAAAACAAAACTTTGGGGACTTGGAATGCAAGTGTATTTTAAATTAGTGGCTGTTTCAGTCTAAGAGAAAGAAAGTGTTTTATATCATACACTGTTTGATTTCATATTTGGCAGAAATAAAGTTAAAAGGCGGTTTAGCCAAAACCATTACTGCGCAATGATGACAAAAAACGTAGTGACACCTCCAAGGGGGTAAAACGCTCTGTTGAGTTGTTTACATGCAGAGACGTGAAGCCGGCCCCTGTACTGTGCCGGTAGTGAGTGAGTATGTGCACGTGCCCATTTGTTGGATTCGGTTGAGCCTAAAACGTTAAATAAATGAATGGAACTTCCTGCCCGGTGGGTGCTCAGTGCACTTCGGCTCAGTACACAGCTTTCTAAAATATCGTTTTGTAATATAAGGGACACGACCGGTTTGTTTTATTTTCAGAACGTTTCCATTAGAAGATAAGTTAAAGAAAGACAAGTACCTGGAGAAGGAGGGCGCGCAGAGTGTGCTGTTCTCTTGCTTTCAGCTCTCTAATGAAAGCTCCTACCCTGATCGGAGTGCGGTTCACAAATTGCCTGTGAGCTGATGTAAACTGAGAGCAACTCTTCCGGGTGACGTCAGTCTGGACGCAGCGTCAGAACACATTATGGCAGCAATACACAAGACTGATTAAACAACAGCCTTCAGTGGATCATTGTAGCTGCATCCGAGCAGAATAACATCATGACAAGGTAAAGTCTGTGTACGGGGAAATCCCCTCTTAAAGCGGCAGCACCTCGACATTAGATGATTCAGTCAGTAATGCAGACAAATGACAAAAGCTCAGGGTGACTAGATTTTGAAAAACAAAAATCAGGATTCCACAAACATAAGTAGGAGTACAGTTTAGCATAGATTTAATGGCACAGAATGACTCAACTACAGTGCTCACCACCATGAGAAACAAAGACAAGGACCAACTAAGGGAAATTAAATCAAATATTTCCAAAGAGTATGATCTGTGCTAAGAAAATTGCTTGGTGCTGTTAATTCATCACTAGAGAAAATATGAAAACCCGCCTCCTCTCTAACTGGGCCATGTACTTAATTTACTGAAATTAGCAGAGACAAATGGTGACAAGCATTGGCCGCGCGGCCGTGAAACTGACACGGCCGCGCGGCCGTGAAAGTGAAAGTAATCGTGAGGAAGCGGGTTTTGGAAGTGCAAACAGTGGCTTTGCTGGCGACCAGCTTGCGTTCACGCGAGCGTCCAGATGGCGAGGAAGCCATATGGCGCCTGATCGCGCGTGCACGCTCGCGTGAACTCAGGCTAGTCGCCAGCAAAAGCCACTGTTTGCACTTCCAAAACCCGCTTACTAAAACTCTCGCCAGAGCAGCGCATGCGCTGGCTCAGGCGAGACCTAAAAAGGTGACCCCTCGGAGCCCCTCTAAATGCGGTGCCAGACTCTTTACAGGATTGAAGCTGTTTGATCACATCTCCCCGGTCCTCAAGATTCTCACCGGGCTCCCATTGAAGGAAGATGCAACCTCAAGACAGCTTGCATCACCCACAAAGCCCTTCATACAAAAAACCAAATACCAAGACACCAAACTCAAATCTCTGCTGCTTAACAACTACTTCAACACGCTTACCAGCTGATCCACGTTTCCCAAAGACCCCCGCCCCCCCACCTAGACTCCTTCGTTCCAGTCACCTCAACCATTCAGTCCCTATTTTCACACTAACGTCTTTACCTTAATGCGGTATTGTTATGTACCTTTTGTTTGTTCCCACTAATTTAATGTCATATAGTTTAGATGACTGTGTTTGACCCACACTTATCCTCGCAGGAAGCTCTAATTAACCTATGCTCATTACTTGTAAAGCGCTTTAATAACTTCTGGTCGAGCTAGCACTATATAAAACACAAAAATAAATAAATAATAAACTGCGAACAAAACGTGCAAAAAGAAAGAGACAAAAGCCAGTGCTTGTGAGGTTGTGAAGTGAGGGTCGGGTGGCAGATGATGCCTGCCACTGGGGAGGGGTAGGGAAATGGCTGAGGCAGTTGATGGAGAGGTGGGGATGATGAAGCAAGCTAGGGAAGGTGAGGACCGACAGTGTGGTTTGCGGTACCTCGAGCAGTCGTCTCCCACTCGCTGTCGACGCAGACCTTCTGTGACTTGTGAACTCCACTGGTCTGGCACTGCGACTCTGGCACTGCCTCTGGCACTGCGCCTCTGGTACTGTGACTCTGGCACTGTGAATCTGGCACTGTGACTCTAGCACTGTGAACTTGGCACTGTGAACCCGGCACTGTGAACCTGGCACTGTGAACCTAGCACTGTGACTCTAGCACTGTGAATCTGGTACTGTGAGTATTGCACTGTGACTCTAGCACTGTGAATCTGGCACTGTGATTATAGCACTGTGAATCTGGCACTGTGAACCTGGTACTGTGAATCTAGCACTGCAACTCTAGCACTGTGAATCTGGCACTGTGAGTCTGCCACTGTGACTCTGGCACTGTGAATATAGCACTGTGAATCTGGCACTGTGAATCTGGCACTGTGACTCTAGCACTGTGAATCTAGCACTGTGAATCTGGCACTGTGATTATAGCACTGTGAATCTGACACTGTGACTCTAGCATGTGAATCTGGCACTGTGATTCTAGCACTGTGAATCTGGCACTGTGAATCTGGTACTGCAAATCTGGCACTGTCTGGCACTGGCAGCTTCTTCAGGATGTTACTCACGAGGACCTTTACCACAGTAAACCAGGAGGGGTTGGTTATCTCAGTGGGACCCTCCTCGATGCTCTATCTCTCCTGGTCTAAAATCATTGGTCATCGTCCTGATCTTGATCAGCCCTCACCCGACCCTGTTCCTGCTCACCCACCAGGACTTTTACTCTGAGAACTTTCCCTCGACAGCTGAGACCTAGCCATTTTGACTGATGCCCGGTGGAGCTACCTCTCGAGCTAAAGGGGAGATGGGCTATGGATTCCCTCCTTGACCATCACCTACCCAGCCAGTCTTTGGGCAAACTCTCCTGCGTCTCTCCTGACCTTATCTCCCTCCTCCCCCTTCACCCTACCCCATACCCCTCTCCGCTCTACTCCTCCTCTTTCCAGCTATTGACCTTTGCCCCCACCCGTCCTTGCTCATAGTTCCCACCCTGTTTATCCACTGGACTTTCTTCTGTGAACTTTCCCTCGTCAGTTGAGACCTAGCTATTTGACTGATGCCCGATGGAGCTACCTTGTTTAGCTATAGGGGAGACGGGCTGTGGATTCCCTCCTCAGACATCACCTACCCAGTCGGTCTTTGGGCAGACTTCCTTTCGTCTCTCCTGCCGCCTTTTCCCTCATCCTCCCCCTTCACACTTCCTCCTCTCCCCCCTCCGCTCTATTTGTCTCACCTTTCTTTCCTCTCTCAATGTGTTGCTTATTTTCGATGTAATGTGAAATTGTTATCATTTTTTGTAACATTGTGTAACCTAATCTAAAGCGCTCTGATACCTACGGGTCTAGCCAGCGTTATATAAAACTCATTAAATAAATAAATAAATTAAATAAATAAATAAATAAATAAATTATCTCAGCCCTGTTTCTGGAGGAGGTGGGGCCGACAGTAGATGTCGGAAACATTTCTTAGGATTTCAAAAATGATATTCAATTTTGGACTACTTGTATTCATTTTCCACTTAATGTTAGAAGTTTTGTCCACTTCCACGATGTAATAAGGTGAAGAGTCACATGATGTCACTTCTACAATGTCACTGGAAGGTCAAGGGGGCGTGTGATCTTGCTTTGGTTACACCTCAGTTTTGCCCTGTCCTGAAGAACCACAGCAACCTTCCTGCCTCAGCCCTCACCTGCTTCAATTGAAAGGAAAAAGCTGACAAGCTGCACTGGTGAAGGGGCGGGCCCTAACACGACAGCCCTGGCAGCCATTGGTCATCATGGATCTCCGGGGAAGTTGTCTGTGGGAGTTCAGTTGCTTGGAAACAACTCAATACATTTGGTGAGGTCATTCTGTAGTAAAGATCGCATAGATTAGTTTATCCTCAGCTAATGATTTCTATGTGTTCAGCATAGCAACTGCAACAATAGGAACATCACATTTCTATGGATAGTGCCTGGATAGAGCCTGGTGTCTTTAAAGCACTTCACAATGTCGAGGTGTTCTGAAGCAAGAAGAAAACGCCATGTCTTGTCATGATGTGTTACGTCATTTGTAACTGTGGATGACTTCTTTCCCTTGCACAGACCGAGAACCGTTGTGTTTCCACGGATCACTTTCACAGATTTTAGAGAGTTTCTAAACTCCATGTTGTTTTGCGAACTACAGGGGGCATTCAAAGTCAGGGTGCCTCTGCTCTGCCCAAGAGCCCATGTGTGAGATGTCCCGAACCTGGGGGCATATTAGCAAGGGCTTTATCGGCGCTTTAGCGGCACTTTTTGCTGCTAAAGCGGCGATTTTTTTATCGCCCTATCAGCAAGCTGTCGCTAACAGGCATTAGCGACAGCTTTCTGGCGATAGCGGCCGGTTTTCCCATCGCTTTGCATGCCAGCGATAATTATCGCTAATGAAATACAAGGTAGGCGTTCCCAACTGAAAGCGACTGAAAACAGTCGCTAACACAACTTCCCCCTATTAGCAAGGCAGGTGAAGCGATAAAAAAAGTCGCGCTAAGCGCGATTATCGCTAGAATTTAACTCCTGCTAAAAACATGACTTACCTGTTTGTTCAATGGGAGGTGGATTGTCAGGCTAAGTCCACCATGGCGTTAATGCGTGAATATCGCTGGATTTCCAGCGATGTTCACGCATTTCGCCGCTATCGCTGGATATTTTATTGCATTGGAGATAAACCTTGCTAATAGCATGTTATCTCCGCGATAATATCCAGCGATAGGCTGCGTTAAAAAAAAACGCGCTAAGCGCGGTTTGCGATAATTTTCGCAAGTTGTTGCTAATATGCCCCCTGGAAACCTTCAGAAGCAGAACTTCAGAGGAGTTCAAGATTTGTTTGCCTCTATGATGCGCCCATTTTCGAGTTTTGTTTGATTATAAAAAGATGTCTGCGGGATTCAAAGGGGTTTAGATGCACCCCCACTTGCCCCCCCCCCCCGCCCCACAGTTACACCAAAAAGAGAGACCAAAGAACTTGCTCACATTATCCCTGTGGCAGGGCTTTAAGTAGGCCGGGTCCTGCCGGTGCTCAGCACCGGCAGTTCTAAGAAGCAGGTGCTGAGACGGGTCCCTATCGGGCCCTCCATTTTTGCCCTCACCTTTAGGGGTGAAAAAAATCTTAGCTCTGCAGAAGCACCACTGCTCAAAGACTTTGATGTAACTTCAAAGAGACTCATTTTAGTACTTATAGTCTCATCATTTAAGAACAGAAGCACTTTCAATATTATATAGAACGAAGCCATAGTTGTTGCTTATTTATCTTATGCAACTAACAACCATTGACAAAGCTCATAGTCCTGGCTTGTTGTAGGTGTAATGTTACTTCTTATGTTATATGTCTGGATGCAGTGACAGAAACAGTCGAATACCAACCGTGCGGCACACAATGCTGAGCTCAGATTTTAAGCTTATTGTGTTTTTAAGCCACGCCCTTAATAACATCGGAGACGCCCCTTTTTGAGACCCCAGTTTTTTCATTCCACTTAAAGCCCTGTCTGTGGGTCGAATGCATTAAGAGGTGAACTTCAGAATGTGGAGGTCTCTTGAGGCATGGCAGCCGGTACTGTGACAGGCCCAGATGGAATCCCTTTGAGACATCAGAACAGCACATCACAAAGGCCACAGTGTGCTGGAGATGGGCAGATATTGGTGTCCACTGAGGTCAAAAAGGGAAGCAGCCTGGCCAGAATCCCGAGTATCCCGAGGTCTTTATCAAAGGTGACCCCAAGTCATGCAACTAAGATGCTGGTTTGGGGCAGATGTCTAGAGCATCTCCCCAACAGTCTGGACCCCAGGAAGGAGTTTTGTTGCCTAGCACAAGAAACCCACTTTTCAAAAGTTAACTTGTGTTTACTTTGCATCCGTCATGCAGTTGTTTATTGCTTCTGTGTATTACTCCATTGACTTGCTGATGTCTGTCGCTCTTTTCAATAGATTACAAGTAATTGCATGTGTTAAATCCAATGGACTGGATCATGGGGTTCAGAAAAACTTTAAAAAGGAGAGGTGACTCCCCGAATCTTGAGGGACACCATGCTACGGGGTAAAAAAGGAGACCTTAAGAGCGCGAGGTCTCCTGCTGAACACAGAGCAGGGACGAAAGACTGTTATTGTGGTAACTCTCTTTCCCCGCCTGTTCTTCAGTATCAGGAATTTTACCAAAACAGTGATGTTAGACCCGACTTCCTGAGCACCAGGGCACTCAGGGGGTACTGCTCTCCAATCGCATCAACTGGAGTGTTCCCCGCTTGTGTTTTGTGGCATCAGTACTATTGGACCCAAAACTGGATAACCAATTACTCCCCTCCAGCACTTGACTCTCTCAGGGTAGCGAGACAGAGCAGTCCAAGGGTTACTCAAGGAGGTGAGGTGAGGTGGGGTTAGACATTCAGAATACAGTGGACACCGTACTACCAGCTGATAAACTCAATTTCCAGTCAGTGCTTTGCTTTATATAAAAGAAAAGTACTTTAATACACACAAGAGAAATGTACTACACATAAAACTAGGGTAAACAGTGAAAAACAGATGTCTCTACAACCCTCTGGGCCAGAGTTCTAACCCCAAACAGTATTATAGCGCCTAGACGCCAAGCACTATAAAAACACAGTTAACATGAAAACACACAATTAGCATTGCATATTACAGACCATGTTTCACAGGGCTGCTCTCATTCGCTAGAGCCTTGATACCAATCTTTGGATTGAAAGGATTTAGTTTCAGCATATGATGTGAAGTCAAAGGTTCTTGATCAGCCCCATAACCCCCACCCTAAGCAACAGAAGTGCCTCCCGTCCTGAGCGAGGACACCGCTCTAGTGGCGCCAGGGATCTGATCACAGGTGCATGATGTCTTGGCACAGTTTACTGGAGTCCCACTAGTTCAGTAGCCACTGGCTAGCTGTAGGAGGGTAGTACTGGGCAGAGTGCCAGTACACCCTGATACCCCCAGATGTCACACAAGGAAAGGTGGGGGGCCTGTACCACCAGCCACCCTTCCTCAGTTACAAATTGTAACTGGAGGTTCCACACAGACTCGCCGTCTGCGTCTGCTTCCGCTGATGTGCTGCTAGCTGCCTATTATTTCCTTGTGTACCAAGGGGACGCTCCACAATCCTCACATGACACCTGGTTCTCTCCTAGCAGAGTTAGTGCAGCTAAACACACGGAGTGTCTATCCCCAGCCCACCAGGCTTCTCCGAGGAATAGGGAGGGGCATGGGAGGGCTGTAATGTCCAGCAGAACAGCTCAGTTCACATTACACACAATGGCTCATCTCACCATCCTCCCCCAGGGAGCCAACTAGCTCTCAAACACACATCCCAGGTAGACAAAGGCAACAGGCCCACAGGCAAGAGAGACTGCACAGACTTGATCAGGAGGGTGACTAGTAGCCCACCCCTGACTATAGATTTATTGCAGCCAACACTGTCAGTCTACCAGAGCCTGGGTAGAAAGGGCAGTAGCCCCTCTCTGTGAAATAGGGGTGCACTAGACATGCCCTTCTGGACCTCAGAGCCAAG
Source organism: Calotriton arnoldi (assembly GCA_963921515.1). Lineage (NCBI taxonomy): Eukaryota > Metazoa > Chordata > Amphibia > Caudata > Salamandridae > Calotriton > Calotriton arnoldi. Next base: position 545,631 of record CAWUFW010005358.1, on the reverse strand, counting down.
CTCTAGGGTCTCAATCCAGGTGAACAGGGAGACCCTCAGTGGACATGTATGATTGTCATGCTCACTGAGGTAGGGATCTAGAAACCATACACTAGCTTTTGAGTGACTTGCCTGGAGATTAGCATAACCAGGGGAAGCACTCGCTCCAGAGACATGCAGAGGACTTCCCATCCCAACAAGTGACTTTTAATATTGTCCTACTAAAAATCACAATAAGTCAAATACAAATTCCCTTTGGGTTATTTAGAAGCATACCATCATTAATTCATATCACATCCATACACATACATACTGATATCACCAACGAGTGTCACAGAAACCCAAAGCTAATATATAGATTTTTTATTCAATGAATCCTTTTTCGTATAAAACCGTTAAAAATTACAATAAAACAACAAATCAATTGTTTATCAAGTAAATCATTGATTCACATGTATGAAATAATGCTCATAACATTAAAAAAAATGGGAGAATGAAATTAACAATAAAAATACACAAAGCACCAAACCAATAATCATTTCAGATTCAACACATCATAGTGTACTGTTGTTATTCTTCAAAACATAACCAATTTGATTAGGTGCTTATAAATAGCGACGTGTTTTGGTGGAATTAGCTGATCCAACCACCTTCTTCAGGCACAATAATTCGATATCTCCCAACACTTCATCTATTAAAAACATTATATAAAACCAAGTTACAAAATTCATCATTACAATGCTTATTAATTACATAAAATTGAATTAAATATCAATACATTTTGCATTATATATCCTCAATGTAAATTTGTTAGACACAAACAATCTATATATATATATTAAGCTTTGGTTCACACTCAACCCTTGGTGATTAACAAAACATGCCCACAATCACACAACCATTTAAAATCAAATTATTATAAATATTCACAACAAAATGCTATCGCACAACTATTATCAGATTACCCACCAAAATTGGTGATAAGTTTTTTTTAAAGGGGAGAAAAATTTTCTCCTCAGCATTAGTAAATCTTCTCTCTCATGTCTCCCACGTTTGTTGATTAGAGTAACGGAGAGAAAAACTCTCTTTCGACCAACGGTTGATAATAAAGAAAGAGAGAGTATATGTATCAGCGGCCACCTACTCAATATACAGTGTGGCCTACAACGACTGATGTTATGCCCATTATTACCTTCAAAAGATTAACCCTGGGCATCCAATACCGCTCCGCTCGCGGAATTTGCGGAATTTAGGCAATTTCGCGTTCCGCGGAGACCGCGGAATTGCCAACAATTCCGCGATCCGCGGTGTAGCGGAATTATTTTCTTGTTCGTGCTTTAAAATGCGTTCTAGCGCGCGCGATAGCAACTTACCGGGATTCCTGCGTTCGCCGACGGGTTTTCCTATCCGTTCGCGTGCGCCACGACATTTCGGTAGCCGGCCGCGTTATACCGCGAGAGTTTGCGATCGCGAACATGTCATTCGCCGCACCATCGGACAACACGAGAGTGTGCGATCGCGAACACGTCATTCGCCGCGCCATCGGACATACGGCGGAATGTTGGTCAATCTCGCGATCCCGAACACGCAAAATTTTCAATCTGGAGAACAATAACATCGCAAGCAGCATAAAACCTTCTATAAATTGATGATTTGGATGAAAAAAACCTCAGATTGATATTTGGCTGTCCTTTTTTGTCAACTTTTTGGGGGGAGAGGGAGGAAGTGCCACAGAGTCTCCTACTTCCTGTTCCTGTCCAGCAGGCTCCTCCCAGTGCTTTGTCCATCTCCTGTTCATTTTTCACTTGGATTTGAGCTGGAAGGATCACTCTTTGTGTCTGCTGCATCATTATTATTGGATTTGAGGATTTTGGGATTTGAGATTTTACAAGTAAGTTGGTGTTGTTTGATTGGGTCATTGCAGTTGCTGCAACTACAATTTTTGTACTTTTCATCATTTTTAAAAATAAATAGTTGTGGGTAGCCAGTAGGCCCAGAGCTAGTCATGGGTGGGTGCATGATGAAACATGATGAGACAACTGTTCCTTTGCTGTGTGATGTATTTATTAATTTCAAACATCATTTAGGGGGCATGGATGGCATTGGATTGAATTGCAAAATGTGTATTTTTGGGTGTATTTCACTTTTTTGGGCTGTGTGTTAAATACATGCCTTAGTTGTGTGTTGTGTGCTGCAGGCCTTGTTTAGCCCTGTGTATTTTCGTTTTTGCATTTTATTGCATTACAGGCAAAGCAGTATGGTTTACCATGCAGCCTTTGCCTGGCTATTATAGGCCTGTTTTCAGTACATTGTTTTCCAGGCCTCCTGCTTGTTGCTTGTGATTTGTGAGTGTCTCCATGTGGCTGGTAGCCATTTCTGGTGGGAGTTATAAGTGTGCTGCTTTTGCCATATACTAAGGCCTGCATGTGTTTCCTTTGTGGCCTAGGCTTCTTGTTGTGGTCTTGGCCATGAGGCTGGTGGCCATTTTGAAGCCAGGCAGTGTGCTTTTTGCCATAGGCCTGCATTGTCTGTCTTCAGTTTCTTGTTGTTGTGGGCCTGGCCATGAGGCTGGCGGCCATTTTGAAGCCATGCATTGTGCTTTTTGCCATAGGCCTGCATTGTCTGTCTTCAGTTTCTTGTTGTTGTGGGCCTGGCCATGAGGCTGGCGGCCATTTTGAAGCCAGGCAGTGTGCTTTTTGCCATAGGCCTGCATTGTCTGTCTTCAGTTTCTTGTTGTTGTGGGCCTGGCCATGAGGCTGGCGGCCATTTTGAAGCCAGGCAGTGTGCTTTTTGCCATAGGCCTGCATTGTCTGTCTTCTGTTTCTTGTTGTGGGCCTGGCCATTGTGAAGCCCGGTAGTGTGCTTTTATCCATAGTCCTGCAAGCATGTGGCCTAGTCTGCCAACAGGCCTTTCAGCCAGTAGGCGCAGAGGTAGTCAGGGGTGCATGAAACAACTGTTTCTGTGTGTTCTGTTGAATTTTTAAACATTATTGAGGGCACATGGATGGCATTGGATTGAATTGCAAAATGTGTATTTTTAGGTGTATTTCAGTTTTTTGGGCTGTGTGTTAAATACATGCCTTAGTTGTGTGTGGTGTGCTGCAGGCCTTGTTTAGCCCTGTGTATTTTCGTTTTTGCATTTTATTGCATTACAGGCAAAGCAGTGTGGTTTACCATGCAGCCTTTGCCTGGCTATTATAGGCCTGTTTTCAGTACATTGTTTTCCAGGCCTCCTGCTTGTTGCTTGTGATTTGTGAGTGTCCATGTGGCTGGTAGCCATTTCTGGTGGGAGTTATAAGTGTGCTGCTTTTGCCATATACTAAGGCCTGCATGTGTTTCCTTTGTGGCCTAGGCTTCTTGTTGTGGTCCTGGCCATGAGGCTGGTGGCCATTTTGAAGCCAGGCAGTGTGCTTTTTGCCATAGGCCTGCATTGTCTGTCTTCAGTTTCTTGTTGTTGTGGGCCTGGCCATGAGGCTGGCGGCCATTTTGAAGCCAGGCAGTGTGCTTTTTGCCATAGGCCTGCATTGTCTGTCTTCAGTTTCTTGTTGTTGTGGGCCTGGCCATGAGGCTGGCGGCCATTTTGAAGCCAGGCAGTGTGCTTTTTGCCATAGGCCTGCATTGTCTGTCTTCAGTTTCTTGTTGTGGGCCTGGCCATTGTGAAGCCCGGTAGTGTGCTTTTATCCATAGTCCTGCAAGCTTGTGGCCTAGTCTGCCAACAGGCCTTTCATCCAGTAGGCGCAGAGGTAGTCAGGGGTGCATGAAACAACTGTTTCTATGTGTTCTGTTGAATTTTTAAACATCATTGAGGGCACATGGATGGCATTGGATTGAATTGCAAAATGTGTATTTTTGGGTGTATTTCACTTTTTTGGGCTGTGTGTTAAATACATGCCTTAGTTGTGTGTGGTGTGCTGCAGGCCTTGTTTAGCCCTGTGGATTTTCGTTTTTGCATTTTATTGCATTATAGGCAAAGCAGTGTGGTTTAGCATGCAGCCTTTGCCTGGCTATCGTAGGCCTGTTTTCAGTACATTGTTTTCCAGGCCTCATGCTTGTTGCTTGTGATTTGTGAGTGTCCATGTGGCTGGTGGCCATTTCTGGTGGGAGTTATAAGTGTGCTGCTTTTGCCATTTAGGCCTGCATGGTTTTCCTCTTGGCTTACTGCTTGCATCCATCCCCTTTGCCAGCTGCAGCTCCCTGAATGATATGATGAGCAAATAATTTAATGCCAAACAGGGTCCACTTCTATTACATTTGTATTTTTGTTGTTGTTCCTCTTCTTTCCTATCCTTCCTGACAGTGTACACAGTATACCATGAAAGCCCTTGTTGACAGTCTCACAAATGGCTACACTAATTTATATCTTCTATTTGTTTGTTTGTACTACTAGTAATTGAACCACAACAACAAATGCAACATTTCACTGATGTTCTTCTCCTGGCTTCTTTGCTTTTAGGTGCACAAAAAGACAGAGGAGGAGGTGTCATCATCATCACCCGTTGTACTGCCAGGCAGAAGTCCTGCTGCGCGTCACGTCCACGTGTGACCACCACAGACATCTCTGCAACTTGTGCACCTGCGTCCTGCTGACATCTGAAGAAGATGGGCCCAAAGAAAGGTACCAGGTCCTCCAGTACTAAGAAAGTTGCCAGTGAGAAGAAGAAGGAACAGAAGAAGGAAATGGCACTTGCCAAGACTGGTGTGCCGGCCGATGTGTTTTTTGGTTAAAAAAAACTTACGCCTGCAGCAGCGGTGTCCGGCGGGGACCAAGCTGGGAGCAGCACCTCCGCAGCAGCGGGCCCACCCCAGCAACCTAGGCCCAAGCCCATGACTGTGGCAGAGGTAGCCAGTCTACTAACGACCAGTGATGTTGAAATGTCATTATCGCAAAGTAGTACCCAATCCACGCACTCGCAGGCGGAAACTCAGCAGATAAGTGGGCAACCACAGCCGCAACCACAGCCGCAACCACAGCCGCAGCCGCAACCACAGCCGCAGCCGCAACCCCAGCCGCAACCGCAACCCCAACCGCAGCCGCAACCCCAGCCGCAGCCGCAACCGCAGCCGCAACCCCAGCCGGAACCACAGCCGCAACCCCAGCCGCAGCCGGAACCACAGCCGGAACCACAGCCGCAACCACAGCCGCAGCCGGAACCACAGCCTACAATAGTAGTTGTTTCACCTGAAGTAGGGGCAGTTCAGGAAATCGAGCTTTTTGCAGACGAAGAGGAGCAAGCCACTGTTCCAGAAGATCCATTGTCTTCCAGACCCCCAGCAAGGAAAAGGAGGGTTAGTCCATCAACTTCTTCTTCAAGCCCCGCTTCTGATGATCTAGATGCCACTTGGAAGCCACCAGCTCAGCCTGAGAGTGATGCACGCCACAAGACAAGGCTAGTGAAAAGGAAGGTTCCAGAAAGCCTTAGAGTTATGGAGGTAGATGTAGACGAGGGGGGTGATGATGATGAAGAGCCAGTCATCATGAACATCACTCCTGGGCCTGCGGAGATGGAGACCAACATTATTAGACTATCCAAAATCGCTGCGAGGGATGTAGCATGGATACCACCAACACAGGTAACGCCAACACGACCTCCAGCTTCCATATTTGCCTTTGCAAAGGCCCGGCAGGGACCTACATCCAGCTCAACCACCACCTCAGTAGGTGGTGGTAATGTAAGTGCACAGAGTCAAATTCCAGGCACACCCTCCAGTTCATCTGGTATTGTAAGTGGCACCTCCAGCAGCGCCAGAAAGTTCTCCTCCCCAGTCTGGGACTTCTTTTCGGTTAGCAGTAAGGAGGAGAACATTGCTATATGCTCAATTTGTCGGCAGGCTTTTAGGCGGGGTAAGCTTGGTACAAACTATGGTACTGGAGGACAAACAAGTCATCTCAAAAAACACCACAGTATCAAGTGGGAGGCTCACCTACTTCACTTAGAAAAAAGTAAAACTGGACCCATTGCTGTTGTTGGGGATGAAGGAGTAGGGGAAGATATGATCGCGGTGGAAGGTCAACAAGAGGGAGACATTTCTATCCCTACCCTCAGCAGTGTAGTGGTAACGCCCACATCCTCAGCAACATCTGAGTGGCACCGTACTAAGAGTCAGCCTGAGACACCAAGGCAACCGGGCACTGCAATGAGCAAAAGTGTGGCGTCGTTGAGCCTAACTGGGTTCAAGAAGAAGGGTGCACCACAAAGGAAAATATTCCAGCCTACCATTGACAGCATGCTTAGGTCGGAGGGGCAGTACCAACGCAACCACCCAACGGCACGGTTGTACAATGCGAAGCTGGCTAAAATGTTAGCGCTGGACCTTCTCCCTTTTTCATTTGTGGAAGGGGTGGGTTTCCTTGAATTTGTGTCAGCCATCTGCCCTAAATGGAAGGTTCCCAGCCGGTCCTATTTTGCCCGAGTTGCTGTTCCAGCACTACATCACGATGTGCTGGAATTGGTTGGACAAGCTTTGCAGCAGAGTGCTGTTCACAAAATCCACCTGACAACAGACATGTGGACCAGTTGCCAAGCCACTGATTACATGTGCATCACTGCACACTGGGTCTCTTTTGTGGGGGTTAGAGAAAAGCTATCTGAAGTAGGTGCTGTTGACACAGCTGAGATTTTTAATGCTTCTCGGAAACATGCAACTGTAGCCATGTTCGCCATGGAGAAATCTCATACTGCTGCAAACATTTTGGAAGAGTTTAACAGCAAGGTCTTTGAATGGCTGCGCCCCAGAGGGCTTCACATTGGTTTTGTTGCCACGGATAATGGCAGTAATATACTTAAGGCCATGACGCTTGGTGCCTATTTCAGGGTCCCGTGTTTGGCGCACTGCATTAACATTATAGTTCAAGACTTTCTGAAAAAAGAACCCATAGTCAGCAACTTACTGACCACCTGCCGCAGAATATGCACGCATTTCAGCCATTCTTTTAAAGCCCGGAAGCAGCTGAGGATCATTCAACGTGACTATAGAATGCCAGTCAAAGCACTGATCCAGGAGGTGGCAACACGTTGGAACTCAACGTATTACATGCTTGACCGTCTGTTTGAGCAGTACAGACCAATCCATGAATATGTCATGCGAAGGGCGGATGCTACTGTGAAAGGCATGACCCTTCAGATGGACCAATGGTGCCTAGTTAAATCTCTTACAGAGATGCTTCTTCCTTTCGAGGTCTTCACACGTGAAGTCAGCAAGGAGGACTGTACTATGGGCCAAGCTATCCCATTGTTGCACATGCTAGAGCAACAGCTGAAGGAGGTGTCTGAAGCGTACATAGGTGTGGAGGAAAAAAAGAAGCATATGAGTTGGTGGAGAGCTTATCATGTCGCTTAAGTGAAAATGCAAGGGTGCAAAATAAGATTCTGTCAGAAGAACATTACATTTGTGCCACAATTCTGGATCCACGGTACAAATCGGCACTGCACAGTAAGACATTACTCCCTTTTTCAGAAGTGGATGTTGCCCGGTACAAAACTTGGATAGCTGAGGCAGCCAGTACATTGGAAAATGAACGGCTGTTAATTAAAGGCCTCAAACCCACGTCAAGTACTGCAGCAGGGCATCCGGCGTCAAGTTCAACTTCAGAGCCTGTGGGCAGTGCATTTGGTTCACAGCTGTCACCAACACTATCGACAACAGCAAGAACCGGATCATCAGCCCCAGTACAAACGGCACAGGATTGGTATTTACAGCAAGGACTTGCTAGGTCCAGTGCTGATGCAAAGACAAAAGAGGCCGAACAAAGTGTAGCACCCCTGAACATTGACCGAATGGTCCAGGCCTACCTGGATGACCCAACAGAGGTCTACATTGATCAAAACCCATTGCGGTATTGGTATGGCAAAAGGGGCCAATGGCCAGTGCTCAGCAGGCTGGCGATAAACTATCTGGCTTGCCCTGTCGCAAGTGTCTCTTCTGAACGTGTTTTCAGTGCTGCTGGTTCCATTGTAACAGTGAAAAGGACCAGTCTCTCACCCAAAAACGTGGAGAGGTTAACCATGATCAAAATGAATCAGCAATTTATACCACCGAATTACACAATACATGAATCAACACAGGAAGATGAGGACAGCGGCTCAGGTGACGGAAGTAGCGTGTTGGATGCTGATTACCTACTTCTGGTTGAACCCCCAGAGTTTGAGGACAAGCTATACTTCCCTGACAACTAGGCTTCCACTTCTTACTGTGGTTCTCCCTTATTTACTTCTATTTGTGTGTCTGTCTTTCTGTTTGGAAACTTCAAATCACAACAAATCCATCACCACCATCTTTGTATTTTATTGCCTTATATGAGTTTCAGCTGTCTGCATTTCAGTCCACTACTCCAAGTCCTGCTCCTCCATCCTCCTGAATCGACCTAAATCTATTGCCCTCAAGCCAGATGATGATTGGATGTAGCATAATCGAAGAAAAACTAAAATCTTGCCTCGTTGAGTCTCTCCAAAAGAAGTGGAACATGATGATGACTACTATAGCTATCCTCCTTTCCGAGCCGATACAGACTGCCCATTAACTGAAGATGAGAAGGAACAGGTAATGAATGATGACATGCATTGGACGCTGACTGAGTGATTTGTGTTGTTGTTGTTTGTAGTGCATGTACTATTATCTAATCTACACACTAAAAGTAACTCAATGCAATGTTTGTTTCCATTCTTGTTTTTTAATAACAATTTTCTACTTCTACTTCTACTGCAGGCCGATCCATTGCATTTTGAATATGGAAAGGGGACTCAATCTGTACACTACTGCACACTGAGTTGGACAACACACCATGATGATGACCACAGTGACATAATATCTTCGCAGTCACTCAGTACGATCCGAGATGATTGATGGAATAACTCAGTGCGTTTCATGAGTGCATTAAAGGTAACCAAGTCAACAACAACCACTGCAGACCTACATGTCTGTGTAGTGGTGGAGTCGAGTGTGGTGGTATGACTGACAGCGGGGCATTGATTTAGTCACTTAATTTGTAAAATGCTATGTTGCTGTATATCTGCTTTGTCTGCCTCTGTCAAAAAAGGTACGCTAAATGGAGGATGGGTCAAGGGTGCCGTGGGCCTGCTCTGTCCTGTTGTTGGAGGTTAATGCTGGAAACAGACTAGAGTAGACATGATGTATCCAAATCCATGCCGCCTCTGAAAGTGTTCTTGTTGCACTCCACCGTAATTTAGGCATTTTTTTTTCTACTTGATTTTTCAATATCCCTTTTGTTTTCCCATCTGCAATTACAGCCCGGCCCTTACCCTGTGCTACACTGGGAAAAAAAACTCTCACTTACCTTACCAATGAATCTACATCTGCCAGGCAGGCAGTGGAGTGACCCAAGATTGATGGCCGGAGCGTCCATGGAAGGGAGGACCAAGACGAATGCCGAGATGCAACTCCCCATTTTGACCAGGATAACATACAGTAACAGTATCAACTTTCATCATCTTTTAAATTTGATTCATTTTTTGTCTTCAATCATTACTACTGTGTGTTGTTGTTGTTGTTATGTTTGCTCTCTGCTTATAATTCAATTCATCCCTACAGCTATTTTTGACTTTTCTTTGCTATCTTTAAGCCCGGACCGGTACAACAGAACAGAAACTGTATGTACTTCGGGTCTCTCTGAGGGCAGACAGGCAAGGCAAATTGCATAATATACTGCTGCCCTGTACCTGTCTAATTGTCTAGTAGTAGTAGTTAGTAAGTACTATCATTAACCATCAAGTTATCATCATCATGCATGCATTTCCTTTTTCTCCCTTAACAGATTTATGGATATGGTTGTCTGCCAAGATTGTGTTTTGTTGTTGTCCATGCGTACTGTTTTTCTTTGTCAAACCTTTCCCAAAACCCCCTTCCCAACCATTCATCAAACCCTAACCCTCTTCCCCCGGGCTGTGTGACTTATTGAGGTGTGACTAAATTAAATGTACACCAATAATTTATCACACGCTTGCTGGGGCGGATGTGGCTAAAGCAACAAAAATTCATTTTCAAGGCAGGGCGAGGATCTTCTTCTGCTTGCCCACCTATGAGCAGTATATTTGCGAGATAATTTTTTTACCAAAGGAACCTAATCCATCAGCATTAATTGCCGGCATAGATTGGATTTGTTGTCATCCTCCGAAACAGCACTAACGGTTACGCTTGTGTCGAGTGTACTGTAGGCCTAGTCGAGTGACTCGACACAGCTAGAGTTTGTAACTCTATGTACTAGGCTATCCCCGCCACCATTATGTTTCCTTGTATTTTGGCATATTATTGTTTGGCAGTAAGTTCCGTACTGTACTTCTTTCTACTACTCCTCCCACAATCTCTCTCAGGCGACTGACTGTCTCATTTTCTTTTTTTTGCAAATGCTACTGCCCGGTCTACTACTACTACCACCACAACCATGGCATGTTGGGAAAGAAAACCATCATCACCATGCAGCCATCGCCGTGCCTAAGTTAAACATCAAGCACAGGTAAGAGAAGAGGGGGAGGCATAATTAATAACGGAATTTTTTTCATTAATTCTATTTCACACACCCCTTTGAGTCCAGTTGCAGAATGCATAGATTAGGAGGAGAGACTGACAGTACTAGTAGGACAAGTCCCTCAGTGAGGGGTACCGCATCTGTCTGTTTGTGTCTTAGTAACTCAGCCAATTATTTAAATCAAACACTGGCTGTGGCACTGCACCAGCAAGGAAACAGTGTAACGTAAAACAGTAACCCCACCCACAAAACATTAACAACATCGTATATAAAGTCTAAATATGTAATTTAATACCCTAACAAAAATAAACTATGTAAAAAAAATCCCACAACACCTGACCCACCCCTCTCCCTAACCCCAACCAATGTCCATGTCCCGGAACGAAAAAGTCCAACAAATGTCCAATAGTCCAAAACCCAATGCCCGATTCCCACCCACCAAAATAAGCTATAAAAAAGGGGCAACAAATAAACGGGGTCTCAGCGGGCTCGCCTCTCCAGGACATGGATGCGCTCCTCTAGGCGGGCCACGCGGCGCTTCAGCGCGCGGCAGTTGCATCTACAGGGGGGGGCAGCAGTGCTTCTTGCAGTGTGGCGGTGGGCGGCTGCCAGGTGGTGGCGCCATAACACTGGAGGGGGTGGCTGGGGCCCGGGGCATTGGAGGAGGCTGCAGCTGCTGCCGCCACCGCCTCCTCCTCCTCCTCCTCTAGAACCACCAGCCGCTGGTATTCAGCCTGTATGGCCTCGAGCTTCCGGCGCCGGGCCTTGGCTGCCAACTCCTTCCTGTCGACTTTACCTTTGGAAGGAGTAGCTATATCAAGAAGAAAAAACAAGACTATTGTAAAAAATACTCTTAGCAAAGCAGTCAGACAAATTCATTCTACACATAGTGGCACAGTAGCACTAGCAAGCACAGTACGTAACATTTGCGGTATGTATCTATCCTCCCACTGCCTCGAAGATTTGTGGGAGTTTCAGGCATTCCACCACCCATGCATCCGATTCCTATCAGACACCTATGCATGCATCCCACGTATCCTTCTCTGCCAGTCATAAATATAAAATCTCGCCCGTCCTTCCTCCTTCCACCCTTCTTTCTCTTTTCGTTCAACCCATCCATCAAGGTCATCTGATCTGACTTTTAGTCTTCTCCATAAAACTTTCACAGCTGAGTTGAAGTCAGATAGAAGAGGCCATTGGTTACTCAGTACACTCCCATTGCTAATGCTAAGTAAAGGGTGTCTTCTTCAACCGTTCACAACAACTTCTTACTTAAGTCTCAACAGTACAGTATACATTACACCCTTGCAGCGAGTGTAATGTCAATAAGTAAGGATTAGGAATATAACTTACCACTGCCCGCCACTGCTGCTGGCTCAACCCCTGCAGCTCCTCCTACAACTGCCTCATCGCTTGCACCCTCAGCGGCCGCGTCAACTTCGCCGCTGGCCCCGGTACTGGTGGTCAGTAGTACGCCTAGAAAAAACATTACACATTTTTCAGATGCCATATACACCTCCCCCTATTTTTCACTAGCAAGATAGAAAAAAAAGTTAATACATACATAATACATATACAACATACATCAGTAGTACAAATCACGTAGTAGAGTAGACACTAGTAGTGTAAGTGTTATATGGTCCCTAGGGTCATTCTAGTCTTTGCTAAGTTACCCCGAGCCATGCAAGCATTTTAGCTTTGTGTCTTTTATTTTTGCGCAAGTTACCTCGCAGCTTGTTGAGAAAGACGCCTTTGAGCCCACATGAGCTCATACTGCTACTGTCTGAGCGCTGCGTACAAGGTCGAAAAACAATCCACTTTGTTATGGAGTTCTGGTGTTAGTCCATATTGCTTATCCATAAAAATACTACACTTTTTGGCACAACTGAGAAATGCTTGCACTATACTAACGCGCACCATTTTTCTCATAACAGACGGAAGATTCCCTTATACGAAGAAGCAGAGCTTTGCAGAGCTTATGATGTAACCAGTACTAGGTTCTTATAAGGTGAGGGGTCCCCAGAATTCTCACATCTCCATTTATAATTTTATATAAACTAGATTCCTACGAAGGGGAGGGTGGTTCTTCCACCACTGTTCAGTTATCATGATCTCGCCTTTTGGCTTCTATGGACTTGTAGTTGTAAGTGTAACAATGTTTATTGTTTTAATCTTATGCATTTTGCTGTTGCTGCTGCATTATAGAACAACGTACAGAGCTTGTCAGTTGGAAATAAACCTTTTGAACTTACATAGACTCGGTGGTATTTGGTGTGGACTTACACGAGAGAGTGAGCGAAAGGGTGTGCATTGCTTCCGAGACAGAGGTCGGGAGTGTTATGTTCTGGGTTGTCTACTCATTGGGTATTTTGGGGGGGTTTCGGAGACCTAATGAGACAGTATAACTAGTCGGTCAGGGGATTGTGGTGGCTTCTGATTGAGGTGTGAGGAAGGTCCAACCTCCCATCACCAACGTCCTATTTTCTTGTGCAAAGTTCTGTATGTGCAGAATCCCTACAACAGTAGTAGTATGTCCTATCCTATCAAAAATTGTAAAATGTGGTTGGGCATTTTCTTGGTGGGAATTGTCGAAAAGCCTCAAGATTAAGAAGACTAGAAGTAGTAGAAGAGGACAACCCAAAGGACTGGACTCAATGGCTAGAGCTATTGGTGAATCTGAGTTTTATTTAAAATATTTTAAATAAAGAGTGGCCAACTGGGCAAGCTTAGCTACAGATAGTAGTAGTACAGAGAGTCATAGCAGACGCAGTTAGAGGCAGGGATAACAAGAATTTAGAAACAGATAGTATAGATCAAAGAAGAATTTGTAAAAATTATAATTAGGATACTGAAATAATAGTTCGGAAAAAATATGGTGCAGGAAAAGTTTGGGAAATATAATTATTAATATTAACCACTGGAGGACTTACTGGGGCCAGCAGCAGAGCCCTCGATAGAGGAGCGGTCCTGTCCCTGGGAGGCATCTTGGAGATCTTCTTGGCCCGCCGGCTGTGACCCCGTCTTCTTGCCCCTGGGTGCTGATCATGTAAGATTTCATAAAGAAAGAGACAAAAATTAAAGTTTGGTGTGAAATAAATAAAATATTTTCAAATACGCACCAAAAACATTTTTGGTAACAACAATTGCAATAAAATTTACCTATCTAATCTGATCGACTGGTAGTATTGCGAGATTTACGGACCGTCTAGCAAGCCTAACTACCACCTGACCTAGCCCACCTATTCCAATCCAGACGGGCCAATTGTTCAGTAAGTCTGCATTTCCATTTATTTTAGTCCTCAAAAATGCATAGATGGAGGACACATGCATACATTTTTGCATACACCAAATTGTTGGGTGGTTGCTGCTGATGTTCTGCTAGTGATGATATAAGCCTATTAACACTCAGTAAACAAACTACAAAAGGTTCTACTAAGGACTGGGGTAAGCAGCACTCAGCAGCACGTGACGTGACAGAGGATGCGTCACGCACACCACTTAAAAATTACCAACTAATAAGTAACTAAACCTATAAATCCACCACTATCCCTTCTTAGTGGAAGGAGGACAAAGGAAGGACTACTCGCTCTAGCATTACGTCACTTAAGTTCTCTAAAGTAAACTCTTACATAATCATCAGGCCAAGCGAGCGCAAAGTTGCAAACAAGTAAGATTAGTAGCGCCGAGCGCCTGTGTCATAACAATCTCAGATTTTTAAACGTAATTTACCTGCAATGTAAGCAGCAGCATTCTTGCTGGTCGGAGAAAAAAAAATATTCGCAATATATAACACAGAGCAGAAGAACACAAAGTAGTAATATTAAATAGCTACTCACCAAGCCCCGGGACCTCCACTCCTAGCAGGTCCAGTAGGTCCTGCTCCCGGTCCAGAATATCGGACCACCGGTGCGTCAGCTGATTATTGGTGCGTCGGACACCAGAGCAGCGAAACACTGCCCGACGCACCTTGCCCCACCGCTGCCGACGCTCCCGGAGCCCGTACCCGGACCCAGGCCTGCCGCCTGCTGCCAGGGTTAAGGGAAGGTGGCGCTGAACAAAAAAAACCAGTGCGGCCACCTCCGCCTCACCGAATAAGGCCTGTGCCTGCACCCCTCTTTGGCGCCGCCTTCCGCAAGGAAGGCGGTCGCGGCTCTGGCTGCGACTACGAGCCCTGTGGCTGTGGCCCTTTGCCATGGTTCTGGGTAGGCGGGGGGCGGAAAAGAAAAGGTAGGAATTAAAAAAATAAGTAAAAGAAATTAAAAAGCAGGTAATAGAAAAAGTGTGAAAAAGTAGTTAAAAACACACAAAAAGTAGAAAAGGTAGGAATTAAAAAAATAAGTAAAAGAAATTAAAAAGCAGGTAATAGAAAAAGTGTGAAAAAGTAGTTAAAAACACACAAAAAGTAGAAAAAAACTCAAAATATAGAATCAGGAAAATAGAGAGATAGATAATAAATAAAAAGACCAAAAAAAGTTTACAGAAACAAAGGATTGAAAAGATAGAGGGAGGATTGAAAAGCAGGCCCAGAATCATAGCAATAGAGTGAAAAATAAGATGGCCGCGCCCCTTGCGACCGCATGGGCAAGTTCGCGCGATATTTCCCCCCCCCGAGCACGCAAAAAGCGTCGCGAACACGTAATGCGCGTTCCCGAACAGGAAATACTTATCGCGAACGGGCGGGAGCATGCAATACGCGACCCGGAACAGGAAATAACCATCGCGAGCGGGCGGGACAAGTGAAAAACAAGATGGCCGCGCCCATTAGCGACCACATGGGCAAGTTAGCGATATATTTCCCCGCGAGCACGCAAAAACACATCGCGAACAGGCGGGACAAGCAATTCCGCAACTTCGCGGAATTTCTACGGGCTCGCGGAGATTTTTAACAATTTCGCAGAGATTTGCGTAACGCGACTACGCAAATTCCGCCCACCCCTACAAAAGATGCGGGGTGCAGGTATATGTAAAACCTGCCTTGAGCTATAAGGCGGGACAACCTCCCAAGAATATAAAACCTCCTTCTGGCACCCACTTCTTCTTTACACCAATAGCCAATTGCCTATTTATGTAAAAAACAAAATTAACATCAACCAATGTCTAAGTACGTTTTTTTAATTCTTCTAACTGCCCTACCCAACAATGATGTTCATCCGTTAAAAGCTCCTCTCATGTGTTAAGCCTCACAAGCATATATATTAGGCTTGTGGAGAATAACTACGGCGGTTATAAACCCCTTAACATACGTTGTTGTTCACAGGGAACATATTGAAGGTAAAAAACCTTTTCTTTACCGAATCCGATAATTCGGGCCACACCAAACCACCCCTACATACTCATCCTCCGACCCCATAGGCAGGGATTCGTCGGGTCAAAATAGCCACGTAGCACGTTATACACCCTTAATATCGTGCTGAGGCTACTATTAAAAGAATCATCCCGGGGGGTAGCCACCGTCTAAAAACGGGGATAAGTATAATCAAAATATAACTAAAAACTCCCCGTTTTTTGATTTTGCTTCGTATGCATAAGCATGTCTGAGGCCCCACAACAAATGCAAGCTCTAAGCGTCCCCCCTGCCTGAAACATTGTGGCCAGCCCGTAAGTACACGAAAAACTTACTGGGACTAAACAGTCTCCTGGCACCCTCCGGTCATTGTTAATTATGCGCAAGCGACCGCACGGTGCACAACTCTCTATAAATACATCCCTCCCATCCGGATTATTAGAGATAGAAAGGGGATTGACTATAAGAAACGTGGCAGCCAACTTAATACGGATGCTAATAATATCCAAGAATTGTCCTATTTCTACATGTATGGCACCGCCATCTTAAACTAATACTGAATAATTGTACCCAGGATTCCCTTGTTTTAAACAGTTCGATAAACGACCCCAAACCTTATAATTCATGTTTAAAATTATCAAATATGTACAGGCCACCATCCATATTCATGGGCTTCATCCTGGACTCCTCCCTGTCGATGACCAGACAAGTCAACGCCGTCTCATCTTCATGCTTCAACACCCTGCGCATGCTCCGCAAGATCTTCAGATGGATCCCCACTGAAACCAGGAAGACCGTCACCCAGGCACTCGTCACCAGCCGACTGGACTATGGGAACACCCTCTACGCCGGAACCACAGCCAAACTTCAAAGAGACTCCAGCGCATCCAGAACGCCTCCGCACGACGCATCCTGGACATCCCCCGACACAGCCACATCACCGTACACCTGAAAGACCTGCACTGGCTCCCCGTCAGCAAGAGAATCACGTTCAGACTCCTCACCCACGCACACAAGGCCCTCCACGACCTGGGCCCAAAGTACCTCAACGACCGCATGTCCTTCTACACGCCCACACGCCAGCTACGATCAACCAGCCACGCCCTCGCCACCGTACCACGCATCCGCAGAACCACCGCCGGAGGAAGATCCTTCTCCTACCTGGCGGCCAAGACCTGGAACTCCCTCCCCACTCACCTTCGGCGAACCCAGGACCATCTCGCCTTCAGGAAGCAGCTCAAGACCTGGCTGTTCGAGCAGTAACTTACCCCCTCCCCCAGCGCCTTGAGACCCTCCCGGGTGAGTAGCGCGCTCTATAAATGCCGTGATTGATTGATTGATTGATTGATATTAAATAGTCAATACTCTCCAAGCGAAAATCATATAGTTTTCATGTTCCCTAATTAGATTTTCACAAAAAATATATATATATAGAGAACCACTATCTAAATTTGAAGAGTTATTAAATAATCATTTGCTAATATGACTTATAAATCATAGGTATATCTACTTGTGTCGCCTATGCCTCGAGGGAAATCCCCGGAATACATTAAAGTTGGTAATGGTTACTTAAGGAACTACTTTTATCCTATTTAATGGATCACAGTAATATCACAGAATGGTCCCGAATTGAGATTCTATCTTACCAGTTTTTCCCATTCCTCTCTTGAATTAAGTCCCTGTCTTATAGTATTTAAGATAGATCTGTACCATTGTTCTCTGGCCTTTCTCTTATCTTCCATTTTACCACCTCTTTTGTTAATGACCACTTTTTCAAGAATGAACCATTCAAATTGAGTCTCTTTGTGTCCACATTCTTGAAAATGGGTCACTAGTGGAGCATTTAATTTGTTAGTTTTAATTGCAGATTTATGTTCTAATAATCTAATCCTCAACTCTCTGCTTGTTTCTCCCACATAAGCTAAGCCACATGGGCATCGCAGCAAATAGATTACGTTTTTGCTGCGGCAGTTGTTGAGTGTATGTGCCACTATTGTTCTACCATTGTGTACTAACTCCTTAGACACTATACATTGTGGACACATTGAGCAATTGCCACATCGTGTGTTGTCCTTGGCGACGGTGTTATCAATGGTCTTCTGTCTTTTCACTGGTTCCTCTCTACAAGTATGCACCAACTGGTTGCGTAAATTTGTATTCCTTTTATACGCAAACAGCGGTTTATCCGGTAATCTACCATTACTTTGCGGCCACAAATACGACTTACCATTACTACGCATTTTTTACTTAGCAGGATCTTTTACTTCGCATGCTTTAAGTTTGCATGCTTCTACTTCGCATATACCGTTACTTCGCAAAGTCAATGACTTTGCTGACTATTCACATCGTTGTTTGGAAAAGGAGGCGCTTCCGTTTCCAAACAACGACGTGCAGCTCTGACGACGCCTGAAGCAGGAGAAGAGAGGACAACGACGTGCAGCTCGGACGACGCGAGAGAGGTAAGTGGGGCTGTGTAGTTTTTGGGGTCGTGCAGGGGGTTGTCTTTTAGGTTTTAGGGTTGTGTTTATGTAGTGTAGAGTAGTGTATTTGGGTTTAGGGTAGTGTTGTGGTGTTTGTGTAGTGTAGGGTAGTCTTTTAGGTTTTAGGGTTGTGTTTATGTAGTGTAGAGTAGTGTATTTGGGTTTAGGGTGGTGTTGTGATAAAGGGGGAGGGTTGTGCAGGGGGTAGTGATTTAGGGTTTAGGGTACTGCTGTGGTGTTTGTGTAGTGTAGGGTAGTGTTTTAGGGTTTAGGGTAGTGTCGGGGGGGTCAAGCAGGGTTGTGTTTGAGTGTAGGGACAGGAGTGGGGGAAGGGGAAAAGTCGTGCAGGGGGTAGCGATTTAGGGTTTAGGGTAGTGTTGTGGTGTTTGTTTAGTGTAGGGTAGTGTTTTAGGGTTTAGGGTAGTGGTGTGGTGTTTGTGTAGCGTAGTGTTTAAGGGTTAAGGGTAGTGTCGGGGGGGGTCATGCAGGGTAGTGTAAGATAGGGACAGGACTGGGGGAAAGGGGTAGGACGTGTAGGGGGTAGTGTTTTAGGGTTTAGGGTAGTGTAGTGTATGAGGGTAAGGGTAGGGTTGTGATTTTATTAGTTATTGAGAATGTGTAGAAATAGTGGAAGGTGGTACAATTTAGTTTGAAAAGAAATTGTATTCTTAACATAAAGACATTTTAAATTGTTTGCATAATGATATATACGTTGTATGTTTGTTTTGGGAATTTAGAATTAATTATTAAATTTATTATAAAAAAAATCTTTTTTTAATTTTAAGAAAGGGTGAAGGGCATATTAAATTTGTGTAATGAAACAAATACTTAATTTTTTATTTAAAAAAAAAGGGTATTTATTTAAGAAAGGAATATTGATTTAATTGTCGTTTTCTAAAAATATTCCCCCACCCTAAACACATATTACCATGTCATCCCGTAACAGTGGATACGTTTCTATTACTGTGTTTATTATAGTTAAAAAGAGTCACAAATGCGTCGAAGTTGTATACTTAGTAATATACTGCGAAGTAAATGCATATTTAGTACTTGTAAATGTATTTGCGAACTAAAAGCATGCGCAGTTAAATCTTGCGTAGTAATGGTATTTGCGATGTAAAAACATCGTAGTAAAAACTTGCGAAGTAATGGTCTGCTAAGTAACAACATATATTTGTTTATCCAGCCTGATTTCCTCCTCGTCTTTTAAAATATTCCAGTGCTTATTTATTACATTTTTTATTTTATAACTAATGCCATAAAACTGACTGACAAAACCACCTTTGACATTTCCTGTTTCTTTTTTGAGCCCTTAAGCATTGCATCCCAATCATAAAATCTTGCACGCTTAAATGAATGTGATATTAGTTTATTTGGGTATCCTCTATCTTTCAGTAAAAACTTTGGTGTCCTGTCCCTTTGGTAAGGAGGACCCCTCTCTTATTTTGAGATCTACTAAGCATCAGAGCCAAATACTGACTACCACAATATTGTGGATGTAAGTCAATACAGGTGAGTATAGACTTCCTCCTCTTAACTCCACATATATGTATCTTGACAATACCTTTATTTGTTGAAGGTTCGTAACTGTAGAGCTAAGAACAGTAAAGCTATACTTACTAGCATTTACCTTCACAGTACTCCACTAGTCGATATTTTGGCAGGGCGATTTTTTTCTCCTCAATATTTTGCCGTACACCTCAATATTGAATAGTCCACTAAGTGAGAGGGTGCTGATAGAGCCAATAGGTCCATGGAAATTTTAATAGCCTGGTCCATTTAATTCCCATATTATTACCGATTGTTCATCCACTATAGCCGCAGTGACCCACTAGTCCGCAGTTTGTGTCCTGAAGCCTGCCCGATAATCCAGGATGTAGTCATGGTCTATCAATGGTCTGTCTAGACGCCAATCCATCTGCGGGTGATTTCGGATTGCTTTATCGTGGAAATAAGGTGATGGGAGAGCTCAGCAATTCAACATCTTAATGTCTTTGGGCCACTGGCCTGCCAGGACGACTTCTGAAAATAAACTGTGCCCAGAAGGAAATGACGGGGAGGGTTAATCTGCCAGGGAGATAGATATCCAATGCTATGCATTGATAGCAGGGATGAGAGATCCACTGAATACAATCCGTTTAAAAGAAGATTGATTGCTGAGTATTGTTCATCAGAAGAAGATAAATGCGGGGCCATTGTTTTCCACTCAATGATCCATTGTGTGTAATGTTTCAAGGAAACAGTCCAATGGATACAATACCAGGTTAGACACTCGCCTTGGATTCTGCGGTGTCTAGAGAATGTGCAAAGGAATCAATAATGACATGAACATTATCAATACCATTGTTAGGTCCAGTCGAAGACAGAAGATGCTGTCCGATTCACTGCCTCACACGTGACTGTGATTCATCAGAGGGGGGGCATTAGAACTCTTCACCACCATCACTCTTCAGCCCGTCTCCAAGTGAAGAGCGCCACAGACCTTACCCTGCCCCAGCACCGCTTACCACTGTTTATGTCTCTATTAAGTGCACAATAATATAGTGTGCCCTCTTTTCGTTTGCATAGTGAAATCACTCTCCCCCCAGGCAGGAAACCACAGTGTCCCAGAGTGGGCTCCCCGGGACACCGCACAGTATCGGGCCCCTGAGGATGGGTTCCATGTGGCTGATACCGGCACGGGAGGGGAGCGCATGGCCACTTTCACATTTTCAAATAGATTCAGCCCAGGGGGGCACACATCCCCTCCCATTTTATCATAGTACAGCCCTGGGGGATGGGGTCCCTGGGGAGCATAGAAGGCTTGGAGAGGGTGTCACGCACACCCTCCCCTTTGTATAAAATGGCGGTCCCTGAAGGATGGGGTCCCCGGGGCCAAAATTAGCTTGGGTAGAGGGGCCCCAAGCACGCCCACTCCCTAAGTAATTATATTTATTGACCCCAGGCCATGGTCCATCACAGGGGTCATATTAATTATTTTAAAAAAAAATGGATGCCATCATTGTTTCTGCACAGAAAAAACATCAATTGTGTTTTTTCACATTCTGGCCCCAGCGGCCAGAGAGCTATGGGGCAGGCTACAAGAAGGGCTGTAGTCACACCGACTAAAACCAGATATAATTCTGATTAAATAGTCTATTGATAATTGATACCACAAAACATGATTTTAGGACTGCGCCACTCATGCGGGCATCGTTTGTGTTTGATCTGGATGCGACTATATGATTCGTACCTATGTGCACTTATGGAGTGCAGATCTGGCTGCAATGTGACACAGCTCTGTCCAGTCCCTTGTGAAAACTTCATGCTTGAGTTATTATTATTGTATTGTAATTGCATTTATATAGTGATTACTATTCCAGATGAGGTGTCGAAGCACTTATTGGAGGGTAACACGCTACTTCGTATCCTAAATTTGGTGGTTAATCGCATGTCTATAAATTATTGTTGTAAATTTGTTGGGTAGCCATGAGCTCTGAGAAAACTAAAGCGTTTCCTCAAGTTTCGAGGAGGGGATTAAGTTAATAGGAGATAGGTGAAATTAAAATGCAAGTGGAAAAATGGGAAAAGTAAACAGGGTCCAGGAGGCGAATATTACACAGAAGGAGATATTGTGATTTATGTGAATGGGATGACTAGACCCATTAACAATAGGCAGGTACTGCTGGAATGATTACTCAGAAGGAGAATTTATGGTTTGTAAGGAGTTTACTGTAGTATATTAGAGAGTAAGGCGACAGGCATGTGAGAGTAGGGTAAACTCAGAGGCACTATGGAAGGTAGGGAATGGAGTGTAAGGACAGTACCATTTAAATAAGAAGGCAGGGGAGAGCTCGAGATCTTGTCACAACCAATGGGCAGGGGGGGGCAGTTGGAAAGGCCCTCAGTTTCCCAGGCACATAACATGCCACAAAGAGGCATTTACTGAGCCAGTGTGTCCGCAGGTCAATGGAGCATTGGTGCATGTGTGACCTTTGATCCCAGCAAGCCCCAGTTTTACTCCCACGAGGCCTGGATAATCTCCGTTGACACAATTCTTGAAGTGGATAATCTCCAGTTTTCAATCAGCTCATCCTGTATAGAAGGGCTGTGTAACTATCTCTTGATCTTGCGTGTAATGCGTGCAGCTGCATAACTCCTGCTCAGTATATGTTAGGAGTGCAAGGGTCTTAGAGGTCCTGATGAAATCTGCACATCTTGTGAAGCAAATGAAACATGTCGACCTAGAATAGACACACTGGCTCAGTTATTGACGATTTGACGCTTTTTGTCATGTTATGTTTTTAACCATATCACTGGGCCCCTCGTGTTAAAAAATTGGGTTAGGGTTTCCTTAATATTTTTAACAAAATGTGTCCTAAGATCCTATTAAGAACATAGAGGATATCAGAGATAGCCAGCCATGGCAAGGTGGCAGACGTGCCTTAGCTCAGCTCCACCGGGAGGCCCAAGATCCGGACACATCCGGAGGAAGAACAAGCAGCACGCCGCCACCTCTCACCTTCAGACAAGTGGGGGATTGCAGGTGGCAGGAGAAGACAAAGACGAAGGTAAGGATCTGCAGCCCATGTGACGGATGCTGAGGGAGGCTACGGCCCGAGGGAATAGGGTGTTGCCAGACCCGGGGACAATTGGCGGGTGGTAGAGTGGTGAAGATCGTTGGGAGACCCTGCCGCGAAGTGGCAGGAACGTGAATTGGCCAGACAGCTGCAGACCTACAGGTGCGGCCGTATAGGGCCTCGGCATGCTGGTCCCAGCCGCATTGATGCCCGTGCCACCCCGGCGAGTGGCAGGAGTTGCCCGGTGATAGCAGTCCCTCTGCTGCTTCTCCCCCTGGGTGTTGGTTGACGGGGGCCCCAGCACCCCCATTGGCATCTGGGGACATGGTTAAACAGCATTGGATGGCGGCATGGGCTATAGGAGACCCCCATGAGCTAGACCAAGTTTGAAAGGTGGACAAACTAATGGGACAGACTGTGCTGCAGAAGGAGGGGCCTCCTCCTTCCCACAAGTCTCACAACTCACCTGACGGGACTGCTCGTGCCCCCCCAGGAATCAAGGAACTTGTGCAGTAAGTCTGGGGGGCAGAGCAGGTCCTGGAGAACTAAAGGGGTTGGCCCCCCTAGATGACAGCATAGTGGATGGGGCCCTCGCACTGGGATTGTGAAGCACCAGCTGTACGTATCTTCCCCGGTTAACTCCTCTGCCAGAGGGCCCCCACTGTCAGTGCTCGAGGCATCTATCCCCGGACTGGGACTGGTGCAAATAAGGATAATTTTACGCAGTGCATGGTGCAGCGAAGTTCTGGAGTAGCCCGCTCCCTAGGTGGTCCAAACGCTGGAGAAGGCGTCCGAGAGCCAGCAGAACCCAACATGTCACCAACAGGTAAACCAGCGGGAAACCCACAGACTCTAAGCTCGACAAGATTCTTGCAGCCATCACTACCACCAGGCAAGATCTGGGAACCGAAACTGCCCCACAAACACTACAACCAGCCACTGCGGACCTGGAGGGGAAGGTCAGGAACCTCATGGCCAGAGTCCATGCACTGGAAAACAGGGCAAAAGACAAGGAATGGAGGTCACGCCACAGTAACATACGCATTGTGGGCTGTCCCGAGGGTGCTGAGGAGACAGTTCCTGTTGCCTTCTTCGAAACATGGATGTCCACGACTGTGCTGTCTGCGGGCTGGTCACCCTTCTTTTTGTTGTAGCGGGCCCACCGGGTGCTGGCCAGGCGCCCCCCACGGCGCACCACTAACGCTTGTGGTGGTCAAGCTGATGAACTGAATGAGACAGGGAAACTATACTACAAGCTGCTCGGAGAGGCTGGCCCCTCACCTATGACAATGCACGCATACGCATGTTTCCAGACTACACACTAGCAGTCCAGCACAGCAGGGCCTCATTCTTGGGGTGAAGAAGAAAGTGTGAACAGCTGGCTTTACTTCCTGCTACTATTCCTGGCCAAGCTGAAAGTCACAGCAAACCACACCAGCTATGTCTTCACGGAGCCCGTGGATGCCTGGGCCTGGGTGGAGCATCGCCGGTCTGAGTGCCCAGTACATGGAACACCAAAGACACGCTGGGGACCAGCCACCCCCTGATTCAGGAGGAGGCACCACTGACAAGAGAGCAGCAGGATTGCATCATCTGGCGCACCTTCTCCAGCTCAGGCACGCAACGAACAGAAACAAGCAATCTCTGCAGCCCCCAATATGTGGGCGGAGAGGACCTCCCACACCATGGGTGGTGCAGATGGGTGCCAGCGGAGGCTGCGTCAAGGGCCTCAGATCGCAGAACCACCTCGACTCATCTCCCCATCATGACGGCGTAAAATGCAGATGACATTGTTTAAACTGAGCATGAGTAAACTACTTCCACCACTTGCAGGATGGTGGAGCCGCTGTCTGGGAGGGGGGTGCACGCCTGGTAGGCCATCACCTGACGGGGGCCTTAAGTACCCCTGCCCCCCACTTTTATGTCATACCCACTCTACATTTCTGAGATCACACATAGGTGGGGTGCTCGGAGAGATGTACCCAGATGGCTTCATCCTCACCGTCCTAGCTGTGGGAATAAAGAGGGTCTTCCCGATGTCTGCTTCGAGGCACGCCCCTAGCACGTGTACTAGTGCTTGACTGATGCACTCCCTTTTTTCTACCTCCAGGGACCTTGCAACACATCATGATGAGATGCTCGCGGGTCTCCTTGGGTGGGATTGTGTGCTATTTGTTTGGGCAGCCAGATGTTGCTCTGTCACCCTGGGACTAGGAGTTTTGTTCATTGTTTTTGTTGCGCCGCATGACATGCCAGTTCCTACCATACACGCTACCTGCCCCCACTCCGACGCACCGCACAGCTGCCATCCCCAATCCCTTGTCTAAAACACACTGCCTGGACTGGGACCGTAGCATGGCCCGGGTATCATTTCTAACATGGAATGTCCGAGGGATGGGTATGGCGTGAAAAAGCCATGCAGTGCCTCAGTAGATCAAGAGATGGGGTGCACAGGTAGCGTCAGTGGCGTAGCTAGGGCGGGAGGCCTCCACCCCTGCTCTTTCATGCTCCCGCCGCAGGCATCAAAAGCAGTGACCGCCATGGGCGGCACAAGGGCTAGCTATGCCATTGGGTAGCATTTCTCCAGAAGACACACATTGCTAAGGGTGGAAGATTGCCGCCTCCAGAAGCACTGGAGAGGACAGTGTTACAGCACAGCATTTTCTGGATATGCCCTGGGAATGCGCATATGGGTTAGGCCCTCACTACCCTTCAACAGCACAAGGGTCAAAGTAGACCCCGAAGGACGATGTGTCTTCGTAGAGGGAGACCTGGATGGCATGGATGTCTTATTGGTGAGTATTTACACCCGAATGTAGCGCAGGAGCAGTCTCTAGCATGCCTTTCCACTCTGCTGATGGGGTGGTCCCATCTGTCCTGGCTCATAAGAAGAGACTTCAACTCCATTTTAGACACACACAGAGATCGCTCGCACCCCCCACTACCTAATTCCCTCATAGTATGTGCAGCATCCTACCTACCCTAATGGATCTTGCATCGGTCCTTGAGCGATGGCTGGCACACGTTACACCCAAACACCAGGGAATGCTCCTATTAGTCTCCACCACATGAGTTGCATGTACCCATGGACCACATTCTGTGTAGCCATGCTAAGCCAATCTGAAGGGCACAGGGGTGGAATATCTAGGGTAAACACTGTCAAATCACAGCCCATTACTTCTCCAGGTGGGATTGGGTACGCTACACCCTCATGTGCCGACATGGCACTTACAACCCGCAACACTAGAAGACATTGTATTTTGTGAGTCAACTAGTGACGCCTTGCTGTCTTATATAGCAGACAACTGTGGTTATGCTACAACCCGACTTATAGAGTGGGAGTCCCTAAAATTGGTCATACATGGCCACTACCTCCACACTGTTGTGGAAGCAAGAAACACCAACCACCGGGAACTACTACTCGTGAAGACTACGCTAGGAACCCTTGAAAAGTATGTGCGGGATGACCCTTACAAGAGGGCCACCTTGACTGAGCAGAGAGAGCGGCATGTGCGCCTGATAGAATCAATGCGATATATTGATTATAAGGCATATCAGGCTAGGATGCACGCTGAGGGAAGTAAGACGGGCCACTTATTTGCGTAGCTGCTGAAGAGTGCAGCAGTCACCACCCCGGTGACTGTGATTCACATCTCCTAAAGAGACTAGTCACTAGTCAGGAGGAGATACATGAGGCGTATTGTGCCTAATATTGCATGCTCTAGAACCCATCCCTGGTGGGCTGCCGGGAGCAGATCCGCAAATTCTTGTGATCGGTCCTGTTTCCCATTGTGGGACTGGTGCATTGTGAGGCTTCAAATGCCTCCTTAATGGAGCAGGAACCCTGAAGTGTAATTCAAGCCTCTCCTACGAGCAAAAACCAGGGATTAGACAGATTGCTTCCGAGTTCTATAAAACATACAAGACACTTCTGGCCCCCAAGCTATTGGAACTGTTTGTGGCTGTAGCATCTACCAGATCTAATGCACCAAGATCAAACAGGGTTCATACCAAATAGATCCACAACACTTAATATCTGCACACAGCATAGGGAGGCACCGAGCCCCTGTCCCTGTCAAGCTTGTATGGTTTTGGACCTAGAAAAGGTGGTTGACACCTTAGACTGGGGGTACATGTTCACGCCATTGAACGCACTGGGCATTCGCGGTAGGATACAATGCCTCATAAAACTCCTCTACATAGACCCTACAGCCAGGGCAAAGATAGGGCAATGAAAATCGGCCCCATTCATGGTCGGCAGGGGCATGCGTCAGGGCTGGCCACTCTTCCCTCTACTCTACACACTGGCGATGGCCCCACTAGCGCAAAGACTCTAGCAAGCCGCCAGATCTGGAGCATATCGATAGGGGACACGATTCATCTAGACTCATTATACGCTGATGACGTTCTAATTTACATCTGAGATGTTAGGTTGGTCATTGCTAAATTAGCAAATATCCTGGACATCTTCAGGTCGGCCTCTGGACTGGGGATACATTGGTCAAAGACCTGCTTGTTCCTGATTCACCCAGATTTACCCCGCAGCACATTGCTGTGGGCGCTTACGCCCTCAGATGGGAGCCCGCACACTTCGCTATCCCCAATCAATGTTTATCATGTGTCTCGCGACCCCATCGATGGGAAACTCATGAGGGGAATTACGTCACTCCACCTTCAACTTGCCTTCTGGTGTTTTCTTTCCCTCCCGGTGCAGGGTGGCACTTCCTAAGATGGTGATGCTTCTGCGTCTAATATACTATTTTATTGACTTACCGGCGACCATCCCCCGCAGTGCGTTCCATGCATCACACATCATGTTTGGCAGTTTCATCTGGAATAACGGAAGACGACGGGTGGCACTGGCCAAGCAGCAGCTCCCGGTGGAACAAGGCGGGCTTGGTGCCCCAAACTTTGAGAATTACTATCTGGCTGCGCAACTACAATATCCCACCCGATGGCTGGCAGGGAAAAATGTAGAGGAGCTGGGCGGGGTGCCTGGTAGGAGAGCACAGCAGCTAGAGCAGGAAATATTTCTCCCTAGGGTGGGACCCCCCTCGCCTGCTAGTGGTCTGCTACAGGTGGCTTATGATAACTTTGCGAGAGCCATGCACGTCATGCCCCTGGAATTCACGTGAGCTCCGTGCGAGCATTCAGAGAACAGATTGGCTGAGAGGGAGGGCGTCGGACGTGAGCGCCCTGGGTGACCTGTTCCTAGATGGAGTCCTTATTCTCTTCGATCAGCTGGTGACACTGCACTTCTCCCGTTAGGTCACTTTCTGGCTTTTCGGAGGCTGGCAGGTGAGCTGGAGAGATTGTGGGGTACAGAAGACTCGAAACCTGACCTGCCCCACTGGTCCATGCCATGCACCCAATGGGTGGAGGCTGGCGGTTAATTACCTGGCTGATCAATGCCCTAACCTGCACGCTGCAAGACCCCCTGGACACTCTCAGGCGGGCTTGGGAGGGGGCATTGGCTGAGTATTAACGCTGAAAGTTTGGACCAGAATAGTGTTGTATCCTCTGAAGGCTTCCAATATATACAACACAACATCCCTCACAGAGCATGAGGCCAGAATAGTGTTGTATCATACGAAGGTTTCCCGGAATGCCCGCTTCCAATATATACAACACAACATCCTCCACAGGGCGTAAGGCCAGAATAGTGTTGTAGTAAACAACAAGGGGGACAATGAGGGCTTGATAAAGGTCCACCGTATTTGCCCTGGGTAGAACTAGAAGACAAAAGAGGTACGGTGTTCCAGGGTGGCAAGTTGGCCACCTGGTTAGTACTCAGAGTGGTGGGGAGGTGGGAAATACCTCCTTTCGGAACTAGGACCCTCACACACCCAGCAAGCTAGGTGTCATGCTTCATCATATGGGTCTGCTCCTCGTCGAGCCGGCGCTGCAATGCTCGACGGGCACCCATAAAGGGGCTCTTTATCGGAGATCTTTTGTTCCTTGCCCTATAGGTGCCGTGGGTGTGAGGGGCCTGGTAAGATGTAGATGTGGTGTGTGGGTTAAAACAGGTAAGGGAATCCTCTATAATTATTTTTATTCTGGAGAGGTCACAACCTGATTAAAAAGTAAAAAGAAGAAGGAGGGCGACTATTTTGTTTTAATCTGACAAAAATTACGCTCTACCCCTTAGTGGTCAACATGTTTCTCGCCTATAAAATGTCTCTAATAGATCAGTTGGCGATTCCTCAGGACCTAGTGACTAAATGAAAACTATCTACAGTGTGTGGTGTGGTTCTACATACCACTTCTTCTCTCGGTAGGACGTTGCCCCGGAGAAAAGCAGCCAACCTAGAGTACAAACAAAAGGATCAAAAAACCAAATGGAAATATTGGTACATGGTCCTATTGATTCAAGTGGGTGTATTTCACCGTACACAACCTCTTTGAATCTATACAAGTGATAAAAACAACGTGATTTCATGCATATCACATTCTACGTGTGCCTTCATTTGTATTTAGAATATAAAACCTCTGTGTAACCAGTTAGAGTAATTGAACAACATGGTGAGTGAGTATCAGCTCACCTCTTAAGGATTCAAGTGCTGCTTCATCAGACCGCAGCGGAGTATATGGACACTCAACGTAGTGTCGCTGTTTATTAAAAGGAAAAAACAAACAACAAAATATGTTGGGTGTGGGCTTGTAGGCACAACGTTTAGTTGCTAAGGCCATGACTCTAGAGCATTAAAAGTGAAAGTGGGCATGGTTCAGGTTAAAGTAAGCCCATAGTCGTGAAATTGGTATCATTGACAAGGTTATTCAACAGACTCAAAAGTGCCCCAGACCTGCCTGCGTAGCTGCTGGCGCCTTCACCATGCGCTCCGACATTATGCCAATCGTGCGGTGTGTTAAGAGCGCCTACAGCGCCCAAGCTATGCCTTAGTGCAGAGCTCTACAGAACATCAGAGTCAGCGTACCCTTCCCAAAGACCAGCGGTAACTTGTCAGCAATTCCCAGCACCTCTTACCTCTCTTAAAAGCTTGTGACCAGGCATAGTCTCAACGTGTAATCCATACTCACCTGCTCCCGCTCAGAGCAGTCCGGCTCACCTACCCGCTCCGCTGCATCAGGAAGGAAAAGACAGGTTGTCGGTTCCTGTCTTAAATACCATCTCCTGGTGCCATTAAGCATGGTAAATCAGCCGCACCTGGTGTGTGGTGTGATGGTGTTGGCATGACATCATCTACAGTGTAACCATGGAGGCCATCTTTGAATATGGTGAAAGTCTATAGTTCTGGCTATTACCTTGATGTGGACGTGCATCAAGGGCTTCAAATTTGGCATTGAGTGGCGCGGTTTTATCAACAATGTGAACAAGAATTTATACAGTGCAAAAGTGCTCGCGTCACTGCGCTAAATTTGTGCATAAGTTGCTGGCGACTGCCGATTGGGTGATTCGTATGTCAGCCATCTTAGAGTGTAGTATTGTACTCTATTGTTAGTTATTAGATATATCGTCCTAACATAGCCTAATCTCCATATCTGACTAGCCTGATGTCGATATCATGTGGCAGAGATGTATAAAGAGGTGAGAGACTAGCGTGGAGTCCTAAGTTGATATATTCATTCGTTAAAGTTGCGGATAATGGTTGTATAGATCAGATTAATTAATGGTGCTCCAGGGTATGGCGTCATTCAGGCCGTCATTTGCTAAGTCAAGACGGAACACCCACCTTTGTTCAATCCTGTACAAAGCAGTCTGTGTTATTTGTTGGTGGGATTCTAGGATGACCCAGCGTAGACTCTCTGGGGGGTGTCCGAGTTCAGAGAAGTGGGTGTATAGTTTGGTGGTAGTTTTATGGCAACAAATATTGCTCTTGTGCTCAGTGATTCTGACCTTAACGGGCCTCATGGTCATGCCAACATACCTCTTGTCACAAGGGCAGGTCAGCATGTACACACAACGTGGGGTGTTACAGTTAGTGTGTTTGATTAGCGTCCATGTAAATGTGTCTGATAGAACCAATTGTTTGGTGTGTCTGGTCTGTGGGCACACGATACAAGAGCCGCATGGATAGTGTCCTGTCACGGGTGGGAGATCCCACAGTTGCCTCTGGTTAGGGATGTTGCTCTTCTTGGGTCTAGTGTGACCCAAAATATCTTTCAAATTGTTGGTACGTTTAAACGCAAACCTTGGTTTGGGTATTGACAGAGTACCCGTGTTCAGAATTGCCCAGTGTTTGTTCACTGCCTTCTTTATTTGATTGGATCTAGGTGTGTACGTGGTCACACAGGTCAAAATGTCAGTGGGTTCTTTCTCATGCACCTCTAGGAGGCTTTCACGATTATTGTTTCTTGCTCGTTTCATGCAAGAGTGAACCTGTTTCTTAGGGTATTGTCTCTTCAGCAGATTGTCAGCCAGTCCTAGTTCCAAAAGGAGGTATTCCCCACCTCCCCACCACTCTGAGTACTAACCAGGTGGCCAACTTGCCACCCCGGAACACCGTACCTCTTTTGTCTTCCAGAATAGTGTTGTATCATACGAAGGTTTCCCGGAACGGCCGCTTCCAATATATACAACACAACATCCTGCACAGGGCGTAAGGCCAGAATAGTGCTGTGTCATACGAAGGTTTCCTGGAATGCCCGCTTCCAATATATACAACACAACATCCTGCACAGGGCGTAAGGCCAGAATAGTGTTGTGTCATACGAAGGTTTCCCGGAATGCCCGCTTCCAATACATACAACACAACATCCTGCACAGGGCGTAAGGCCAGAATAGTGTTGTGTCATACGAAGGTTTCCCGGAATGCCCGCTTCCAATACATACAACACAACATCCTGCACAGGGCGTAAGGCCAGAATAGCGCTGTGTCATACGAAGGTTTCCCGGAATGCCCGCTTCCAATATATACAACACAACATCCTGCACAGGGCGTAAGGCCAAAATAGTGTTGTGTCATACGAAGGTTTCCCGGAATGCCCGCTTCCAATATATACAACACAACATCCTGCACAGGGCGTAAGGCCAGAATAGTGTTGTGTCATACGAAGGTTTCCCGGAATGCCCGCTTCCAATACATACAACACAACATCCTGCACAGGGCGTAAGGCCAGAATAGTCCTGTATCATACGAAGGTTTCCCGGAATGCCTGCTTCCAATACATACAACACAACATCCTGCACAGGGCGTAAGGCCAGAATAGTGCTGTATCATACGAAGGTTTTCCGGAATGCCCGCTTCCAATACATACAACACAACATCCTGCACAGGGCGTAAGGCCAGAATAGTGTTTTATCATACGAGCAGGCGCAAGGCCAGAATAGTGCAATATATACAACACAACATCCTGCACAGGAAGTGCCTCGTACTGGCCAGGCTTTATACAATGTGCCCCGAGGCCTCGTCTGCCCGCGCTGCCACGTGAACGGGGTGGATATGCTGCACATGTTCTGGAGCTGCCCAATGGCCGCATCCTTCGGACAGCGGCCACAAACACCTTGGTCAGTATCACAGGCCGAACCGACCTCACTGCACGACCGGCCTCGTGTTAGTCCTTTACAGGTGCGGAAAGGCTGGGGGGAAACACACTGATTCATTGATCAGGCATTGTTGTTGACATGTAGGTTAATAGCAATGCATTGGAAGGCTGGCATGCTGCCGGGGTGGCACTCTGGCGAGCAGCGACCCTGAAGGGAGGCCGGGCCGAAGCCACAGCGCTCTGAAGCGGCCCATAGTGATGGACTGGTATGACTTGTAGCCTGCCCTTGGGAGACCGCAGGCCAGTCCCATCACCGCGGACTGATCAAGAGCAAGCTGCAACAGCCAGCCAGACTCATTACAGGAATGTAACACCCCCCCCCCGTTTCTCTCTCCCCTACTCCCCCTTTCTCCTTTCCCTGCTGCCCCGGGTCACAGAGACGACACACTCTGCGACACACACGGTGAGTCCAATCCGCATCCCGGCGCCGCTGGGGATCCCCGGGGTAGACTGCGCATCATGAATGCGCATTAGCGGGCAGATTTACAAGGCCCTTGTGCCAATTTTGCGTCATTTTTAACATGGGAAAAGTGATGCAAAAGTGGTGCAAGGGCCTTGTAAATCTGCCCCTACATGTTTTATTGTCGCAGCCGTACTCAGATGGGCGCACAGTTAAGATGGTTTGTTGAATTGTTGGAACATGCTTTCCCTAGTTCTCATATATGTGGGTTCATAGATAGGGGGCTTTCTTTCATAATGCTTGTACAGCTGTTGTGAAAATTCATGCACAAACTGATATGACCCCTGAAATGTTTGCAATAAAAACCAATAAAGATGATTTAGAAATAAAAAACATAGAGAATATCAAAGTTTTCCCTCCCACAGTGAGGTTGAGCCCACCTGGTGCTGAGTACCTCACTAGGTGAGGACCCGAGGACGAAGCATGCCAGATGATGAGCATGTGCGTGAGGGTTCGGTAAGAACACGTGTACTGCACGAGGGTGAGGGTTCTGTAAGAACACGTGTACTGTGCCTGGTGAGCACTAAGGATGATTCCACCTGGTGCTGAGTACCTCACCAGGTGAGGACCCGAGGACGAAGCATGCTAGATGATGAGCATGTGCGTGAGGGTTCTGTAAGAACACGTGTACTGCACGAGGGTGATGGGTCTGTAAGAACACGTGTACCGAGCCTGGTGACCACTAAGGATGATTCCACCTGGTGGTGAGTACCTCACCAGGTGAGGACCCGATGACGAAGCATGTTCCTTGCTCAGCCTTTGGGTGAGGGTTCTATAAGAACACATGTACCGAGCCTGGTGACCACTAAGGATGATTCCACCTGGTGGTGAGTACCTAACCAGGTAAGGACCTGATGACGAAGCATGCCAGATGATGAGCATGTGCGTGAGGGTTCTGTAAGAACACGTGTACTGCACGAGGGTGAGGGTTCTGTAAGAACACGTGTACCGAGCCTGGTGACCACTAAGGATGATTCCACCTGGTGGTGAGTACCTCACCAGGTGAGGACCCGATGACGAAGCATGCCAGATGATGAGCATGTGCGTGAGGGTTCTGTAAGAACACGTGTACTGCACGAGGGTGAGGGTTCTGTAAGAACACGTGTACTGTGCCTGGTGAGCACTAAGGATGATTCCACCTGGTGCTGAGTACCTCACCAGGTGAGGACCCGATGACGAAGCATGCCAGATGATGAGCATGTGCGTGAGGGTTCTGTAAGAACACATGTACTGCACGAGGGTGAGGGTTCTGTAAGAACACGTGTACCGAGCCTGGTGACCACTAAGGATGTTTCCACCTGGTGGTGAGTACCTCACCAGGTGAGGACCCGATGACGAAGCATGTTCCTTGCTCAGCCTTTGGGTGAGGGTTCTATAAGAACACATGTACCGAGCCTGATGACCACTAAGGATGATTCCACCTGGTGGTGAGTACCTAACCAGGTGAGGACCCGATGACGAAGCATGCCAGATGATGAGCATGTGCGTGAGGGTTCTATAAGAACACGTGTACTGCACGAGGGTGAGGGTTCTGTAAGAACACGTGTACCGAGCCTGGTGACCACTAAGGATGATTCCACCTGGTGGTGAGTACCTCACCAGGTGAGGACCCGATGACGAAGCATGCCAGGTGATGAGCATGTGCGTGAGGGTTCTGTAAGAACATGTGTACTGCACGAGGGTGAGGGTTCTGTAAGAACACGTGTACCGAGCCTGGTGACCACTAAGGATGATTCCACCTGGTGGTGAGTACCTCACCAGGTGAGGACCCGATGACGAAGCATGCCAGATGATGAGCATGTGCGTGAGGGTTCTGTAAGAACACGTGTACTGCACGAGGGTGAGGGTTCTGTAAGAACACGTGTACTGTGCCTGGTGCGCTCTAAGGATGATTCCACCTGGTGCTGAGTACCTCACCAGGTGAGGACCCGATGACGAAGCATGCCAGATGATGAGCATGTGTGTGAGGGTTCTGTAAGAACACGTGTACTGCACGAGGGTGAGGGGTCTGTAAGAACACGTGTACCGAGCCTGGTGACCACTAAGGATGATTCCACCTGGTGGTGAGTACCTCACCAGGTGAGGACCCGATGACGAAGCATGTTCCTTGCTCAGCCTTTGGGTGAGGGTTCTATAAGACCACATGTACCGAGCCTGGTGACCACTAAGGATGATTCCACCTGGTGGTGAGTACCTAACCAGGTGAGGACCCGATGACGAAGCATGCCAGATGATGAGCATGTGTGTGAGGGTTCTGTAAGAACACGTGTACTGCACGAGGGTGAGGGTTCTGTAAGAACACGTGTACCGAGCCTGGTGACCACTAAGGATGATTCCACCTGGTGGTGAGTACCTCACCAGGTGAGGACCCTATGACGAAGCATGCCAGATGATGAGCATGTGCGTGAGGGTTCTATAAGAACACGTGTACTGCACGAGGGTGAGGGTTCTGTAAGAACACGTGTACCGAGCCTGGTGACCACTAAGGATGATTCCACCTGGTGGTGAGTACCTCACCAGGTGAGGACCCGATGACGAAGCATGCCAGATGATGAGCATGTGTGTGAGGGTTCTGTAAGAACACGTGTACTGCACGAGGGTGAGGGTTCTGTAAGAACACGTGTACTGTGCCTGGTGAGCACTAAGGATGATTCCACCTGGTGCTGAGTACCTCACCAGGTGAGGACCCGATGACGAAGCATGCCAGATGATGAGCATGTGCGTGAGGGTTCTGTAAGAACACGTGTACTGCACGAGGGTGAGGGTTCTGTAAGAACACGTGTACCGAGCCTGGTGACCACTAAGGATGATTCCACCTGGTGGTGAGTACCTCACCAGGTGAGGACCCAATGACGAAGCATGTTCCTTGCTCAGCCTTTGGGTGAGGGTTCTGTAAGAACCCGTGTACCGAGCCTGGTGACCACTAAGGATGATTCCACGTGGTGGTGAGTACCTCACCAGGTGAGGACCCGATGACGAATCATGCCAGGTGATGTGCGTGAGGGTTCTGTAAGAACACGTGTACTGAATGAGGGTGAGGGGTCTGTAAGAACATGTGTGCTGTGCCTGGTGACCACTAAGGATGATTCCACCTGGTGGTGAGTACCTCACCAGGTGAGGACCCGATGACGAAGCATGCCAGATGATGAGCATGTGCGTGAGGGTTCTATAAGAACACGTGTACTGCACGAGGGTGAGGGTTCTGTAAGAACATGTGTACCAAGCCTGGTGACCACTAAGGATGATTCCACCTGGTGGTGAGTACCTCACCAGGTGAGGACCCGATGATGAAGTATGATCCTTGCTCAGCCTTTGGGTGAGGGTTCTATAAGAACACGTGTACCGAGCCTGGTGACCACTAAGGATGATTCCACCTGGTGGTGAGTACCTAACCAGGTGAGGACCCGATGACGAAGCATGCCAGATGATGAGCATGTGTGTGAGGGTTCTGTAAGAACACGTGTACTGCACGAGGGTGAGGGTTCTGTAAGAACACGTGTACCGAGCCTGGTGACCACTAAGGATGATTCCACCTGGTGGTGAGTACCTCACCAGGTGAGGACCCGATGACGAAGCATGCCAGATGATGAGCATGTGCGTGAGGGTTCTGTAAGAACACGTGTACTGCACGAGGGTGAGGGTTCTGTAAGAACACGTGTACTGTGCCTGGTGAGCACTAAGGATGATTCCACCTGGTGCTGAGTACCTCACCAGGTGAGGACCCGATGACGAAGCATGCCAGATGATGAGCATGTGCGTGAGGGTTCTGTAAGAACACGTGTACTGCACGAGGGTGAGGGTTCTGTAAGAACACGTGTACCGAGCCTGGTGACCACTAAGCATGATTCCACCTGGTGGTGAGTACCTCACCAGGTGAGGACCCAATGACGAAGCATGTTCCTTGCTCAGCCTTTGGGTGAGGGTTCTGTAAGAACACGTGTACTGCATGAGGGTGAG
Organism: Calotriton arnoldi; assembly: GCA_963921515.1. Classification (NCBI taxonomy): domain Eukaryota; kingdom Metazoa; phylum Chordata; class Amphibia; order Caudata; family Salamandridae; genus Calotriton; species Calotriton arnoldi. The sequence goes on along the minus strand of CAWUFW010005358.1, from coordinate 508,928 downwards.
GGTTCTGTAAGAACACGTGTACCGAGCCTAGTGACCACTAAGGATGATTCCACGTGGTGGTGAGTACCTCACCAGGTGAGGGCCCGATGACGAATCATGCCAGGTGATGTGCGTGAGGGTTCTGTAAGAACACGTGTACTGCATGAGGGTGAGGGGTCTGTAAGAACATGTGTGCTGTGCCTGGTGACCACTAAGGATGATTCCACCTGGTGGTGAGTACCTCACCAGGTGAGGACCCGATGACGAAGCATGCCAGATGATGAGCATGTGCGTGAGGGTTCTGTAAGAACACGTGTACTGCACGAGGGTGAGGGTTCTGTAAGAACATGTGTACCAAGCCTGGTGACCACTAAGGATGATTCCACCTGGTGGTGAGTACCTCACCAGGTGAGGACCCGATGATGAAGTATGATCCTTGCTCAGCCTTTGGGTGAGGGTTCTATAAGAACACGTGTACCGAGCCTGGTGACCACTAAGGATGATTCCACCTGGTGGTGAGTACCTCACCAGGTGAGGACCTGATGACGAAGCATGCCAGATGATGAGCATGTGCGTGAGGGTTCTGTAAGAACTCGTGTACTGCACGAGGGTGAGGGTTCTGTAAGAACACATGTACTGCTCGAGGGTGAGGGTTCTGTAAGAACACGTGTACTGTTCCTGGTGAGCACTAAGGGTGATCCCACCTGGTGGTGAGTACCTCACCAGGTGAGGACCTGGTGATGAAGCATGTTCCTTGCTCAGCACGTAGGTGAGGGTTCCGTAAGAACATGTGTACTGCACGTGGGTGAGGGTTCTATAAGAACACATGTACTGCGCGTGGGTGAGGGTTCTGTAAGAACACGTGTACTGAGCCTGGTGACCACTAAGGAGCAGGTCCCGCGCCTATGTGTGATTTCCTTTCACACGAGGGCTTCCATTGCAGAGCACTTTCTGACTTGTGGGTGCCACGTAAGTGTGTAACATTGCATGTTGCTTTACAGGTGAGTGCACACATCACACCAAGGGCATGATTACAAAGATTGTTTGGCCTTTAGAAGAAGCAAGGTGAAATCAGGGTGGGCCTGCTTGCACCAGGACCACCTTCTCTAAGATATCACACCTGTGGTGGTGAGCAGGAGGCCCCCCCGGCAGTGCACACTCAGCCTCTGAGAGCTCAGGTGTCACATCCGGGGGTACCCAGCTGGGCCTCCTTGCTGTAATGTGTGCAGTAATAAACAATATATTCCCATAAAATCTACCTCTAGTGCTGCCTGCTCCTGCCCACCTACAAGGCACTATAATTACTAGTGCAAACACAGAAGGAGCAGCCCCCGTGAGCATCTTGTTTAGACCTTTCAGATCTTGGTTCTTCGTGTCCAAATGTCCCTTCTTCCTGACCGTAGCATCTCTCCCTACTCCTTGCTCCTCACATAGCGACCTCGGAGATTTAAGGTGAGTATGTGCTAAATATATACATATGCCAAGAGTAATGGTGTAATATGCTATTTATTACCACTGTTGGGGGCTGAAGGGTCATGACTCAGGAGAGGCGAAGCCTTGGCCAGTTCAGGAGACACCCCCCGCCCTCAACAATGTCAGGAAAGAGCACCTCACTTTCTGCAGCTCTGCATAGCTCCCCTATGGCACCCTCAGACCAAGGTATAGACAGAGGTAGTGAAACCCATCCAGGTTTTTAGGCGTCATTTCCTCCATCTCATGACGTCGCCCTGGGAGACCAGAACCAATGGTTTCCCTCTGTGAAGTGGTTGTAAGAAGGAAGCGAGGGCGGGAAGCAGGGATTTCTAAACTTGGGTTGTGGCAACAGGGAAGGCAACCTTTGCCCTCCAGTGTCTAGGAATGTACTTTATTACTACATGTGGTCTAAACATTGTTTTTAGTTTTATGATGGCCACGTCTAGTTTATCTGGCATAGTTTAAACTCATTTAATTTAAAACATTAAAACAGAACTTGCATGTTTTATTGAAAGCCTTTGCCAACACCGTGTGCCATTTATTTATTTCCAAAAGACATTTATATAAAACAATAATGATTTGATCTTTCTTAGGCAGTGACACTTTCTCTCCCATGGTTTGCACACGTTCCGCGTGGTTGTGACGTGTGCAGAAGGTCAACAGCAAGGTCAGGGATGGTTTACTACGTACTGTACAGTTCACTGGATTCGAGGCACTCCCAATTTGGATGGAATGATGAAGTGACTCAGAGAGGGAACATTTCAGTCACAAGGTCACACAACTAAGTCAACCGTGAAGCTGGGAATAGAAGCAAAGCTTCTTGGTCCCACAGTCACCAACCCAACCTCTGTATCACGCTTCGGATTGCCTTGCAGTGTTCCCTTGTGCGCAGCGCGTGTAGTCCTGCGAGGCGCGCAGGGTCAGCTGGGGGGGATGGGAGGGGGGGGGGGGGCACCACTGTGCGCATCGATCGGTCGCGTCCAAGGCCCCAGTGGCCATCACAGCCCAGCCCGCCAGCCCCTGCTCAGGCCTCCGGTAAACACTGCAAGGCCTGCAGGAGATAAAGGAACGGCGCGCGCACTAAGCCACCAGCCCTTTATTACAGACCTCGCTTTTTCAATTACCGCCGCTTGTGTAAAGAAAAGGCGCATTTGTAGTTTAAACAGGGACGCTGCTCCCGGAGCCCGCCAGCTGCGCCTCGGGAGCCGCAGAGGGGGTCTGGGCAGCAGGTGCCGGAGTGGATGAAATTCACAATACTTCGCAATCTCTGAATTAGAGCTCATTACAACATGCCACATACCGAGATTTTACACACCACAGTGTGGGCACGGTGCCCGGCGTCATGTCAGGTCAGTGCCAAGGCAGCAGCGAGTGATGGAAAATGTCATTTTTCACACAACGCAGGGGACTGAGGCCTGTTTGGGAGGTTGCAGACCACAGCAAAGGCGCACAATTCAAAAGCAAGAGAATCCAGGGATGTCCAAGGCAGAGGAAATGTCTCAGTGGTGGATTCCTGGACTGGCACATCCAGATGGCAGGACAGGGCAGAGATCTGTTAACACCGGGGAGGGTCTTCTAAAACAGCAGGGGGCTTCGCCTGATTCACTTGTAAGTAGGTCAGAGACACTGCCCATCATCACTCCGTGGTGGAGGCCACTGAGGGATGTGTAAGGGGGTGGTAATGCCCCCTCTCTGGCCTGCCACTTGTTGCACTCTTCGAAGTTAGGTGTTTCCGGCAGCTGTGGTAAAGTGTGCTCACATTCAGGGCATGGCTATCAAGGGTGCAACAGGGGCAGTGGCACCACGGCCCAGGGGTCTACGCTGCCCACTGCACCCAGATAATAGGACTATAGCTGTGACGGGGGCATTCTTCCTGCTTCCGTTCTGGCCCATGGCTTTCACAATACCCGGGTAGACATTAGTCGGTTTGGAATTACCAGATGAACCGTTACCATCTGGGGTGTGTGTGGAAGGGGAGTTAGACAGGGGGGGGGTCAAAGCACTTTATGGAGGTCAGGAAAGTCGCCATTCCTCAGCGAGTAGCGCCCACTTGGTGTTCATGCTCAGACCCCGTGAAAGAGGCCTTATAAGATAGTAACAGTTTTGGTAAAGTCGGTGGATGGAAACAGATGAAGTTGTAAGTGATGGAGACAGGATGCTTGTCTGGGCGCTGACTTCTGCCTTGGATGAGATTACAGAAGAGGCGGAGAGCGGATTCCAGGATAGGTGGGGCTCTAAAGAGTGGGCAACACAAGGGCACTCACGGGTAACTAGAGGCCGCCCTTCATCGAAAAGCTGACAAATGTACACAACCCCCTCCCAGAGGGTACTGGTGGGTAGGATCTGAGCTGGAGGCTCCCCATCTACAGTATTCTGTGACTTCAGTGATGGACACCACATACCACTCCACGGAGGGCACTGGACTTCAGTGATGGACACCACTCCACTCCACGGAGGGCACTGGACTTCAGTGATGGGCACCACATACCACTTTACAGAGGGCACAGGACTTCAGTGATGGAAACCACATACCACTCCACTGAGGGCACTGGACGCCAGTGATGGACACCACATACCACTCCACGGAGGGAACCGGACTTCAGTGATGGAAACCACATACCACTCCACGGAGGGCACAGGACTTCAGTGATGGACACCACATGCCCTCCTCCCAGAGGGCACTGGACTTCAGTGATGGGCACCACATACCACTCCACAGAGGTCACTGGACTTCAGTGATGGACACCACATACCACTCCACAGAGGGCACTGGACTTCAGTGATGGACACCACACACCACTGCACAGAGGGCACTGGACTTCAGTGATGGACACCACATACCACTCCACGGAGGGCACTGGACTTCAGTGATGGACACCACATACCACTCCACAGAGGGCACTGGACTTCAGTGATGGCCACCACATACCACTCCACAGAGGGCACTGGACTTCAGTGATGGACACCACATACCACTCCACAGAGGGCACTGGACTTCAGTGATAGACACCACACGCCGCCCTCCCAGAGGGCACTGGAGGGCAGGATCTGAGCCTTCTGTGACCAGTGATGGACACCCGTCGATGGAATACCGCACTCAGGAGGTGTTCTAAAGCCCCACAGTTAAAGATTAATGAAAGGGCGGTGCTAAGTATGCAGTAAAACACGATGACGTAACCACATTGGCATTCACACGTTTTGTGCGCACATTGTACCACCGCCTGAGCAACAGACTGCATTCCCAACAGCCAACGACTGTGGCATGGAAATGTCCCAGAGATGGGAGGAGCAGACAACATGCCCGCCTTGGCGGTAACAATGTCGGTGCTTCCTGTGGGGGTGTGAGCACACAGCAAACCACAAAGGGACCCTTCCATGTGCCAAGATACGCCATGGCACTAGTCTAGTCACCTTGTAAACATTCACATCTGCGGTGCTTTCAACATTCAAGGCGGCAAGTGAATACCAACTGTTTTTGGGTGGTGGTAATTTCAGGGGTGACTTATTCGCACCATATGCCTGAGGAAATTAACCGACGAGTAAATAACCCCACATGTGGTAATGCAGCGTATGGATAACACTGCAAAACAGCAGGGCCCTCATAACCACCATCGGTAATTCTGCCCCCAGGATTCCGGTGTCCCAGGGTTCGGTAATTCTGGGATTCAGAATTACCACCAAGTTAGGAGCATGGGGAGTTATTATAAGAGTCACGTCTGTGCTCCATTACCAAATGGAATTCGTACATCTCCGGAAGGTCTGCACTGAGCACAACACCAGCTTGCACCAGGCAAAGTGTTGCAGTAAATTCCCGAGTGTGCAAAATTACCGCCGTTCTTGTAATTCCGATGCGGTTGGCAACATGTCCTGGGCGCTCATTACGACGACATAACTTTGCTGATTTCGGTGTTGATTCCAGTACCACTGACTTTCGCGTTACCGCCATTTTCTAATGGTGGCGACACGTGGTAAACTTCGAGCAAGAACATTGTCAGATTGGGGACGGTATTATCAGATGTTAATGCTAATATATCCGGGGCACTCACAAGCCAGGCAGTAGAGAGGCCAGTGTGGCGCTTTGAGCATGCACTCACTCCCACACCCAGCTGCCCTGGCACTTTACTGGGCGCCTTGAAGCCCGCCTTCTCGGGCTCAGCAGCGCATCCGTCACCAGGACAGCTGCCTCACATTTGTCTCCTCTCACCCTCTGCAGAAGATTTCATGTAAACGGCGACATTTCAAATTGTGGCCTTACGGATGAGATATTTTCACCTGAGCATCCCTGGTTGCCAGGCAACGTAGTTTTCTGAATCCTGCTACTCGCCTCACGAGCATAACAACTACTGGTGTGTGGCTCTCATACAAAGGGGCGCACAGCATGCAGGCAGCTCGACTAACGTGAAGCATCTATGCCAGAAACCACTGCAGCCTTCCAGCCGCAGCTCCTAGGGTGGAGACGCACCACCATTCTCTATCTGCTGGGTGGAAGGCAACTGTATCTCCTGTGTCCTTGGGTGGGAGGCAACTTTATCTCCTGTGTCCTTGGGTGGAAGGTGACCGCTGTCATCTATGTCATTGGGTGGAAGGACGCCTCTGTCCTCTATGTCATTGGGTGGAAGGATGCCTCTCTCCTCTTTGTCCTTGGGTGGAAGGGCAACTGTATCTCCTTGTGTCCTTGGGTGGGAGGCAACTTTATCTCCTGTGTCCTTGGGTGGAAGGGGAACGCTGTCCTCTATGTCCTTGGGTGGAAGGATGCCTCTGTCCTCCATGTCCTTGGGTGGAAGGGGACCGCTGTCCTCTATGTAATTGGGTGGAAGGGGACCGCTGTCCTCAATGTCATTGGGTGGAAGGACGCCTCTGTCCTCTATGTCATTGGGTGGAAGGACGCCTCTGTCCTCTATGTCATTGGGTGGAAGGATGCCTCTCTCCTCTATGTCATTGGGTGGAAGGGCAACTGTATCTCCTATCTCCTTGGGTGGAAGACAACTTTATCTCCTGTGTCCTTGGGTGGAGGGGAACGCTGTCCTCTATGTCCTTGGGTGGAAGACAACTGTATCTCCTATGTCCTTGGGTGGAACGGGACCGCTGTCCTCTATGTCCTTGGGTGGAAGGGCGCCTCTGTCCTCCATGTCCTTGGGTGGAAGACAACTGTATCTCCTATGTCCTTGGATGGAAGGGGACCGCTGTCCTCTATGTCCTTGGGTGGAAGGATGCATCTGTCCTCTAGGTCCTTGGGTGGAAGGACGCCTCTGTCCTCCATGTCCTTGGGTGGAAAGCAACTGTATCTCCTATCTCCTTGGGTGGAAGGTGACCGCTGTCATCTATGTCATTGGGTGGAAGGACTCCTCTGTCCTCTATGTCCTTGGGTGGGAGGACGCCTCTCTCCTCTATGTCCTTGGGTGGAAGGACTCCTCTGTCCTCTATGTCCTTGGGTGGAAGGGTACCGCTGTCTTCTATGTCATTGGGTGGAAGGACGCCTCTGTCCTCTATGTCACTGGGTGGAAGGACGCCTCTGCCCTCTATGTCCTTGGGTGGAAGGATGCCTCTCTCCTCTATGTCCTTGGGTGGAAGGGGACCGCTGTCCTCTATGTAATTAGGTGGAAGGGGACAGCTGTCCTCTATGTCCTTGGGTGGAAGGCAACTGTATCTCCTTTGTCCTTGGGTGGAAAGCAACTGTATCTCCTATCTCCTTGGATGGAAGGTGACTGCTGTCCTCTATGTCATTGGGTGGAAGGACGCCTCTGTCCTCTATGTCCTTGGGTGGGAGGACGCCTCTCTCCTCTATGTCCTTGGGTGGAAGGACGCCTCTGTCCTCTATGTCCTTGGGTGGAAGGACACCTGTAAAATTAGTAACTCCTTGAATAAAGAGGACTCCAGTGTAGAAGAAGAAGTAAGTTTAATCCATAGAAAAAGGTCTCATCCATCCAGTGGGCTGTCAGAGCTCAACTGAACACTTAACTACTAAACACATGCATCACCAGGTTCTATGACCATGGTGCTGCTCAAATGAATACAATACATATTGAACATAAGAGGATGCACAAGCATTAAGCACAATACTACACATCTTCCCTCTTTATAAATTTAAACACAAACAAAATACAAAATGAAAAATTGAAGACCTTATCTTCTGTTTTGCTCCATAGCATAGTCCACAAATTTTGACGGTAGTCTCATACATCTTTTCTCTCAAAAATCTTTCCTCTTTTTGTGGAGGTGAAGTCGTAGAAGGACTAGGTAAGGTCGTAGAAGGACTCTCATATTCTCCTATTCCCTGTGGAGTTGATTTTGTGAAACTTTTGACAGAATCAGAATGATTACATTCATTCTGTTTAAACAGATTTTCCTTTACAACTACAACTCTATTGAGATTCCAAATACGTGAATCTTCAGTTTTAATAGCATTAGTCAACACTTTTATTACTTTATGCGGTTTCTTGAACAAATTGGATGCCTTCCTTCCAAACGGAGCCCTAATCATTACCCAATCTCCCACTCTCACAGTAGTGACTTTAACAGATTTTTTCGAGTCAAAATTCAACTTCCTAGCATTAATTCTTTGAGATTCTTTAATTCTCCAGCTACCATCAGATGTGAGCGGACCTTTTTTAGATTCAGCTTTGTTTACCCAATGAGGAGCAATAAAAGTACTCGGGTACCTTTCCCTAAACAGCTCAAAAGGAGTTCTTCCTGTGATGGCATGTGGGGAAACTCTATACACTTCAACCTTGTTATTGATTTCTTCTTTCCAATCTAAATTTCATTGTTTAGCCATGGCAATGGTTTCATTTAATACTCGGTTAAAGCGTTCTACCATACCATTTGTCTCGGGATGATATAAAGAGCACCTCTTATGTTTGATGGCACAACATTCCAAAAACTCTTCCATCTCTTTAGAGACTAATTGAACTCCATTATCAGTCAACAATGTACCAGGTAGTCCTTCTTTCCCAAAGACTTCTTTCAAGAATGAGATGACATGTTTTGTTTCAATGCCTCTCGTGATCTTAATCTCTGGCCACCTAGAATACATGTCAATGAGTACTAAGACATAGACATCACTTACATTCCCTTGTATGGGACCCATTATATCAAGTGAAACTTCTTCCCACGGTGCCTTGGGACGATCTCTGATCACCATGGGTTGTACTTTAGGTTTTAGACTCTTTTCACTCAAAGCACATGGGACACAATCTCTTATTAGGCGTTCAACATATAAATCCATACCAGGCCACCAGTAGTTCAGCCTAAGTCTTTCTTTAGTTTTAGACATTCCTTGGTGTCCTGAATGGGCTAGATTCAACAACTCACTACGGAGCGACAAAGGAGGAATAAGTCTAGTCCCTCTAAATAAAAGTCCCTTACTCTCGGAGAGCTCACTCCTGACATTCCAATATTTCTCACAATCTCCCTTAGCTTTGGTCTTCCAACCTCCTCTGACTAACAGTAATAAATCCTGTAATTCTTTATCTAAATGACACTCTTCACGCCACCTGCTTTCTTTAACCCCTTCCATGCGTCGGACGGCCCCCGGCCGTCCGACGTCATGGTGGGCGTGTGCGTCGGACGGCCGGGGGCTGTCCGATCTGCGCACGCGTCAAATTCGCCCGCACCGCGGCAGAATGTCCGCCGCGGCAAAGCGGTTAAAACCATCACACTCTATATTACACACCCATTCTTCCTGTTCATCTTCATTAAGACATTGTTCATTCTCATTATTCTTCACCAACCTTGAAAGGGCATCTGCAATCTTATTCTTGACTCCAGGTAAATATCTCACATCAAAATCATACTCCTGCAGCGACACAACCCATTTGGAGATTCTCCCTGAAATAGCATCAATACCTTTTTTCTTAAAAACTTCGCACAGGGGTTTATGATCTGTCCGCACCTCGAATTTGGTTCCCCAGAGAAGATTCTTGAGTTTCTTTACCGCCCAATGTACTGCCAGGGCCTCTCTCTCTATGACAGAGTAACGTAACTCCGCACCCCTGAGACTACGTGAGAGAAACAAGATAACATTTTCTGAACTATCACCATTTTGCTGTAAAACCGCTCCTAGGCCCTTCATACTAGCATCTGTGATGAGAACAGAACTCTTGGAAGGATCAAAACTTTTTAACTTGGGAGTTCTTTTTAACATTTCCTTAATTTCTACAAATTCTGACTCACATTCCTCTGACCAAACAAATTCAACACCCCTACACAGTAATTTCCTCATATTGACACACCTTCCGGCAAAACCCTTTACAAATTTAGTATAATATTCAGCCATACCAAGAAACTTCATGAGTTCTTCTTTGTTGGCAGGCGAAGCTAACTCTTGTATGGCACCAACTAACTCACTTTTAGGTTCCACACCTTCACCAGAAATGGTGTGACCAAGATAATCAATTGAAAACCTCCTAAACTTGCACTTGTCTAATCTAACCGTGAGGTTGAATTTATCAAACCTTTGTAAGACCTGTCTGAGTCTCAAGTCATGTTCTTCCTCATCTTTCCCAAATATTAGCACATCATCCTGATAAATTTTAACTCCCAGCTGATCCTCAAGCACTTTTTCCAACGCTCTCTGAAGTACTGAGGCTGCTGACACAAGCCCAAACGGTAGTCTTATGAATCTGTACGTCCTGAAAGGCGTGATGAAAGACGTAAGATCTTTAGACTTTTCATCAAGCATAATCTGGTGATTCGCGGATTTAAGATCAACTGTAGAAAAAATCTTAGCTCCCTTTAACAACATAAGCATGTCAGAAATCTTGGGAAGAGGATACCTATCCACTACAACTTGTTTATTAAGCTCTCTTAAGTCAATGCATAAACGAAGACTTCCATTGGCTTTCCTGGGGGCTACAACTGGTGCCAACCACTGAGTTCCTTCAACTTCCTCGATAATTCCTTCCGCTTTGAGTTTCTCTAACTCTGAATTCATTTCATCTCTCACGGCAATGGGCACTCCCCGCACCTTCCCAGACACAGGTACAGCACCTCTAACTAATTGTATTTTGTGTACATAACCCCGAAGGCAACCTAGCTCATTCCTAAATACACTAGGAAAATCCTTTTTCAACATTGAGGAGTAGCTCTCATCCGAGTCTTGTATAACTTTTACCTCATTTATATGGAAATTCTCTTTTAAGATAATGGGGGATCACTATTGGGATCTAGTATGACACCTAAATCTCTCTGGTGAAACCAACTAGAATACTATCACCCTTTTGAGACACATAGATTTTTCCAGAAACATACCTCCCTTTGTATTCAATCAAACCCCAGAAATATCCCAAGAGTTTTATGGGATAACCACCATAAGCACTGGGCCTGATGTCAGGTTTTATTGTTCTCACATTGCCTTTGAGATTGTTGGAGTAAAACTGTTTGGAGACTATGGTTATCTTAGCTCCAGAGTCAAATAGAACTTTTGTCCTTGCCCCTTCAACCATTATCTCGTCTAGGGGACCTTTCTTGCTGCAAGCAGTAACTTGAGAAACAATTTGACCACAGTCAAAATCAGAACATGCTTCACTATCACTATCACATTCATGAGAAATGACATTGACTTTCCCTTTGCGGATCTTCGTTTTACAGACTGCAGTGTAGTGTCCCACTTTCTTACACTTAGAACATGTAGATCTCACTGCCGGGCACATTTTATCATTAGCCAAATTACCTATGTTTCCACATCTATAGCACCTAGGTTGAAAAGCACTTTTCTTTTCAGACTTTACATAACTAGATTTCCTCGAACCTTTTTCTTTAGAGGAACTTTTCACTACATGAACTGTATTAGCTTTCGCCTCACTTTTGGTAATAACTTGCACACATTTCTGAGAATGTTCAATTTGCTTAGCAGTTATGAGCACGTCATCCAGGGAGGGATCATCTTTTTGCCATAGATCATCCCGCACTTTTTCAACATTACACCCCAACATAAATTGATCCCTTATTCTCTCTTCTAACAATGCACCAAACTTACATGACGATCCTAACTTCCTCAATGCTGTTACATAGTTTTCCACTGACTCACCCTCATTTTGAGTCCTACGCCCAAAGTGATAGCGCTCTAAAATTGTGCTAACTTTAGGTAAGTAGTGTCTGTCTAACTTCAACATGCAAATTTCAAATTCATTTAAATTGCTATCATCAATTTCGGGTAAGTGATCAAACACTTCTTGTCCTTCTGACCCAAGACAATGCAAAAGAAGGGCCGTTTTCCTTTCTGCACTGAGATTGGTTCCACACACTTTTGCATATCTTTCAAACACTTTCTTCCACTTCTGCCATTTTATAGGGGGGTCTCCAGGCGAAGTCAAAAAGAAGGGTGGTGTTGTAACATTTTGCATAGTGAAATTCTTGTTTTTGGAATTAAAGAATAGAAAATCACAAACAAAATGTGGCTAAAGCATACAAAGCAGAGGAAGAGATACTATAAATAAGATATTATTATATAATATATTACCACACACAATTGAATATCATGTTTGTGAGCAATTGTCAATAAAATATAATCAGGCAAGTTGAGAAAGAGTACAAAATGAATAACAAGAAAATAAATCACCAAAGATGTCAGAAGAAATGCTTATCTGCAATACAGTGTGAAGAAAATGAGCATGAGTACTTATAAATGAGATGTAACACATTTACATTAACAGGGTTTAGCATGAAACCTCATCTTAAACAGGTAAATATCTCAGTAAATTACCGTAAATCACCGATTGTGATTGTATACAGAAAGTATTCATAAACAATTTCTGACTTTGTTACATTAGCGAAGCAGCTGCTCACTGCGTATCCGAAAACAAAGTAAGATAACGCTTCAGTCCAACGCCTAAAACTAGACTTCCTGATATACCAAGATGGCAGCCACGTTGACACGTAACGTCAAACGACGTGAGGTCGCAAGGATAGTATTCCTGGAGTCGAAGTGAAGGAACACAGAATGACGCGATGAGAGAACACTGTGAAAATCCAGGGAGAATACTGTGAGAATCCTCGTGCAGAATGATGTACGGTGAGGAAATATTGATGTTTTAAAAAAAAATGAAACCGCGCGCCACAGTCTGACACTTACGGGATGGAAAGCGAGACTGTTATGCGGCGCGTGTTGGGTTGTTGTTATATGAAAGTAAGTCTCAATCAGACCTCGCGCCGAAGTCACAAGCTTATGTAGTTAACTTGTTGTTATATGAAAACAAAATTCAATGTGATCGCATGCTGAAGTCACCAGCAGTTTAGATTAACTCGACCCGATCACGGACCAAACAGTTCCCAAAAAAAAATTGAATAGAAACTTGGGAACGAATGTGTAGCAACACAAGGATCAATCCACCTCCAAACAAAAGGCACAACGTGGATGAGTCCGAGCCGACAACTCCCAGCCCAGTAAATATCAAAGAGGACGAGTTGCTCAGCGAATACTCCCAATCCACATAGAAAAATGTTAAAGTGCAGTGAGTCATTAAACATGCGGATGAGCCCGCGTCGAATTTTCCACTCCCACCAAAATAACTACAATGTTATGTTATGTTATGTTATTGCAGATTTATAAAGCACTCGGATACTCAAGAGTGTCCCGGCGCTAGAGCCAGAAGGAGTGAGACAAAGGGTGATCGTAAAGCAGAACATTAATTAAAAAGCACAGTTTTTAGCTGCTTCTTAAAGAGCCTGAGGTCCTGAATTTTTCGCAACTCAATGGGGAGTGTATTCCAGGCCTTAACCGCCCTAAAAGCGAGGGATCTTCCCCCTGTTCTGGCTAGTCGATACCTTGGAATAGTGGCTAGGCACTGTGTTGAAGACCGGAGCTGTCTAGAAGGCGCGTAAAAGTTAAAGCGTCTTCTGAGATAGGGGGGCCCCAAATTGTATAAAGCACCATGAGCAAGGGTGAGGGCTTTAAACAGAACACGACTTCCCACCGGAAGCCAATGCAGATCTCGGAGGTGTTGCCTGGCACTGGTCCTGCAAGAAAGACCTAGAAGCACTCTCACTGCTGCATTCTGGATAGACTGCAGTTTTTGCAGTTGATAAGCAGGAAGGCCAATGTATAAAGCATTGGCATAGTCGATGCGTGACAAGATGAGAGCGCGTGTCACCATTTCCTTTGCTGGTTTGGGCAGCAGTGGAAGAAATTTCCTTAGCATTTTGAGTGTGCCGAAGCACGCTCCAGCCACTTTTTTTATCTGAGGAGCGAAGCTCCCAATCCACATAGAATTTCCCAAAAGAAGAGTGCAGTGAGTCATTAAACATGCGGATGAGCCCGCGTCGAATTTTCCACTCCCACAAAAATAACTACAATGGGGAAAATACGCTGCGAAAGCTCCCAATCCACATAGAATTTCCCAAAAGAAGAGCGCAGTGAGTCATTAAACATGCGGATGAGCCCGCGTCGAATTTTCCACTCCCACAAAAATAACTACAATGGGGAAAATACGCAGCGAAAGCTCCCAATCCACATAGAATTTCCCAAAAGAAGATGCAAATAAACTCACATGACACTTTGAAAGAGGTGATGAAGCTTTGCCACAGTGGTCTTCTCTTATCCTTTAGAGAAATTTTGATGATGTTGAGACCCTAAATTCTTACTTCTTGTAGAATAAAACGCTGGGTTTGTTTCCTTCGCTCATCGCCAGTGTAAAATTAGTAACTCCTTGAATAAAGAGGACTCCAGTGTAGAAGAAGAAGTAAGTTTAATCCATAGAAAAAGGTCTCATCCATCCAGTGGGCTGTCAGAGCTCAACTGAACACTTAACTACTAAACACATGCATCACCAGGTTCTATCACCATGGTGCTGCTCAAATGAATACAATACATATTGAACATAAGAGGATGCACAAGCATTAAGCACAATACTACAACACCTCTCTCCTCTATGTCCTTGGGTGGAAGGATGCCTCTGTCCTCCATGTCCTTGGGTGGATGGGGACCACTGTCCTCTATGTAATTGGGTGGAAGGGGACCGCTGTCCTCAATGTCATTGGGTGGAAGGACGCCTCTGTCCTCCATGTCCTTGGGTGGAACGGGACCGCTGTCCTCTATGTTCTTGGGTGGAAGGACGCCTCTGTCCTCTATGTCCTTGGGTGGAAGGATGCCTCTCTCCTCTATGTCCTTGGGTGGAAGGATGCCTCTGTCCTCCATGTCCTTGGGTGGAAGGGGACCGCTGTCCTCTATGTAATTGGGTGGAAGGGGACCGCTGTCCTCTATGTCCTTGGGTGGAAGGCAACTGTATCTCCTTTGTCCTTGGGTGGAAAGCAACTGTATCTCCTATCTCCTTGGGTGGAAGGTGACCGCTGTCCTCTATGTCATTGGGTGGAAGGACGCCTCTCTCCTCTATGTCCTTGGGTGGAAGGACGCATCTGTCCTTATGTCCTTGGGTGGAAGGACACCTGTAAAATTAGTAACTCCTTGAATAAAGAGGACTCCAGTGTAGAAGAAGAAGTAAGTTTAATCCATAGAAAAAGGTCTCATCCATCCAGTGGGCTGTCAGAGCTCAACTGAACACTTAACTACTAAACACATGCATCACCAGGTTCTATCACCATGGTGCTGCTCAAATGAATACAATACATATTGAACATAAGAGGATGCACAAGCATTAAGCACAATACTACAACACCTCTCTCCTCTATGTCCTTGGGTGGAAGGATGCCTCTGTCCTCCATGTACTTGGGTGGATGGGGACCACTGTCCTCTATGTAATTGGGTGGAAGGGGACCGCTGTCCTCAATGTCATTGGGTGGAAGGACGCCTCTGTCCTCCATGTCCTTGGGTGGAACGGGACCGCTGTCCTCTATGTTCTTGGGTGGAAGGACGCCTCTGTCCTCTATGTCCTTGGGTGGAAGGATGCCTCTCTCCTCTATGTCCTTGGGTGGAAGGATGCCTCTGTCCTCCATGTCCTTGGGTGGAAGGGGACCGCTGTCCTCTATGTAATTGGGTGGAAGGGGACCGCTGTCCTCTATGTCCTTGGGTGGAAGGCAACTGTATCTCCTTTGTCCTTGGGTGGAAAGCAACTGTATCTCCTATCTCCTTGGGTGGAAGGTGACCGCTGTCCTCTATGTCATTGGGTGGAAGGACGCCTCTGTCCTCTATGTCCTTGGGTGGGAGGACGCCTCTCTCCTCTATGTCCTTGGGTGGAAGGACGCCTCTGTCCTCTATGTCCTTGGGTGGAAGGACACCTGTAAAATTAGTAACTCCTTGAATAAAGAGGACTCCAGTGTAGAAGAAGAAGTAAGTTTAATCCATAGAAAAAGGTCTCATCCATCCAGTGGGCTGTCAGAGCTCAACTGAACACTTAACTACTAAACACATGCATCACCAGGTTCTATCACCATGGTGCTGCTCAAATGAATACAATACATATTGAACATAAGAGGATGCACAAGCATTACGCACAATACTACAACACCTCTCTCCTCTATGTCCTTGGGTGGAAGGATGCCTCTGTCCTCCATGTCCTTGGGTGGATGGGGACCACTGTCCTCTATGTAATTGGGTGGAAGGGGACCGCTGTACTCAATGTCATTGGGTGGAAGGACGCCTCTGTCCTCTATGTCATTGGGTGGAAGGACGCCTCTGTCCTCTATGTCCTTGGGTGGAAGGGGACTGCTGTACTCAATGTCATTGGGTGGAAGGACGCCTCTGTCCTCTATGTCATTGGGTGGAAGGACGCCTCTGTCCTCTATGTCATTGGGTGGAAGGATGCCTCTCTCCTCTATGTCATTGGGTGGAAGGGCAACTGTATCTCCTATCTCATTGTGTGGAAGACAACTGTATCTCCTATGTCCTTGGTTGGAAGGGGACCGCTGTCCTCTATGTCCTTGGGTGGAAGGGCGCCTCTGTCCTCCATGTCCTTGGGTGGAAGACAACTGTATCTCCTATGTCCTTGGATGGAAGGGCACCGCTGTCCTCTATGTCCTTGGGTGGAAGGATGCCTCCGTCCTCTAGGTCCTTGGGTGGAAGGACGCCTCTGTCCTCTATGTCCTTGAGTGGAAGGGGACCGCTGTCCTCTATGTCAATGGGTGGAAGGGCAACTGTATCTCCTATCTCCTTGGGTGGAAGACAACTTTATCTCCTGTGTCCTTGTGTGGAAGGTGACGGCTGTTCTCTGTGTCCTTGGGTGAAAGACAACTGTATCTCCTATGTCCTTGGGTGGAAGGGAACCGCTGTCCTCTATGTCATTGGGTGGAAGGGCAACTGTATCTCCTATCTCCTTGGGTGGAAGACGACTTTATCTCCTATCTCCTTGGGTGGAAGGGGACCGCTGACCTCTATGTCCTTGTGTGGAAGGGGACCGCAGGCTTCTATGTCATTGGGTGGAAGGGCAACTGTATCTCCTATCTCCTTGGGTGGAAGACAATTTTATCTCCTATCTCCTTGGGTGGAAGGGGACCGCTGTCCTCTGTGCCCTTGGGTGGAAGGACGCCTCTCTCCTCTATGCCCTTGGGTGGAAGGGGACTGCGGTCCTCTGTGTCACTGGGTAGAAGGGCAACTGTATCTCCTATCTCCTTGGGTGGAAGCCAACTTTATCTCCTATCTCCTTGGGTGGAAGGAGACCGCTGTCCTCTGTGCCCTTGGGTGGAAGGACGCCTCTCTCCACTATGCCCTTGGGTGGAAGGCCACCACTGTCCTCTGTACCCTAAGGGTGAAGGGCCACCACTGTCCTCTATGCCCTTGGGTGAAGGGGCACCACTGTCCTCTATGCCCTTGGGTGGAAGGCCACCACTGTCCTCTATGCCCTTGGGTGGAAGGTGACCGCTGTCCTCTATGTCCTTGGGTGGAAGGATGCCTCCCTCCTCCATGTCCTTGGGTGGAAGGACGCCTCTGTCCTCCATGTCCTTGGTTGGCAGGGGACCACTGTCCTCTATGTCATTGGGTGGAAGGGGACCGTTGTCCTCTATGTCATTGGGTGGAAGGACGCCTCTGTGCTCTATGTCATTGGGTGGAAGGACGCCTCTGTCCTCCATGTCCTTGGGTGGAAGTGGACCGCTGTCCTCTATCTCACTGGGTGGAAGGGCAACTGTATCTCCTATCTCCTTGGGTGGACAACAACTTTATCTCCAGTGTCCTTGGGTGGAAGGGGAACGCTGTCCTCTATGTCCTTGGGTGGAAGACAACTGTATCTCCTATGTCCTTGGGTGGAAGGGGACCGCTGTCCTCTATGTCCTTAGGTGGAAGGATGCCTCTGTCCTCTATGTCCTTGGGTGGAAGGACGCCTCTGTCCTCCATATCCTTGGGTGGAAGACAACTGTATCTCCTATGTCCTTGGATGGAAGGGGACCGCTGTCCTCTATGTCCTTGGGTGGAAGGACGCCTCTGTCCTCTAGGTCCTTGGGTGGAAAGACGCCTCTGTCCTCTATGTCCTTGGGTGGAAGGGGACCGCTGTCCTCTATGTCATTGGGTGGAAGACAACTGTATCTCCTATCTCCTTGGGTGGAAGACAGCTTTATCTCCTGTGTCCTTGGGTGGAAGGTGACTGCTGTTCTCTTTGTCCTTGGGTGGAAGACAACTGTATCTCCTATGTCCTTGAGTGGAAGGCGACCGCTGTCCCCTATGTCATTGGGTGGAAGGGCAACTGTATCTCCTATCTCCTGGGGTGGAAGACAACTTTAACTCCTATCTCCTTGGGTGGAAGGGGACCGCTGTCCTCTATGTCCTTAGGTGGAAGGATGCCTCTGTCCTCTATGTCCTTGGGTGGAAGGACGCCTCTGTCCTCCATGTCCTAGGGTGGAAGGGGACCGGTGTCCTCTATGTCCTTAGGTAGAAGGAAGCCTCTCTCCTCTATGTCTTTGGGTGGAAGGACGCCTCCGTCCTATATGTCATTGGGTGGAAAGGCGCCTCTCTCCTCTATGTCATTGGGTGGAAGGGCAACTGTATCTCCTATCTCCTTGGGTGGAAGACAACTTTATCTCCTGTGTCCTTGGGTGGAAGGGGAACGCTGTCCTCTATGTCCTTGGGTGGAAGGACGCCTCTGTCCTCTGTGTCCTTGGGTGGAAGGACACCTCTGTCCTCTATGTCCTTTGGTGGAAAACAACTGTATCTCCTATGTCCTTGGATGGAAGGGGACCACTGTCCTCTATGTCCTTGGGTGGAAGGACGCCTCTGTCCTCTGTGTCCTTGGGTGGAAGGACACCTCTGTCCTCTATGTCCTTGGGTGGAAGGATGCCTCTGTCCTCCATGTCCTTTGGTGGAAAACAACTGTATCTCCTATGTCCTTGGATGGAAGGGGACCACTGTCCTCTATGTCCTTGGGTGGAAGGACGCCTCTGTCCTCTGTGTCCTTGGGTGGAAGGACACCTCTGTCCTCTATGTCCTTGGGTGGAAGACAACTGTATCTCCTATGTCCTTGGGTGGAAGGGGACCGCTGTCCTCTATGTCCTTGGATGGAAGGACGCCCCTGTCCTCTATGTCCTTGGGTGGAAGGGGACCAATGTCCTCCATGTCATTGGGTGGAAGGGCAACTGTATCTCCTATCTCCTTGGGTGGAAGACAACTTTATCTCCTTGGGTGGAAGGGGACCGCTGTCCTCCGTGCCCTTGGGTGGAAGGCCACCACTGTCCTCTGTGCCCTTGGATGGAGGGCACCATTCTCCTCTGTGCCCTAGGGTTGAAAGCCACCACTGTTCTCTATGCCCTTGGGTGAAAGGGCACCACTGTCCTCTATGGCCTTGGGTGGAAGGGCACCTCTGTCCTCTATACCCTTGGGTGGAAGGCCACCAATATTTTCCATGTCGTCGGATGGAAGGCCAGCACTTTGCTTTGGGCTCCTCAGTGAAAATCCTGGGGACTTCTTTCTTGAAATGTCCATGTAGGTACTGATGCCTTTTGTCCAGGGCTGGCACAGGACACCTTGAGTCCACTGTAACGTCCTTTGTGGAATTCAGCAGAGTTCTTTAAAATCCTGGGAACAGCTTGACGCCCCCAAACCACTTTGGTTATTCTTCTGAGTGCTTGAACCGTAAAGTCGGTTATCTACAAACTCGGTCACAAGGAGCACCAGGCCATCTCTGCTCGGGGGTCTCCTTTCTGGCATCTGAGGTTCCCCATCACTCAGATGCAGCCAATCACAGACAGGGGGGAGAGGTAAGGGTTGCACCAAGCCCTCCCTTGACTCTCCTGCTGGTAGCCTGGCCGAGCTCAAGGCTCAGCTGTGCAGGAGGCGCCAGAGCACACAAACACAAAGGCCACACGATGCAGAACTCAAGGCTGAGACAGAGGTAGGTGCATAGACACAAAATGTGCACACAATTGACTTGTTCATGTATTAAGGTGATAGTACCTGGCCTTACACCACAGGCTTATTGTGAGGTATCTTTAAAGCGAACGGTGGTCTTTGTCCCTCTGAGCTTGTTTTGTGATAGAGGCCTACATGGGCCATCAGTGGACCTTGTCGCTCCATGTTTAAAGTCTTGACTTCAAGGAAACTTGACCTTTCACCTGACAAGAAACTGCAGTGCTCAGTGGAGTCAAGTGGTGGCAGCCATGTGCCCACAGCTGTAGATTGCCTCAACAGTTCTAATTAGATTTATTAGGCATATGCAACACTGTAGTCCTGCCGTGAACCTTTGTCAAGGTAACAAACTTCAGATGAAAATTTGTCACTTTAAAAAAATTTCGATTTCCACATTGCAAACTATCTCCACGAACAAAAAACTGTGGTTAAACCTCTCTTCCTTCACCTCTCACAAACTATTTTTAGAGGGATATTTGATAATTTTCTGCCAACTTTGTGAGCATGAAACTATTTTTAAAAAAATCACAGTCCATTTTTCAAACTCCGCATAAGCAAGTGAGATGCCTTTAATAGATGCAAACCCTAGATGAACTCTGACCCTGGAGGGCCCCAGGCGTCTCAAGGAGCGGCTGGACTCCCTGGATCTGCTTTCTTGATGACGTCACGGTCCATCTCCCAAGCTTGCCAGGGAGCACAGTTCTTAAAACCGATATTAAAGAACCTCAGGGGCGTTGGGGCAGAGAATGAACAAGGCTGGGACGCATCTTAGGAGCACTTTGCACATGCACACGCACTTTATAACCCGGAACAGGAGGACAAAGAACAAGAAAAGAAGACGTACCTCACAGATCAAGGAGGTCCCCCTTCCCCAAGTTACTAAACACATAAAAACGCTTTTTTTGGACAACATCTGGATGGGCCCAGAAGGAGCTAAACAAAACATGAGACAAGAGGGACATTGATGGGCCGCACACAAGAGGTCCAACAACACACATTTGTACCCACTTGCTTTATTTATAAATATAAGGAGCATGTTTTCTGTGTCTTTCATCATGCTATCTGAGTGTGTTAGTCATTGTACCAATTGGCATTACTTCGAGCTGTATGCAATGGTTTTAATTAACTATGCAAATAAATAAAACTTGAAATGTGATGCCTGGGTCCTGGCAGACTTCAGGTTCGCAAACCAGCAGTGTGAATCCTCCGAAAATTCTGAAAAAGGCACATGTCTAAGAAGATTTGTTTTCTGGCACCAGCAGCCCAGACTAGACTGAAATTAGATGTGTCTGAATGTTGTCACCCGCTGGTAGGTACCCTTGGACTGTGCCTCTGAAGGACAGTGCCTTACACAGCTCTTCTGGCACTCACTTGAAACCGCCATGATACAGCGCATAGACGCAATATAACTCAGGCTTCAAGGAGTTCTCATGGTGGTCAGCCCAAGTCCTACTTCCTTGTTCTTGGGCTGTACAGTTTGGGGGTACAGCTACAAGCTGCTGTTCTCTAGTGCTCTCAGACTTGGGTTCTAGTGGTAAGGAATTACCGTGACTCCAGTGAAGTGGCAGCGTGCCCACTTGTCCGGAGCTGAAGTCAGGAGGGGGCAGCCCTCTCCACAAAATTTAAAAACAAATCCCTTCCATTGATTGGTGGGATTCCATGCCAATCAGTTAACCAATGGATGTTTTCCAAAACTGGGTTAGGCTCCCACTTTTCCCAACAGGAAAGCATTGCATGAAGGGGTTTCACACTGCACAACCTGTTTCCTGCTTCTGCAGCACACAAAGAAAGAGGAAAAAGCCTCTCAGGGTTGTTTTTGTGCAGGAAGGTCAACCTTCTTGCACAAAAACAATCCTGCCTACAACACAGGCACCCTTACACCATGGTGCAAGGGGGCCTGCTTTGGCGCTAGGCTGCCAAAAAGGCACCAGTGCAAGGGAATCGGACAGGAATGCACCGTATTGAATAAATACAGCACATGCCTACCCTTTCTCAGTGACGAAGGGCAGCGCACAAGGTGACTTGCTGTGCTCTCCTGCACCACCGTGTTCATAAACATGCCCCTGTGTGTCTAGAAACCAATGTCCAGGGCAGCCAACTCTCAGACAACATCTTGAAATTCTGCATTGGCTACTATGGACCTGATCCTTGGCAGACGGCTTACTTCGTCACAATGGGGACGGATATCCCATCCGCT
This sequence comes from Calotriton arnoldi, assembly GCA_963921515.1. Classification (NCBI taxonomy): domain Eukaryota; kingdom Metazoa; phylum Chordata; class Amphibia; order Caudata; family Salamandridae; genus Calotriton; species Calotriton arnoldi. The sequence goes on along the minus strand of CAWUFW010005358.1, from coordinate 487,059 downwards.
GAAATATCGATCGTATTATATCCTATGGGATTTATATTTGGGCTGATGGGATATCCATCACAGTTGTGGCCGAGTACCCCAACCGCCGAATTCTAAATCAGGCCCTGGGTCACAAACGGGTGATTTACAGAATCCCAGAATGCTGAGCCGACACCTGAGACTCGAACCCGGTTCACCCACTTCCGAAGTCTGCAGCCCTAACCGCAACGCCACATCCTGGGTGGAGGGAGGGAGGCAGACAGGTAAAAGCCACTTAAAAACTTGTCTCCTTATGGGCTCGAGGTTCCAACATGAGGTCGAGCTGAGCCAGAGCGGGCTCCAGACTCGAGCCTGGCTCGAGCTTTCAGTGGTTTACCCACTTCGACTTTTGATGCATCAGACCAACACCATATATTTCCCAGATATCCTTACGGTGACTTTGAATGTGTCATTCATGAGAAGGCAGGGGCTGAACAAGATCACAGGGGTGGTCAAAGATGCCAACAGATGCCACCCCTGAAGAGTGCTTTCGGCACCCTGAGTACTGGCACAAGCACACAACACACTGGAAACAAACGAAGAAACAGTTCAGAGGGACAGACCCCTTGATTCCAATGCTGGACACGCATTGCCCGGCTAAATTACTTTGGCCAATTAAAAAAAATAGAAAGGGAATTTTCTGAAAAGTAAGTCCAGGACAAAGGGGCTTGAATCCGCCTTTCTCTGAAAATGAAGTGAAGGGACAAGAGATTAGTCAGAGAGGAGCAAACAGAGCACAATAAGAGGTGCAGTTAAAGCAGTTTAATTGGATGAAAAAAGTTCAAGTTCCAGTGGACGGAGGGTGGGGGTGAGGAGGGTCTTCTTGGGGGGCATTAATAACGTATAATGTGGGCAGCAACAGTTCTCGGATTAATGAGCTGGAACAAGGAGCATTATGGAAATTAGGCCTCAGGAAAATTTTAATGGCAACGTGATTTGCGTAATTTTGGGAATTTCATGTTACACTTGTTACTCAATTTCCCGAAATGATGCCATTACGCCAGTCATGTAATTACGCCACAGTTTGCAGTAAAAATACAGCGCAGGAATTACAGAAACAACCAGAACGAGTGGCTGTTGTTCAAGGCAATTGTGATATTTATGCTAAAATATAGCAATGAATGACGGATATGCATTTCACATAATTAAACGTCATTTCGAGTAATTTGCCAGAAATTGTGCATAATTACATTCACTAAATTACACCCCTAAAGGAATAGATGTCATACTGGTTAACTACAATTATATCTAAAACATTCATGTGTGAATTGCGGCTTAGTAACTCAATGCATGAGCTGTCTCCTGGATTGGTGGATGTACGACAACTTGCTTCGAAGAATCTCACGTGTTTCCACGCATCATCCGTCAGTCAGTACATTAAACACGTTTCTGTGCTTCAATAGTGCTTAAATGAACCAGCCATGCTTCAATGTTTAACAACCATTGGACCAGGAATGCTTACATGTTCCATTCTTACTTGTATCAGAAATGGTTCACTACTTTAGACATGCTTCAATATATCATCCATGCTTCATTGCATCATCCATGCTTCATTGCATCATCCATGCTTCAATGCATCATCCATGCTTCAATGTAGCACATGCTTTAATATGTACCAACCATTGCACCAGGCATGCTTATATGTTCCATTCTTACTTGTATCAGAAATGGTTCACTACTTTAGACATGCTTCAATATATCATCCATGCTTCATTGCATCATCCATGCTTCATTGCATCACCCATGCTTCATTGCATCACCCATGCTTCAATGCATCATCCATGCTTCAATGTAGCACATGCTTTAATATGTACCAACCATTGCACCAGGTATGCTTATATGTTCCATTCTTACTTGTATCAGAAATGGTTCACTACTTTAGACATGCTTCAATATATCATCCATGCTTCATTGCATCATCCATGCTTCATTGCATCACCCATGCTTCATTGCATCACCCATGCTTCAATGCATCATCCATGCTTCAATGTAGCACATGCTTTAATATGTACCAACCATTGCACCAGGTATGCTTATATGTTCCATTCTTACTTGTATCAGAAATGGTTCACTACTTTAGACATGCTTCAATATATCATCCATGCTTCATTGCATCATCCATGCTTCAATGCATCATCCATGCTTCATTGCATCATCCATGCTTCAATGCATCATCCATGCTTCAATGTAGCACATGCTTTAATATGTACCAACCATTGCACCAGGCATGCTTACATGTTCCATTCTTACTTGTATCAGAAATGGTTCACTACTTTAGACATGCTTCAATATATCATCCATGCTTCATTGCATCATCCATGCTTCAATGCATCATCCATGCTTCAATGTAGCACATGCTTTAATATGTACCAACCATTGCACCAGGAATGCTTCCATGTTCCATTCTTACTTGTATCAGAAATGGTTCACTACTTTAGACATGCTTCAATATATCATCCATGCTTCATTGCATCATCCATGCTTCATTGCATCACCCATGCTTCAATGCATCATCCATGCTTCAATGTAGCACATGCTTTAATATGTACCAACCATTGCACCAGGAATGCTTCCATGTTCCATTCTTACTTGTATCAGAAATGGTTCACTACTTTAGACATGCTTCAATATATCATCCATGCTTCATTGCATCATCCATGCTTCATTGCATCACCCATGCTTCAATGCATCATCCATGCTTCATTGCATCATCCATGCTTCATTGCATCATCCATGCTTCATTGCATCATCCATGCTTCATTGCATCACCCATGCTTCATTGCATCACCCATGCTTCAATGCATCATCCATGCTTCATTGCATCATCCATGCTTCATTGCATCACCCATGCTTCAATGCATCATCCATGCTTCATTGCATCATCCATGCTTCATTGCATCACCCATGCTTCAATGCATCATCCATGCTTCATTGCATCATCCATGCTTCATTGCATCATCCATGCTTCATTGCATCACCCATGCTTCAATGCATCATCCATGCTTCATTGCATCATCCATGCTTCATTGCATCATCCATGCTTCATTGCATCATCCATGCTTCATTGCATCATCCATGCTTCATTGCATCACCCATGCTTCAATGCATCATCCATGCTTCAATGAAGCACATGCTTTAATATGTACCAACCATTGCACCAAGCATGCTTCCATGTTCCATTCTTACTTGTATCAGAAATGGTTCATTGCCAGGTAGGTCGCTCCCCCACCACACAGCTCCGCCTGTGTTGTCTGCCCGCTGCTTCTGCAGGTAAGATCGCCCTCCGCTTGTGGCCCCGGTGCCCGTATTTCTTGCCCGTCTCCCCATTTTCCTTCTGTGCCCCTCGCTGCCCCATTTGCGTTGTGCTGTAATTTGTCTGTTTTCTCCCCCTTTTTTCCTTTCTGTGCCCCTCGCTGCCCCATTAGCGTTGTACTCGTATTTTGTCTGTTTTCTCCCCCCTTTTTCCTTTCTGTGCCCCTCGCTGCCCCATTAGCGTTGTACTCGTAATTTGTCTGTTTTCTCCCCCCTTTTTCCTTTCTGTGCCCCTCGCTGCCCCATTAGCGTTGTACTCGTAATTTGTCTGTTTTCTCCCCCTTTTTCCTTTCTGTGCCCTCGCTGCCCCCATTAGCGTTGTACTCGTAATTTGTCTGTTTTCTCCCCCCTTTTTTTCCTTTCTGTGCCCTCGCTGCCCCCATTAGCGTTGTACTCGTAATTTGTCTGTTTTCTCCCCTTTTTCCTTTCTGTGCCCCTCGCTGCCCCCATTAGCGTTGTACTCGTAATTTGTCTGTTTTCTCCCCCCTTTTTTTCCTTTCTGTGCCCCTCGCTGCCCCCATTAGCGTTGTACTCGTAATTTGTCTGTTTTCTCCCCCTTTTTTTCCTTTCTGTGCCCCTCGCTGCCCCATTAGCGTTGTACTCGTAATTTGTCTGTTTTCTCCCCCCTTTTTCCTTTCTGTGCCCCTCGCTGCCCCATTAGCGTTGTACTGTAATTTGTCTGTTTTTCTCTCCCCTTGTACTTTGTGCCCCCGCTGCCTCTCGCCATTCCCGCCGCTGCGTCCCTGCGGCCCCGCCCCCTGACTGCCCATTCGCTGCCCCTGCCTCCCGCCTCCCAGCTGCTCCTCCCTCCCACCTCCCCATAAATGGCGGCCGCTGCGCCAAGGCAAGCCCGTCTGCGCCCGTCCGCGACTGGACCGCGCCCAGCGCCAGAACCCCTGGATCCCACCGTTGCAACACTACTCGACGGACCTACGACGCCGCCACCCTCACCGCACTCAATGCCGGCCGGAACCCTGCCTGCTACCGAGCCTCACCGAGACGCACCCACGGACCCTTCACCTGCCAAGCCTGCCGATTCACCTGCCCCCAGACGTGCACCACCCCCGCCAAGACGTGCACCAGCAGCAACCACCTGAAATGCATCCTGTTGAACACCCGCTCCGTCCACAGGCACGCCGTGGAACTCTGGGACCTGCTCGACGCAACAGCACCGGACGTCGCCTTCCTCACCGAAACCTGGATGAACGCCTCCTCAGCGCCCGACATCGCCATAGCCATCCCGGACGGATACAAGATCACCCGGAGGGACCGCGTCAACCAGACGGGAGGAGGCATCGCCATCGTACACAAGAACACCATCCGCATCTCGACTAACTCCGACGAGACCTTCACCGCCGCCGAACACCTACACTTCCAGATACACACTGACCCCAAGACCACCCTCCGAGGCACCCTCATCTACAGACCCCCGGGACCACGCACACTATTCAGCGAAGACATCGCAGACTTCATCAGCCCGCACGCCATGCCCTCCGCCGACTACATCCTCCTAGGGGACCTCAACTTCCACCTGGAGAACAACAACGACAGAAACACCACCGCCCTGCTGGACAACCTCGCCAACCTCGGACTCAAGCAACTGGTGAACACGCCCACCCACTACGCCGGCCACACGCTTGACCCCGTCTTCTCTTCCAGCAAGCACATCTCCTTCAGCCACGCCACCGGACTCCACTGGACCGACCACAGCTGCGTCCACTTCAGCTTCCAGAAAGACTGCGACCCACCACCACCCGCAACAGGCTCCCCGCCGGAGCTGGAGCAAGATCACCGCCGAGCAGCTCACCGCCTCCCTCAGCCAGAACACACCCACCAACACAACGGACCCAAACGAAGCAGCCAGCAACCTCGCCAAGTGGCTGACCGCCTGCGCCGACGACCTCGCACCACTAAAAAACCCTCCCAGCAGACCCGGAAGCAAGAAAACCCCTTGGTTCACCAACGAACTCAAGGAATCCAAGAAGAACTGCCGCACTCTCGAGAAAACCTGGCGACTCGACCAGACCACAGACAACAGGACCGCCCTCAAGCACGCCACCCGCAAACACCACCAGCTGATCCGTGCCACCAAGAAGTCGGCACTCAAAGAACGACTGGACAACAACGCCCACGACAGCAAGGAACTTTTCAGCATCGTCAAAGAGTTCTCCAACCCCAGCGCCGGAAACAACGACATCACCCCCTCGCAAGACCTCTGCAACTCACTCGCCACGTTCTTCCACCGCAAGATCACCGACATACATAACAGCTTCGACGCACAAACCACGCACCCTACCGCCGAACCAACGCCCGCCACCACCACCCTCTGCAACTGGACCCCGATCAGCACCGAAGAGACCACCCGCACGATGAACTCCATCCACTCCGGATCACCAACCGACCCCTGCCCACACCACGTCTTCAACAAAGCCGACGCCACCATCGCACCCCATCTCCGGGACATCATCAACTCCTCCTTCCACACCGCCACCTTCCCGGAGAGCTGGAAGCACGCCGAGCTTACCGCCCTCCTGAAGAAACCAACGGCGGACCCCACCGACCTCAAGAACTACCGTCCCATCTCGCTCCTTCCGTTTCCGGCCAAAGTCATCGAGAAGACCGTCAACAGACAGCTTGCCGCCTTCCTCGAGACGAATGGATCCCTCGACCCCTCGCAGTCCGGGTTTCGGGCCAACCACAGCACCGAGACCGCCCTCATCGCAGCCACCGACGACATCAGAACCCTAAACGACAACGGGGAAACAGCAGCCCTCATCCTCTTGGACCTCTCCGCGGCGTTCGACACCGTCTGCCACCGCACCCTAGTGAAGCGCCTCAGCAACATCGGAATCCGAGAGAAAGCACTGGAATGGATCATCTCGTTCCTCGCCGGAAGAACCCAGAGAGTCCGCCTCCCCCGTTCAGATCCGAGGCCACCGAAGTCATCTGCGGCGTTCCACAAGGATCTTCACTCAGTCCAACCCTCTTCAACGTCTACATGAGCCCCCTCGCAGCCATCGCACGCCAACACAACCTCAACATCATCTCCTACGCCGACGACACCCAGCTGATCCTCTCCCTCACCAACGACCCCACCACCGCCAGAGCCAACCTACACGACGGGATGAAAGACGTCGCCGACTGGATGAGGATCAGCCGCCTTAAACTGAACTCAGACAAGACGGAAGTCCTCATCCTGGGCTCATCACCCTCCGCCTGGGACGACTCCTGGTGGCCCCCGGCCCTGGGCACCGCGCCCAAGCCAACGGACCACGCACGAAACCTGGGCTTCATCCTGGACTCCTCCCTGTCGATGACCAGACAAGTCAACGCCGTCTCATCTTCGTGCTTCAACACCCTGCGCATGCTCCGCAAGATCTTCAGATGGATCCCCACTGAAACCAGGAAGACCGTCACCCAGGCACTCGTCACCAGCCGACTGGACTATGGGAACACCCTCTACGCCGGAACCACAGCCAAACTTCAAAAAGACTCCAGCGCATCCAGAACGCCTCCGCACGACTCATCCTGGACATCCCCCGACACAGCCACATCACCGGACACCTGAAAGACCTGCACTGGCTCCCCGTCAGCAAGAGAATCACGTTCAGACTCCTCATCCACGCACACAAGGCCCTCCACGACCTGGGCCCAAAGTACCTCAACGACCGCATGACCTTCTACACGCACACCCGCCAGCTACGATCAACCAGCCACGCCCTCGCCACCGTACCACGCATCCGCAGAACCACCGCCGGAGGAAGATCCTTCTCCTACCTGGCAGCCAAGACCTGGAACTCCCTCCCCACTCACCTTCGGCGAACCCAGGACCATCTCTCCTTCAGGAAGCAGCTCAAGACCTGGCTGTTCGAGCAGTAACTTACCCCCTCCCCCAGCGCCTTGAGACCCTCCCGGGTGAGTAGCGCGCTCTATAAATGCCGTGATTGATTGATTGATTGGTTCACTGCTTTCGACATGCTTCAATATAACGCCCATGCTTGGGGGCATCACACGCCATGGTTCAGTCAACCAGACATGCTCATATCCTTCGGACATGATTCAGACATGTTTCAGGCACAGACAATGTGCCTGATGCACTTCAATGTATCAGTCATGTTACAATGGGTCAATGTTTGATCTATTAGGGTTGAGGGGGCCTGTTGACCCTGATGTTTCAGTTAGTTGTGTAATCAGTCGGTGTGCTCCCTCCCTTCCCTAAGGAGTGAAGCCCTTATCTCACAGACCCACATAGAGCGCCCAGACATATGGAATGCTTGCACCCTTTGAACTTGTTAAATCACTGATTTCACATGTGTCTGTTCCATGTGGTATACTGTGAGTCACAGAGAGGGTGTTGCTTATGGTCAGAGTTGCCCTAATCTTTTTGAAGGAATTCCTGATTTCTAAACATTCGTGCACAACCAACACGTTTTTCACCCCCTTGGTGGCGCGCAAAATCTTAAAACAAATAAAATAAAAATGCCAATCTTTGCTAGTTCGAAGTATGCAGCGAGTTCTGGTTGGATAACTGTAAACAGCATCTGTATAGTCGGCATTTTCAAGTTGAATTTGAAGCATGATTTATAAAGTGCAACTTATGCCCCTAATAGGGCTTCAAGGCGCTAAAATTGCAAGAAAACTATAAAAGGGAACAATAATTGGGTGAAGGCGAATGATGGAACGGTTCTTGGAAAACAGAGCTCTAATGGGGTGAGAACAAAGAGGTATAGGGAGTGAATTCCAAAGTTTAGCTTCAGCAACTGCTGCAGAGCCTCCAACCAGTCACGGCGAGCCGAACCTAGGGGGAAGGATCAGGAAGGCATTAGAAGATCAGGAGGAACATATACTTGGAACAACTTCTGTCCGCTGAGTGCACCGGATGGAAAGATAGCCCTATGTGTGTGCGTGAGGATTTTGGCATGAACCCTCTTTCGGATAGGGGTTGGTAGCGTGTTCTATGCGGTTGGCAGTGCGGGATAGCATGTGAGTGGTTCCGTCCTAGTCGTAGCATGAGTGACGGACGGTCTGTCTGCGATCCATTCTTCCATTGATTGGCTCTCTCAGTCATGGGACAGTGTGGGCTTCATTCACAAAGGTAAACGCACACGTTTGTGTAAGTTTACGATTGTTTGCTATTCACAAAGGTATTTTACGAGCACTGTGGAGCCTCGGCACTTAAAAAGATATCTACACAAAGAGATATCTACACAAAGAGATATCTTAGCCAAAAGCAGAAGTTTACGATTGGTTGCTATTTTAAAATGTCTTTTATGAGTAGTATATTTACAACAACAGAGACTCTGCACATAAAAGGGTATGTTTTTATGTGTGGAGACTGTGCAGTCTTAAAGGTACTACTCATAAAATACCTGTGAGTAGCAAACAACCGTAAACTTACACAAAGCTGTACATTTGCCTGTGTGAGTCCGGCCCTGTGCCTCTGAGTGGACAACACAGTGAACTTCAGGATGTGGAGCTGTGGTTGTGAGATGTGTTTGACCGCCGCTGACGTAATTGTCACAAGGTTCAGGAAGGACCATATGTATTCAAGCTCCTCACAGCTTCACTCCAGGGTCACCATCTCTCTAAGTAGCTTTTATACCCGATAGGTACTGCTAGTGGTGCATTACTCTAGGTGTGCATGAAGCTGTGAAGTTTTTCTCTCACACTTTTGAGGCTTATTTATGAGAGGCGTGCGTGCAGGATTCCTGCCCGTTCACACTGGTGTAGGGCAGTGCAGCAAGAAGCCTTGCGGCGCCGCACTACGCCAATTCCTCATAAATGAGGCCCTTTGTGAATAAGTGTTGTCATTCGCAAGGAAAAGAAGGTATGACTTTTACGATTTGCCAGGGCAGCCTGGCTCCACAGTGCACTTGACGTGATGTTTTTGTACACTTGTGTAATTCGGTTTCCTTTCCACAGCTACGGTTAGCTGACTTGAGTTAATTTATGAAGAAGGACTTTGGAAAGTGTGTGCTTGTGTTAAAAATGCAGATGGGTTTCCTGGGTAACGGGGGAACAGAGGAGAGACAGCTGGTTTACATGCCAACACTCACAAGAGATCAGGGATCAGTGAAGGAAAAGTGGGAAACTCCACAAACAACGTGTATTCCCATAACTGAGAACTACACAAAGCATTGCTACCCGCAAAAGACCTCGCCCACCCCACGGACAGACAAAACCACTTCCATAATCCCCTCAGATGACTCATGGGAGTTGAAGAGTCTTTACTACTCAGGTACACCACAGATGTCTCTGGACAGTAACTAGGAGCCTAAAATGTCCCCTTAGCAGTCCACAGGACATTAGTCACCATACGGACATCTACAATATCCACTTAAAAATATCTTATCGAGTATAAGACTGCCAGAACACCCTGGAGGTAAGTTTATGTTTACTCCATAGCTCTGTGAAGCTGCTCAGTTCGTCACCTTGGGAAAGTTTCCTGGTGACTTGGTCATGTTGCTTTGACCTGGATAAAAGCGGTTGGGAATTATATAATCTTCAAACTGCTCAAAATTTGGCTTTTCTCTCAGTGACAACGCAGCAGAAAATCTTAGGCACTGATATAGTCTATCGGCAAGAATTGCAACATTTTTCCCCATTTTCGGCAATGTTCCATTTTAGGCATATACACAATTTGAGTCATTTACCCACAAAAGGGACAGTCGTTTGTAGGGCAGGATTGTGGGGGGTCCGCGTCCTGTCGCATCAGTACTTCTGAAAGGGGTGTAACGAGGAGTATCCTTCGGGCACAACACTTTACCCTACTAAAACACTCAACACTAACAGGGGACAGAAATATCCAGTGTTAGGGTTACAAACCCCTTTACTACCCCTCTAGTAGCCGGCCTAAACCATGGGCGGAACTTTACCTCAACATTTCCGCTCAACATCAGACGCGCCCCCACTCTGCACACCTTCAGGAAGAGCCTCAAGACCTGGAACGAGCGCCCGTTGAACATCAGATGCTCCCCCACCCTGCACACCTTCAGGAAGAGCCTCAAGACCTGGAACGAGCGCCCGTTGAACATCAGACGCTCCCCTACCCTGCACACCTTCAGGAAGAGCCTCAATACCTGGAACGAGCGCCCGTTGAACATCAGACGCTCCCCTACTCTGCACACCTTCAGGAAGAGCCTCAAGACCTGGAACGAGCGCCCGTTGAACATCAGACGCTCCCCCACCCTGCACACCTTCAGGAAGAACCTCAAGACCTGGAACGAGCGCCCGTTGAACCTCAGACGATCCCCCACCCTGCACACCTTCAGGAAGAACCTCAAGACCTGGAACGAGCGCCCGTTGAACATCAGACGCTCCCCCACCCTGCACACCTTCAGGAAGAACCTCAAGACCTGGAATGAGCGCCCGTTGAACATCAGACGCTCCCCCACCCTGCACACCTTCAGGAAGAGCCTCAAGACCTGGAACGAGCGCCCGTTGAACATCAGACGTTCCCCCACCCTGTACACCTTCAGGAAGAGCCTCAATACCTGGAACGAGCGCCCGTTGAACATCAGACGCTCCCCTACTCTGCACACCTTCAGGAAGAGCCTCAAGACCTGGAACGAGCGCCCGTTGAACATCAGACGCTCCCCCACCCTGCACACCTTCAGGAAGAACCTCAAGACCTGGAACGAGCGCCCGTTGAACATCAGACGCTCCCCACCCTGCACACCTTCAGGAAGAACCTCAAGACCTGGAACGAGCGCCCGTTGAACATCAGACGCTCCCCCACCCTGCACACCTTCAGGAAGAACCTCAAGACCTGGAACGAGCGCCCGTTGAACATCAGACGCTCCCCTACTCTGCACACCTTCAGGAAGAGCCTCAAGACCTGGAACGAGCGCCCGTTGAACATCAGACGCTCCCCCACCCTGCACACTTCAGGAAGAGCCTCAAGACCTGGAACGAGCGCCCGTTGAACATCAGACGCTCCCCCTCCCTGCACACCTTCAGGAAGAGCCTCAAGACCTGGCTCTTCGGCTGAATCTGAGCTGCACCCCCCCCCCCCCAGCGCCTTGAGACCCCCACGGGTGAGTAGCGCGCTTCACAACTCCCTGATTGATTGATTGATTACCTTTCTACTACCGAGAGAGCCTACACAAACAGAGGCACCCGATGGACACATCACCTGTATATATCAATGCCGCCTCTAAGAGTCATAAGAAAATAAATGAAAAAGAGATTTATAAAGCGCTCTTAACATGAGGGTATCAAGGCGCTGTATCTAAGAATTCCGGAACCCTATCGGAGAGGACCCACCCTAATAAGAAAAGGCAAGGCAACACAGAACCCGCAAAAAATAAGAAAAAAAAAGATACAAATAGTCTATGAGACCCAGGAGAATACAGGCCTAGGACGTAAAGAGTCAGTTTTTAAATGTTGTCAAAAGGAAACATAAGACTATATATGTCTCCCCACCATATAAGTGGGGGGTTGTAGCCTAGTGACACAAGTTCCGTCATCATACCCACAAGGCTCACCATAGTCAATGCACATCGGAGAAGCAGGTATATGCTTCTCCTTTAATATTCATTGAAAATTGACTTAAATCTGCGAGTGCGGGCCTGGGTCCTTGGCATGGGGCATACGCAACCCGATAGTTACCAGTGATTTGCAACAGGTAGTCTGTTGTTCGCAAATTAGTCTGTTGTTCGCAAACATGCCTCCAGGTCCATTAATCCGTACCAGTTCACCTTAAATTTGTTTCATGCCGAGGGAATTTCAATTCAGGATAAAGATGGCGGGAGGTCCCGGGGAAAATAAGATGAAATGCCTCTAAACGCAGTGAGAGCGACAAGCAATCTGCCCCCACCCAAGTGGCTGCGACCGCCAGAGATGCAGCGAGCGTTGTGTTTGGCCGTATGATTAAATTTAGCTGGTTTACTCATTCCTTTCAATTCTCTGGCTACCGCTTCTTCAATCTATCCCCCTTCTGCTCCCTGAACTCTGGATTTTCAATTGGCGGGGACTGATTCTCTCTTGACGAGCTGAGCCTTTTTCTTTCACCACATGAGGGGCAACGGCGTCTCAAAGAGAATTTAGGCAGTAATACACTGGCCATCACTTTGAGGCCAACATTCATTTATCCGAAACCTTCTTGAGAGGGCACTGCGGTAATCAGGCAGGGAGCTCACAAGTCAGAAGCATTAAGGAGCCCCTTGTCAGCTCAGGCCCTAACCATCTCTTCAATAATCAAACACATGTTGTTGCCACCGGGGATGGCGCGGGTCGAGCTCGAGACCCGCTGTCAGACAACTGATGGTGTCGTAGGTGGAGAGACGCGACACTTGACGCCAGCATGTGCAACGGAATGTTTATAAATCTTGACTCGCGAAGTAATGTAACTCAAGAAGAAGATGAGCCGTTGAGGAGAACCCGTTCACATGACAACTTACACCTTCCAAGGGGCTCAGATAGGTATCCACCCACTATATCAAATCTACTCATTGTTCAAGAAGCAGTGGTAATACATCAGTCTATGATGAGGTCCAACAGAAATGCATCTAAAACACTAGTCAAAAGATAGGTCCCTCGTCTGAATCATAGAAAATTTGATGGAATCCGGCTAAGATATTAAACTACTTGCAGCAGTACAGATATTTACAAGATGAATCATCTAGAAACAATGGTTGGGATCAATCACAGTTCAAAGAGTAAGCGACCTTACTTCAATCAATCAATCAATCAGGGAATTGTAAGCGTGCTACTCACCCGTGAGGGTCTCAAGGTGCTGAGGGGGGGGGGGTCCGCAGATCTGTTTAGCCGAAGAGCCAGGTCTTGAGGGTCTTCCTGAAGCTGTGCAGGGAGGGGGCGCATCTGATGTCTGCCGGTAGCTCATTCCAGGTCTTGGCTGCAATGTGAGAGAAGGATCTTCCGCCTGCTCTGGCTCTGTGGATGTGCGGGGTTTCGGCCAGTGCGAGGTTGGAAGATCGGAGGTTTCTTTTGGGTACGTGGAAGTTGATTCTGTCGTTGAGGTATTTGGGTCTGTTGTTGTGTAGGCATTTGTAGGCGTGAGTGAGGATTTTGAAAGTGACTCTTTTCTCCACGGGGAGCCAGTGGAGACTTCGTAGGTGTTGGCTGATGTGTTTGTGTCGGGGGATGCCGAGGACGAGTCTGGCGGTGGTGTTCTGTACTGTCTGGAGTTTGCGGAGTAGGGACTTGTTGATGCCGGCGTAGAGTGTGTTTCCATAGTCCAGTCTGCTGGTGATGAGTGCGTGGGTGGCTGTCTTCCTTGACTCAGGGGGGATCCACTTGAAGGTCTTGCGGAGGATGCGGAGGGTGTTGAAGCAGCTGGAGGTGACGGCGTTGACCTGTCGGTTCATGGTGAGTGATGAGTCGAGTACGATGCCGAGGTTCTTGGCATGGTCTGAGGGGGTAGGTGGGCTTCCGAGGGCGGTCGGCCACCAGGTGCTGTCCCATGCAGAAGGGGTGGTACCGAGGACGAGGACTTCTGTCTTCTCGGCGTTGAGCTTCAGGCAGCTGTTGGTCATCCAGACTGCGACGTCTTGCATTCCTTTCTAGAAGTTGAGTTTGGCCGTGGTGGGGTCTTTGGTGAGGGAGAGGATGAGCTGGGTGTCGTCGGCGTAGGATACGATGTTGAGGCCGTGTTGTCGGACGATGGCTGTGAGGGGGGCCATGTAAATGTTGAAGAGGGTGGGGCTCAGTGATGAACCCTGTGGGACTCTGCAGGTGATTTTCGTGGGGTCGGAGAGGAAGGGTGGGAGTCTGATCCTTTGGCTTCTTCCGGTGAGGAATGATCGGATCCAGTCCAGGGCTGTTCCTTGTATGCCTGCGTCGTGTAGTCTGGCGACTAGTGTGCGATGTGAGACGGTGTCGAAGGCCGCTGATAGGTCGAGTAGGATGAGGGCTGCGGAGTGGCCTTGGTCCAGGAGGGTGCGGATGTCATCTGTGGCGGCGAGTAGGGCGGTCTCTGTGCTGTGGTTGCTTCGGAATCCGGATTGGGACGGGTCGAGGATGGCGTTCTCTTCAATGAATCGTGTCAGTTTCCTGTTGACTGTTTTCTCTGTAACTTTGGCTGCGAAGGGGAGGAGCGAGATGGGCCGATAGTTCTGCTTACTACTAAGTTACTGCTGCCTGTTTACGCTTTTTTACTACCAAATGAAATCCTTTACTTTACTGAGAGCTACATCAGTTTATCCCATTGATTGTTAGGCAGTCTAGGAATTTTCATTCATCAACAATATATTGCATTGACTTGTTAGTTATTCTCTGAAAATGTGGCCCTAATTTAGTTTGTAGTCAAAGCAAGTATTTTGTAAGTTTGGTTAAATGACTTTTTCTGAATTTGTTTTATTTTAAAAAGGGTTGACCAGTACCCCCATTCAGCAACCACACAATAGCTATGCTTTGTCACCTGCAAACACGCTGATGTTATTATATAAAATGTTCAATAAAATTGAGAATTTTCAAATGAAAGGTTTGTTGGGTCTTGAAAACTGATTTTTCAACAACTGTAAATTATTCAAGAATGATTTTAAAAAGTTTCAAGTACTTCACTACATTTGAAAAAGATAAAACTGTTGGTGAAAACAGTTTATTAGAATTTTTTCAAAGTTAGAAAATTTGGTTAAATATTTCTATTAGTTCTTTATCAATTGTAATCAACATTTTATTGATATTAAAGATGTCGGCTGTGGCGGGCTGCACACCAAACTGAGGTGGTTTGGCGAGCAAAAGAATGATGGATTAAACCCAGATCCTTGTGACTGGGGGTAAATGTTTGCATTCCGTCCATCAATTGTTTCTTTTGCATATGTCACCCTAAGCGGGAAGGGTATGCCCAGACGTGGGTCCCGTGCTCACTACACCACTGGATTCAAGCTAGCCTGGCTGATGAAGGGTGACGCCCTGAAACCGGTCCTAGGATGCTTGTTTTCGGTCCAGGGAGGACCTGGCTTGGCAGTTCGGGCTGGACTGTTCCCATAAGGAACAGGGTCAAGACTGATTTGCATATGGCTGGGTTCAAACTGGGGTGGTGTGGAGAGCAAAAGAATGATGGATTAAACCCAGATCCTTGTGACTGGGGGTGAATGTTTGCATTGTCCAGCATTCCGTCCATCAATTGTTTCTTTTGCATATGTTGTCCTAAGTGGGAAGGGTATGCCCAGATGTGGGTCCCGTGCTCACTAACCGGTCCCAGGATGTTTGTTTCCGGTTCAGGGAGGACCTGGCTTGGCAGTTCAGGCTGGACTGTTCCCACAAGGAACAGGGTCAAGACCGATTTGCATATGGCTGGGTTCAAACTGGGGTGGTGTGGTGAGCAAAAGAATGATGGATTTAACCCAGATCTCTTGACTGGGGTTGAATGTTTGCATTGTTCAGCATTCCGTCCATCAATTGTTTCTTTTCCATCTGTCAGGGTGGCAGAGGTCATCTCCTCCACCCCGGTTGGAATGGCCCTGCCAAATGAAGAGGTCACAGCTGGGCCTGTGGTGGTCTCTAAGTCACGGCCACATCCGCATTACTCTTTTTTCTGTTCTTGACCACCAGGTTGTAATTGAGAGTGACAGACAGAAACAAATATCAGGCCGTATACTATAAATAGGGCGTGCGATCTGATGTCCTTACTTCGACAGCCCTTACTCCATCATCACTGTAGGACAACTGCCAGTCTCCCCAAGTCAGAACTGAGTGGGCAGAGAAGGGTTTGGCAGACAAGGCCCCTCGTCGTGTTTGTGAAGGAGTACCCTGTCCACCAAACTCTAAATCACAACAAAGTCTTCAAACATTTTTAGGGTATTTTGAAATTTAGCACATCTTGGCTAAATTGGACTGGACACTTGGAATTTAAACAGAAATCTGCAGTTGGTTCAGCTTGAAGGCTAGCTTTGTCTCTAAAAGTTGAATATTGAATATTGATCCCTCAATATTTCTCAACAATCTCTGGGACAGCGTTGAGCCCCTCAGAAGTCCTCTCCTTTGTAGGAGAGCCTCTTCCGGTACTCCAGATCTCTGCGTAGGCGACCGTAGGGTATGTTGAGATTCCTCCGGTGCCTGAGACATCTAGGCACTCAATCACTTCACAGAACTCTCAACATGATGGGTGTCATGGCCCCCTGGGGTCCGGCTGCCCTGTGTCAGTCCACATTGCAAGGGTGATTCAGGGTTGTGGGTCTGTCGTACAGAATAGCAACATCAATTCCAGTGTGGCTACACAACGTGTGCTTCACACTCTCCACAAGTATCCTGGGCTTTGAGGGGAGTTGCATGCACATCTGACCCACACCCACAGGGATCGGAGAAGAGCCAGTGGGACAGGACAGGGGCAGGTAGCACGGCCTGCTCTACAGACCCATCACTGCCACAACCCACAGACCTCCACATCCCAGCAAGCTGACGGTAGCCACACCCAGCCTGGTGTGCACATGGGCGCCCTTCCATCCCAACACATCTGTTTCAGGTTCTATAGGAGCAGTCAAGAAAAAATTACTTTCTACGATTCCTGAAATAATGAAATCATTTAAGCGAGCATATTTTTAAATTCGAATTGTTACGCAAAGCGTTAAGCACGTATAAAGGCGGTTCCAGTACTTCAGAACACATTTTTGAAGGGGCTGAAGAACGTTTAAAAATGCAGACAGTGTCTGGGTAAAATTTCTAATTGCACGAAGAAGCTAAAATTAACTTTGAATTTGTCAAAGGATTTAGTAATTATTTTTTTCTGAACAGAAAGAGTCACTTAGGACCAGAACAGAAATACCGTGTGGGGGCCCTTGTATGAATGAGGAGGTAAACATGGGATGTAGGGGGTTCCATGGAAGGGACAGGGAGGGGGAGGGGTGGGTACACCATGGAAGGGACAGGGAGGGGAGGGATAAGTACACCATGGATGGGACAGGGAGGGGAGGGATAAGTACACCATGGATGGGACCGGGAGGGGATAGGTACTCCATGGAAGGGACGAGGGGATAGTTACTCCATGGATGGGACAGGGAGGGGTAGGTACACCATGGAAGGGACAGGGAGGGGATAGGTACTTCATGGATGGGGCAGGGAGGGAATAGGTACACCATGGAAGGGACAGGTAGAGGATAGGTAGTCCATGGATGAGACAGGAAGGGGATAGGTACACAATGGAAGGGAGTGGGAGGGGTTAGGTACACAATGGAAGGGACAGGGAGGGGTTAGGTACACCATGGAAGGGACAGGGAGGGGATAGGAACACCATGGAAGGGACAGTGAGGGGACAGGTACTCCATGGAAGGGACAGGTAGGGGACAGGCACTCCATGGAAGGGACAGGGAGGGGATAGGTACTGCATGGGTGAGACAGGTAGGGGACAGGTACACCATGGAAGGGACAGGGAGGGGATAGGTACTCCATTGATGGGATAGGGAGGGGTAGGTACACAATGGAAGGGACAGGGAGGGGATAGCTACTTTATGGATTGGGCAGGGAGGGGATAGGTACACCATGGAAGGGACAGGGAGGGGGTAGGTAGTCCATGGATGAGACAGGGAGGGGATAGGTACACAATGGAAGGGACAGGGAGGGGATAGGTACTCCATGGATGGGGCAGGAAGGGGACAGGTACTCCATGGAAGGGACAGGGAGGGGATAGGTACACCATGGAAGGGACAGGGAGGGGATAGATACACCATGGAAGGGACAGTGAGGGGATAGGTACTCCATGGAAGGGACAGGTAGGGGACAGGCACTCCATGGAAGGGACAGGGAGGGGATAGGGACTGCATGGGTGAGACAGGTAAGGGACAGGTACACCATGGAAGGGACAGGGAGGGGATAGGTACACTTTGGAAGGCACAGGGAGGGGATAGGTACACCATGGAAGGGAAAGGGAGGGGACCGTTACTCCATGGAAGGGGGGGTAGGTACACCATATAAGGGACAGGGAGGGGACATGTGTACGTACCATGGAAGGGAGGGGATAGGTACTCCGTGGAAGGGACAGAGAGGGGACAGGTACACCATGGAAGGGACAGGGAGGGGATAGGTACATCATGGAAGGTAAAGGGAGGGGACTGTTACTCCATGGAAGGGGGGTAGGGACACCATAGAAGGGACAGGGAGGGGACATGTGTACGTACCATGGAAGGGAGAGGATAGGTACTCCGTGGAAGGGACAGAGAGGGGACAGGTACACTATGAAAGGGACAGTGAGGGGATAGGTACACCATGGAAGGGAAAGGGAGGGGGCCGTTACTCCATGGAAAAGGGGGGTAGGTACACCATAGAAGGGACAGAGAGGGGGCATGTGTACGTACCATGGAAGGGAGGGGATCGGTACTCCATGGAAGGGACAGAGAGGGGACAGGTACACCATGGAAGGGACAGGGGGGGATAGGTACTCTGTGGAAGGGACAGAGAGGGGACAGGTACACCATGGAAGGGACAGGGAGGGGATAGGTACTCCGTGGAAGGGACAGAGAGGGGACAGGTACACCATGAAAGGGACAGGGGGGATAGGTACTCCATGGAAGGGACAGGGAGAGGACGGGTACACCATGGAAGGGAAAGGGAGTGGGCAGGTAGGGCATGGAAGGGAAAGAGCAACGGAAGGGATAGAGACAGAGAAGGAAAAGGTGTGACAGGAGTAGAAGTGAGAAGGGATTAAGATAACACGGTCTAGAGAATGGAAGAGTTAGAGGAGAGGTAGAGAGGGGGAGGGTTGGAGGTAGCAAGGGGTAGAGAGGGGGAGGGTTGGCTGCGCCATAGATGGGACAGAGAAGGAGAAGGGGCAGGGAATGGGAGGGGGAGGGGCAGAGATGGGAAGCGATAGGTTATCCGAGCTTGACCTCTTTCAGGGTCACCAGCGTGCCTTGAAATCTCTCCCTCTCCACCCCCACCCCCGCGCCCCATCTCCTCAGTCATGCCGGCTCCCATAGTGATGGGGGCCCGGAGCACCTGGAGGATGCAGCCCTCGGCTCGCCTCACCCCCTCTCTAGGTATTGATTTAATCAGTGCTTTAAATGGGCCGGTACTGTCCGGTACGGAGTACTGGCACTTTTTTATTTTGAGAGGGAGAGTGCCGGCACTTCTCAAGAGAATTGCAATTCTTTTAATTGGTGAGTGTACTCTGGTACAGAGTACCTGCACTTCTATTTTTCCATTTCAAGCACTGGATTTAATGCGAATGAAATGCTGACAATCAGATTCCTTCTCTCCCCCCCTGCCCCCCGCCTGCCCCCCCTTTCAACCAACGCCATAATCTCCATTAAAGACACCTGGCCTCACTGGGCCTGAGAAGCATCGAGGAGGTAAAATAAGCAACCACTGAGGGAGAGGGGAGGTGAGGGGGGGCCAGGGACAAACTTCAGGAAGCAAGCATTGTACTAAACCAACTCATAACACGCACAAATAGGTGTGTGCTTTCGTGCGCATGTGCGTGCCTGCCTACGCTTGCGTGTATATAAGCATGCCCGTGTGCCTGTGTTTCTGCATGCATTTGCATGTGTTTGTGTCCCTGTCTGCATGCATGCGAGTGCTTGTGCATACATGCTTGTGAGTACATGCGCTCGCATGCGTGTATGCATGTCCACGCCCAAATGGATTTGTGTGCATGTGAATTCATGTCTGTGTATGTAGGTAGCACTTAATTTGTGCCGGTGGTTACCACCACCTCCTACGTTGCCCACTGGGCCTGTTCTGGTGGTACTGAGGCCGGCACTCCTGGTGTCCCTTTGTTGAGCAGGTGGTTGCCATAGACTCAGAGGCGTAGCAAAAGCCCCCGCAGCCCCCGTGGTGTGGGGGGGGGCGAATTCCAGGGGCTCCCTCCAGCTCTGGCAGGTCCCTGAACCTAGAGCTCCAGACTGGGTTCGCAGCGTGGGGGGGCTCCTGCATGTTCTATGCAAGGGGGGGTGGGGCGGGGGGCTCGGGTCTCCCTACTAGCTGCTGCATAGACTGACCCCTCGCCTGTGGTTTACACGGACTGCCCGTAAACTCACACTAGTGTTGGTTAGTGACGCGGGCATTTGTCGTCCTTTTTGCCCTACTGACAGCTGCCTGCTTCTATATGAATGATGGATTTAAACCAGATCTCTTGACTGGGGGTGAATGTGTTGATTTGTTCTGCATTCCGTCCATCAATTGTGTGTCTTTTGCTTCTGTAGCAGTCTCGGACGGAGACAGTCCTCAGCTTGACCTGCTGTGAACGAGAGCCATCTCTGCCTGATCTCTGCCCTTGTGGCTGCCAGGTCTGGTGGTTTAGTGGACAAATGCGTCCCCTGTAGGGGCCTGGGTTCGACCTTACTGGTTCAAATCCCAGTGGAGCCTTTCATCTTTCTGAGGTCGATAAAAGAAGTACTATTGAGTTGGGTAACAATAAACATCTTTTATTCAGCGCCAAAATACCCTTTTGGGTGAATGTGAGTTACAAACACACATGTGGCGCGGGGTCTTGAACCAGAGTCCAGTGTGTGTTTGAAACCAGAGATTATGACGTCTTGCTTCAAGTGAGTGACTAATCAGGAAGGCAAACTTTATTTGCTTTCCTTTCAGACCAATGACTGTAAAAGACTTTATTGAGGTGTTGTTTCACTAAGTGAAGTCTGAGAAACCCCGTGATACTATGGTGTCCTGCCTTCTCTTATCTTCACTATGTATTTGTTTTAGGTATCTTTCAGATTAACATGTGATCAGAATATTTAACATAGTGGCAGAATTGTACTGTGTGTAACCAGGAACCAAGGATCCAAATCCCAGCTCCCCTGCATGTCTATATTGTGTGCTCTAAGTCAAATCACTTTATTCCATTGTGTTTCATTTACCTCATGGTCACATTTAAGAGCTCCTTCAAGTAATTCAGTTCCAAACGGGTTCTGTACAAAAAGCTCTTGTATCTGCGCTTTAATAGCTTGCAATGTCACACCATCCATCACAATAATATTGGCCGCTAAGGTCTCGAACAATTGGTTCCCTTGGTTTGCTCATGATGTCACAGTTAGGCGCGAGGGTTCATGCATATTTCTAAGTTCATGTTCAGAGTCTGTCACTTCACATCAATGCCAATGCAGTGATGTGATCGAATGCACTAAATTCAAACACTTCCACGTGTAAAAGAAACACTTGCAGGCACATGCATCAAAAGAAAAACCGGTCGCAAACGGGCAGATTCTCAGAATCTGCCCCTTTGCGACCGGTATTTTTGCATTTGGGATGCATCATCCCAAATGCAAAAATCGCAATTTAAATTGCGATTACTTAAATTGCGATTGCATTTAAGGAATCGCAAATTGAGATTACTTAAATGCAATGCAACAAAGTAAAAATATTAGCGATTTCGCTACTAGGGGGCGCAAATTACCATGAAGTTGAACTTCATGGTAATTTGCAAAAACTTAGAAAAATGCACTAAAGTGCATTTTCCAAAGTTGAAGGTTACACACACACATGTCCTTGGGACATGTGTGTGCTGCTACATATGTGCACGGATCAATTTCAGGGGTGCAACAGGGTGTCCTTTTGACACCCCTGCACCCTTGAATAGCATGCACAATTTGCGAGTACCTATTGGTACTCGCAAATCGCGCTCGCAATTTACCATTCATTCCTATGGGCCTGTAGTCGCAAATAAGGAATGTGAAGGAATCGCTATTATTATAGCGCTTCCTACATGCATAGGATTTTACGAATCCTTAATTGCGTATCCTTAATATTCGCTATTAAGGACTCGCAAAATCCTAGCTTGATGCATGTGCCAGTTAGAGTCTTAAAGACTTATTCGTGTGCTTACTTGTTGTTTTTTGTGTAATTTACATCCCAAATATTTTGAAGACTCTGCAGGTGCGCTGGCACTTAGGGATGACCAGTGGCGTAGCTAGACGTTGTGCTGCCTGTGGTGGTCACTGCGTTTTTCGCCCGGGCGGACAGTCCCCCCACCTCCCCTTTGCTACGCCAGTGGGGATGACCCACCCACTAGTTCAGCCTTCCCTATACCGCAGACCTGTTTTAAGACATGGACAGAGTGGACAGTTGCTGAAGGTCCAACCTTAGAGGGAGACAAGCCCCTGACTGCGCTCTACAAGCCCCACCCACAGACCAGTACACAGCCAGAGTCTACCAGGGCGGCTGCTGCTTGTTCAGACGCTTGCCTGGGCCTCTTCTGTTCCTGGACTCGGCTGAGACCACTGTACAGGTAGGCAATACTTTTTGATGCTCACGGTGGGCCTGGCTTGTCCTACTTCAGGCATTGTTCTTCTGTTTCTTATTTGTCTGGTTCTTAGCAACAACCCCTTTCATCAGCTGGACAGAATCTCCCATCTGATCTCGACTTCAAACTGCTCTTCAGTTCTCTTTGTCTGGTGGAAGTAGCGGCCCGTCCCCTGCCAATGTGACAGAGTGGGATGGACCAGAGGAGGGAAGAGGGAGGTGGAGAGGGGGGTACAGTGGACAAAAAAAGAAAAAAACTTGCCATCACTGGCGCATCGCGCTTTTCCGGATTCTGGGCACAAGCCCCCAGAATACACTGGGGCCAATCCTGAAGTTGCATGAAAGCAGCGTCAGGATTGGCCTGAGCACCTGCAACTTGTGCTACCAGGCAGACTGGGTGCCTGTGTCTGCTCTCTCCAGCCCCAGCAACGTAGCTGGGGCTGGATACAGCTTCCCTGCAAATGAGGGTGTGGCCGGCCTGAGACGGCTGGCCAAACACCTCATGCGCAGAGAAGGGAGTGCCCACAACCGTCCCCCCCTCCCACCAGCAGTGTCATCCCTGGACCCGCCCCCAAGACTTGACCCGCCCCCTGGACCCGCTCCCAGGACTCTGGTCCTGGGAGCGGGTCCAGGGGATTAACATAAAACAATAATAAAACGGGTTTAAAACTAGTTTTATTATCGCTTTATTTGCTGGTGGTGGCAGGGGGGACGGCGCTCCTCTGCTCTAATAGAGCAGCCCCCAGGGGCGGCTCCTCCATGCGGGCGGAGTGTCGCCCCACTGTTTTCTCTTCTCTGACTGCGAGAAAGCAGAAGGGTTTGGTTGGGGGCGGGCGGGTGGGCGGTCCTGCTCCAGGCAGGGGAGGAGTGGCTTGCCCACTGTTGTGGGCACTGACTGTTTGGTCGGCCCGAGAGGGCCGACCAAACCAGTCATACGCACTCTCCCGTTTTCTCCATGTAGGCTGCATGCAGCCTGCATGGAGAAAACGGCCTCCCTATAGATGCCTGTGTGGTCAGCGTCCCAGCCAATCACAACGCTGCCATTGCAGCGTTGTGATTGGCTTAGGGGAAGAGAGGGAGGCTGCCTGCTTCCTGTGCTGAGCAGAGAGAGGAGTCGGGATGCGGGACCGGAGGCGTAGGTAAGTTTTAATTATTATTATTTTTTCAAATTAAACCCCCCCCGCGAGACCCCCTCCCCGCGCGACCCCCTGCCCCCCCCACCCGCGACTCATGCCGGCCGCGACTGGCAGCCTCCGCTGTCTGGTGGTCGGGGCTCCCACTTCTTTCTTCAGTTCTTTTTATCTGGTGGTCGGGGCTCCCGCCTCTCTTCAGTTCTCCTTGTCTGGCGGTTGAGGCTCCCGCTTCTCTCTTCAGTTTTCTTTGTCTGAGTGTCGGCACTCCCATTTCTGAGATACACCTGGAGTCCCTGGCACACACTCCTATGCAGCAGTCTGGCCTTCTTGGTGTAGTTAGAATGCAGACAAGTTGTGGGTACCTCACATCCAGACATGAAGTGTTAGACAGACAGTCATCCACACCATCTGCTCTGCCTTCACATGCAGTTATTGTACAGACAGTCTAGCGTCTCAGGCCATCACAATAAATCTGTCCCCTTCAGGCTTCAATGCTTTCTCAGAGGTCCTCCTTGAATATTCTTTGCGCTATCTTGGCTGGGGCAAGCAGCACAGGCCGCAACGCCTATATATTCAGCTCCATAGGTGCATTTTGTCTTCACTGGGTGTCTGTTGTCCAAGATATGAAATATTCAGTGGTCACAGCTGCTATTGCAGGTTAAACATACAGCTTACCTGAGGGCCCTGATGTCAGGGTGCTTTCAGAGGGCCATGGGGCGGCAGGAGCTACTGAACCTCTGCTGTGGGGCTTGAGGTAGTTTGCCCCTGATGTGCCAGGACCCATTATACTGCACACCTGGCCAAGGACGACCCCTTCTGCACTTGACTCTCAGGGTAGCGAGGCCGAGCAGTCACAAGCTTCTAAGGGAGGTAGCCAGGCCGAGTAGTCACAGGCTTCTCATGGAGGTGGTGAGGCCGAGCAGTTGCAGGCTTCTCAGGGAGGTAGCGAGGCCGAGCAGTCACAGGCTTCTCAGAGAGGTGGTGAGGCCAAGCAGTTGCAGACTTCTCAGGGAGGTAGCGAGGTCGAACAGTCACAGGCTTCTCAGAGAGGTAGTGAGGCCGAGCAGTCACAGGCTTCTCAGAGAGGTGGTGAGACCGAGCAGTCGCAGACTTCTCAGGGAGGTAGCGAGGCCGAACAGTCACAGGCTTCTCAGAGAAGTAGTGAGGGGAGAGTAGTTACAGGCTTCTCAGGGAGGTAGCGAGGCCGAGCAGTCACAGGCTTGTCAGGGAGGTAGCGAGGCCGAGCAGTCACAGGCTTCTCAGGGAGGTAGCGAGGCCGAACAGTCACAGGCTTCTCAGAGAGGTAGCGAGGCCGAGCAGTCGCAAGCTTCTAAGGGAGGTAGCAAGGCCGAGCAGTCACAGGCTTCTCAGGGAGGTAGCGAGGCCGAGCAGTCACAGGCTTCTCAGGGAGGTAGCGAGGCCGAGCAGTCACAGGCTTCTCAGGGAGGTAGCGAGGCAGAGCAGTCACAGGCTTCTCAGGGAGGTAGCGAGGCCGAGCAGTCACAGGCTTCTCAGGGAGGTAGCGAGGCCGAGCAGTCACAGGCTTCTCAGGGAGGTAGCGAGGCAGAGCAGTCACAGGCTTCTCAGGGAGGTAGCGAGGCCGAGCAGTCACAGGCTTCTCAGGGAGGTAGCGAGGCCGAGCAGTCACAGGCTTCTCAGGGAGGTAGCAAGGCCGAGCAGTGGCAGGCTTCTCAGGGAGGTAGCGAGGCCGAGCAGTCACAGGCTTCTCAGAGAGGTGGTGAGGCCGAGCAGTCACATGCTTCTCAGAGAGGCAGCGAGGGCGAGCAGTCGCAGGCTTCTCAGAGAGGTAGTGAGGCCGAGCAGTCACAGGCTTCTCGGGGAGGCAACAGCTCTCAGCAGTCAACCAACAGACACAAAAAGGTGGTATCCACCTCAGTGCTTATCTTCACAGGAATAAAAGTACATTATTCACAAAGTTGTACTAAATACTACGCACATCAATGACCACACGCAAATCCGTCGTCCTGGGTGCTATCTAGTGTAGCCTTATTCTCGTTTGTCCACACTCCCAGTGTTCTCCTTAGTTCTGAGTTTCCCATTGTAGAGTAATCAGCAGTAGTGTGAGTTAGGCTCAGGTGCAGAGATCTCGCACCCACAGATCAGATGCACTCAGTCTTGAACTCTCATGGTCAGTGCTAGGCCTTGGCCTCAGTGCACACACTTAGATTAACGTGATGCCAAGACCAAGATAAAAAGGCAGGATACCTAATATACATACAGCTGGGCACACACGGCAGGGAAATACACCCATGTACTGTGCAAGATACCCGTCCCCAAAAAATTGCCTTTGTTGTCACCAAAATGTCATAGCGGAAATTCATGCATTGCTATCATACTGGCCTTTTGACATCTGGTGCATGCACCTCTAACCACTTCAAGTCATTCTCACAAAACTCAACCCTACTAATTTTATCATTGTGCAGAGCATGAAAGACTGAGTTGACCTGCTGGGATGTGCTTTTTAGACTTGCAAAGTACAAATAGGGCTATGCATCCTGGGCAAAATCTACTGAGCTATCTTTCTGAAATATAGCCCAAAGCTCAGAGTCCAATGTTCGATATAAACTCTAGCTCCATTTAGCAGAATCACTGGCCACCTTACACCACAATCCCACTTGCTACCCTGCATTTTACTTGGCACCGTCACAGCTGCAGAAGGGCACTGTCCACAGTGGGATCTCATGGAGTATACATGACCATCTGCAGTCTACCTGTGCCACGCCTCTGACTGCCCTCCTGAAGAGCAGGACTTTACATTACATTTCAGTGCTGCTCTCCACATCTCCATTCATGCTGCACTTTCACACTTGACAAAGGCTAGTTTACTGTCCCTTGCTCTGGAGGAGACAGCTAAGGGCAGCCAGTTTTCACTCTTATAACCCTTTAATTGTGACTGTTGACATTTTTCGAGTACCTCCTCTGGGTCAGCCTCTCCGGGATCCGGCTTTACTTCCCAGGTTGGCGTGGGGCACGTGCGATGCCAGAGAGCGGACCTCTGCAGGGCACAAGTCCTAAAAAAAGAAGTGGGGGGACTAACCTAGTTAGGCAGTATGCAAGCGACATCACGGCGCACGGCATCACTGCGCGTGACATCACGGCGTGTGACATCACAGCGCACAACATCACGGCGCACAACATCACACATGGCATCACAGGAATTGACATCATAGAAAGTGGCATCACAAGCCACGACTTTACAGGAAGTGGCATCACAAGAAGTGGCATCAGATCTAAAGCCCTCACATATATGTTTAGCAGGTCTATCATGTGTACGTTTGAGCGCATTGCGAGGATAATAGCACAGTGAGCTATGGAAGATGATATGTGACTTCTACACCTTGCAATCCCCCAGTTTTATGTAACACATCCTGTACATTCATTTACAAACTTAAATCATTTATTGTACATTTAATATGCATGTACTGATGTAAAGCGCTCTGACACCCTGCATTGGGATGAGTAGGGCTATACAAGAAAAAATAGTGGTACTTAAATTATTTCAAGGCCTCCTCAGGGGAAGTAAGCTCTATATAAATGCAATTTGCTTTGTGTAAATACTGGGAAAGACCAACACATCTGATATTCTTACAGTGCATGCATATCTCCTAAACAGGGACTGAACAAAGTGAAAAGCTGCCTCTCTTAAGTATGTGTGAAGTGCTAACAAGGTGTGAGCCTTTGTTTCCCCTCCGATTCATTTGCATCAGGTGTGAGGCTCCTGATTACTCCCAGCCAAGAGACTCGAACAAAAGGAGGCCTGATGACCCCTCAGATTCGGCTTTTGTTATGGGCCCAGCAGGAGTCTTAAATAAGAAAGCCCTGTCCCCGCCTGCACGTTGTTGCTTTTGCAGATGGAGAGCAGACAACGTGCAGGCACTGCTGAAAGTGTCCCGGTGTTTGGAAATTACAGAGGGACGAGTTCAGCACATTATTCAGTGGGGCCCAAATTCTTGGCAGGGTGGACGGTGTTCACCCTGTGAAAATAGTGGGTGGACGCCGTCCACCCGCGTGTACACCCGATTCGTGCCCTGGCCCTCTGCTGTATCCCTACCTACTCACTTTTCTCCTGAATTTGACCCTTTGCCCTGAATGTTTACAATCCTGTGCAGATTTGACTCCATTCCAGTGCTCACCCTAGATTGCCAGTGGTTGGAAATGTCACTTTATATTGGTAAATTACACTAATATCGAATTAAAAATATTATTAAGATATCATCACTATCAAAATATCGAAGAACAACATATCTAACGAAAGGAAATAATTTATTGGCATTTAATATAGTTTTTTAAGAGAATTGTTGTACTTAATATTGTTTATGTTAATGTAATTGTAATAAATATTTTTTTCCATATGGAATAGAGTAATTTAATTTGAATGTTAACTCATTTTTAATGCAAACTGAATATGTAATTAATTTATAATTATGTAAACTTTTAATTGTTAAAATGTTATTTTATTTATTTAAGATTAATATATTAATGTTGATGGAGATTTTAATCTTCTATTTTTGTTACTAACATATTGTAGTAGCAGGTTGTTGGATTTGTAGGGGAACAGAGGGGAAGTTAATTAAATTACAGTTAATTTACTGTTAATGTTAATTATTTATATTGTAAATGAAATGTTTAATAAAGTAATAATTATGTAAATTGTTTAGTTGTTTATTTGGTATTTTATGTATGTTAAATTTGAATGTATATTGTCATTTTTATACTTAAGTTGATAATTTATATTTTAGTAGCATGTTGCTGGTTTTGCAGGGGAATACAGTGGGAAGGTATTAAAGTTATAATATTTAAAATTAATTGTTAATGTTAACTGTTGAATATTAGTGTACATTTTAATTGTTTATTTATGACATAAAATATTTGTTTTATTTGAAGTATTTTTAATTGATTGGTAAAAGTTTTTAATATTACAATTTGCAAAATGTATGCTTTTTTTTTTATTTGGTTAGCTTTATTTAAGTTATATTTTAATATAAATATTGTTGTATTTGTTATTTATTTTTTTGGGTGTTGTTGGTTTTTTGGTTGTAGGAGGGAAGATAGTCATATTTTAATTAAATGAATGGCTTATTGTTTTTTCAAGACGTTTTTTTAAATTAATGTATTTCTTTTTTTACATTTTACATAGTATGCATTTCTATATAAAATATGATTTAATAATTTTCCTCTAGGTATTTAAAAATTCTTACTACAAAATGATTATGAGTTTGAATTATACATCTAATAACACTGAAGTCCAACACTTTCCCTACTGTTGCCTCAATTGGAGTGGAAATAGTAGATTTAACCCATCTGAAGTCCAACACTTTTCTTACTGTTACTTAGAACTGGAGTGGGCATAGTAAACCTAACCCCTCTGAAATACAACACTTTGCCCACAGTTGCTTAGACTGGAAGGGCAATAGTAAATCTAACCCCTCCGAAGTTCAATGCTTCCGAACTGTTGCTTAGATTAGAGTGAGAAAGTTCAACACTCTCCCTAATGTTGGTTAGACTGCAGTTCTATTATTATTTTTATATTTCTATTTTTAAATATTTTTTCATGTTTAATTTTATTTGATGTGATTTTTTAATATTTAGTTTTTAAAATGTTTATATTATTTTTAGAAAATGTGTTTTATTTGAAATTATTTTATTATAGTTAAAATGTTTTTGTTACTGTTAATATTATTTTTGTATTTTTTTACATTGTTAAAGCAGTGTTATTCTTATTTTCTTAAGTATATATTATTTGTATATTTAAAGTATTAAATGAACTATTTTACATGTTCATTTTAATATTTGGATTAGGTTAGATATTTTTGTTTCACACAACAGAAATCAGACAAGAATGTACACTGCAGTGTAGTGTAACGTAGTTTGGGGGCCAGTCAGTATTTCAGGTGAGAGGCTGTAAATGCGGGTACCTGAATAAGGAAGACAGCACATGAACACCTTGACAGCTTCAGCACTACAATGTGCCAGGAAGCTGAGCAGCAGCACACAGTCAGCCGGCAGCGTGCAAGAGACATGTGCCACATAGTACATTCTGTCCTTATTTTTTTATAAATTTGTGATACACACATCTTTAACCTGCCCCCAAGCCTGTTGAAAAGAGTCAGTGAATAACCTAAGAGCTTCAGTGTACAAGTGTGCGCGCATGTACAGAAGCTATCTAAAAAGTGATAGGGCCTTAATATGACTGATGGATGCACTATTACGAGTTTGGCGGTCGAACCGCCAAAGGACCACTGCAACCGCCGGGGATCGGTGATCCCTCAGAGGTGTTGAAGTGGTGTGAGGTGCAATATGCTGACGGAGCCACTGCAGCACAGCCAAGCATATTACAAGTTTCCTCACTTCTGGGTGGCCGTGAGAAAACAAAGGGGGCCCTACATGGCCCCCTGTTGCCTCAAGGCCTGGGGATGCATGCAGGGAGCACATTGTGTGCCCCTCCCCTGTGTGCATGCACCCCCTGTTTCTGCACGGCAAGGACTTCACAGTCCATACCGTGCAGGAACGGGCTTTGGCACTCCCATTGCGGTGCCTTTCTGAAAAGGACCGCCCGCCAAACCAGGAGAAAACTCCTAATCTGGCGAGTGTGGCTGTCTTGGAGCAAGGTGCTGGCGTGGGAGCCCGCTCCAAGTCCGCCAAACTCATAATGAGGCCCATAGCCTTTTTGAAAACATAATCAGATATTTTCATGACCTTCAAAAAAAGATATGTAATGATTGATTGATATATATATATATATATATATATATATATATATATATATATATATATATATATATATATATATATATATATATATATATATATATATATATGTGTTACCTATTGGCGTTCGCCAGTAGATAGTCATAGTTAGGACCTAGTTTCCATAGGAAAAGCGTTTTTTTTATTTGCCAATAACTTTGGCGCAGTTTGACGAATCTTCGTGAAATTTTCAAAACTAATACGCCACTCACCTCAGCTGCTGTGTTGAAAGTTTCGGGGTGACTTGTCAAGCGAGGGCCGAGAAAAATGTGGCCAATTTGGCAAAAAGGTAGCTCTTGGTCCAGAAAGCACTCTTTCTGTTAAATGGTGTAAATCCGGTCAGTAGTTCCTGAGAAATGTAAAGATTTTTCAGATATACAACTGTGACCGCGGTAGATCCGTGAACCCTCCTGATCTCGTGCCTGAGATCTGATTGGCTGCCAACACTTCAAACCAGGAAGTGTTGGCAACCATCTTGTGTCTCGGTTGAACCGAGTCACAAGAAAAAACGTTTAAAAATAGAAAAGGGGGCAGGCTAGAAACACCCTGACCCCCTGGCCCTGTTCCCACAAGAACACCCAGGGCCAAAACGAAGCATTTTTTAAAACAGATTTCGGCGGGATTCGCAGTGGATCCGCGAATCTGGCCAAAAATTTTAAAAAATCAAAGCGCGGACTCCCGCGCGTGATTTACTTTAGGCCCCTGGGTGGCCAGGTCACAGGGGCAATTAAAAATAAAGATGCAGGGGACCGCCACCTCCCGGGGGCTAATTGTTTGAAGTGCGGGGGCACGTGGCCCCCGCAGCCCCGGGGCCCACCACCTCCCCGGGGCTACTTTATGTTACAGTGCGTTGGGGGCTCCAGCCCCCCAACACAGCCCCGGGGACCGCTACCTCCCCGGGGTTAATTTTGTGAAATGCGGGGGGCCACGTGCCCCCCGCAGCCCCAGGGACCACCACCTCCCCGGGCTATACTGAAATAAGATGCGTGGGCGGGCTGGTGCCTCCCCACGCAGCTCCAGGGACCGCCACCTCCCCGGGCTCCTATATTAAAATGCAAGAGGCCACGCGCCCCGCCCAGCTGCCCTGGGGACCACCACCTCCCCAGGGCTATTATCCAATTGGGAGGGGAGCCGCATGGCCCCCCTCCAGGAGCCGTAAATGGCCCTGGGGACCGCCACCTTCCAGGGCCGGCTCCAGCAATGTCCCAGGTGCCCACCGCCCAGGACATCGCAGTTTGCTGTGGGATGGCAGGAGCACCGCTTCCACCATCCCATAGCAAACAGTGTGCTCCGCTTTGACCAAGCGAGAGCACTTTGCTCGCGCTTGGTCAAAGCGAAGCACACTTTGCTTTTTACACCCAGGGAGCTGCATGTTAGCAGCTCCCTGTGTGTAAAGAGCAATGCTGGCTCCCGCAGGAGGCGGGAGCCGGCCGGGACCGCAGGGGCTTCAGGCACCACCCACGGTCCCCAAGGAGATGGCCATGCCCCGGGGAATGGGTTCCCAGGGGCCGAAAATGGCCTGGGAGGGGGGGTGCTCGATCCCCTTCCCTTGAAAAAAAATGGCTGGGCCCCGGGGCCGAAATCGGCCTGGGGAAGGGGGCTGCAAGGCCCCCCTCCCCATTAAAAAGTAAATATAAACAAAGGCCTAGCCCTGTTTCATTAGATGAAACCATGGGTCATGCCCCGGGAAGGGG